>BMAC01000072.1:1968393-2005174 GCA_014905375.1 Phtheirospermum japonicum
GCTGGCACGCGGGTTGGCTGGGCGTTTGGCGAGCGAATGGCGCGCGCTGTCGGCAGCTTGCGGGCGCTGCCTGCCAGGCACTGTCGGCAGCGTGCGGGCGATGGGCGTGGGAGCTGTCGGCAAGTCTGGGTGGGAGATGGCAACGGATGGCCAAGGGATGGCTACCATTCTAGAAAGTTTGCCACTTTGGAACTCTTTTTTGTTGGCACAACTTTGGCAAGCCATGGCTTGATTTTTGACCTCCATGCCATAACTTGAATTCAAATCATCAAACCACCTATTAAATGAGGATTTTAAATATCAAACCCAAGAATTATTCCAATTCTCAAATCAATTGAAACATTTAACCCAATTAAATATAAAATTAACAAGRCACACGAAAAATAATAAAACAAGAGAAATAACCTTGAAAATTAACTAATCGACTCAAAAACTAATAAAAATGATATAAAATCCTAATTAAAAAACAAGAGAAAAACACCACAGTTACATGCAAAACACCCTCCCATGTTGGGAATGTACCCTCCATAGATATACGTACCTCGCACTATAACAAAAAAAACTTAAAATAACAAAGAAAGTTAAAAACACAAAGAAACAACAATCAAATCGAAAGCCTTAACTAAGACGAGTCGCAACGGCACCATTTTGAAAGATTTGTTTTAGTGGTGTTGAAATAAGAAAGGTTCATTTGGATCGATATTATCGAAATTCGATTCGATTGCAAGGATTCAATKTGTTTGTAGCTTTTTAAACTAAGAAATCAATGCAAAACTATGAAAATAAACTAACTAAACTAAACTAGGAAATGAAATTGTAAGTTGGTCGGATGCCTCGGTCGTATGCCTAAATTGAAAATGCAAAGCAATAATGAAAATAAGCAAGAAAAAGCAAAGTTTCATCAAGTACAACTAGAATAGCCTAGAATACAACCATGCTTGCATGAACATAAAACTCTAAAAATACAAACTTGCAAAAATTGAAAACATCAATAGAAAGAGCAAGGAAAGTTGAAGTCAAATTTTGAAACTTTACGTAAAATAACAAGTAACAAGAAGTAGATCTAAGATTTATCATGAAACAATGCATGCAAATAAAATCCTAAATAAAGCATATGAAATACTCTAAATAATCATGATCCAAGACTCGATCTATGATCTAGTTGTGTCACTTATCTAGATTCCATGGACGATTCATAAGATCTAACAAGAAATCAATGTGCTAAGGCAAAAGGCATAAAATTGAAGAACATGCATGAAATTGAAGAACAGAGCATGAAAATAAAAGAAAGCTTACTTGAATTAAAGAGAGAATCCAAAAACTTGAATTAAATTGCGACAAAGTAAAATCCAAGGGAGTACTTAAATTCTTCTTAGGCTTACAAACCCATGGCAAGCTTGAAAATTAAAATCTAAGAACTAGAGAGAGATTTTTTATTCAAACCCATGCAAGAGTTGGGAAAAATGAGAGATAATTCACAAAAATGAGAGAAGTTCCCTATTTATACTAGGTTTAATTGGGTTTATATGGATTAATTTGGGCTTCCTAGCCACTTGGCTAGCACCCTTGGGATTGGTTGGCTCGGTCGACTTGTGCGTGTGTGCAAGGTTGGCCACGCGCTGGACTTGGCGGGCATCTTGGAGAGGCACTGGGGATGGCAATAGGTTGGCGCTGGAGATGGCGCCTTGCCTTGCGCTGGAGATGGTGAGAGGCGGACGCTAGAGATGGCAATAGGTTCGCGCTGGAGATGGCGCCTTGCCTTGCGCTTGAGATGGCGAGAGGCGTGACGCTGGAGATGGCAATACATGGATAGGGATGGCTACCATTCCAGAATGTTTTCCCTTTTGGAGATCCTTCTTGGCATCAAGTTTGGCTTGAATCTTGGAAAGGCATGGCTTGCACTTGGTCCTCAATGCCTTGGCCTATAAAATATGAATTTTTAAACATAAAAACCCCAAGAATTTCAACAAACCTCAAATTAATCGAAACCATTTAACCATATTAAATACCAAATCAAAAAGAAACACAAAAAACACTTAACCAAGAAAAACAACCTAGAAAACCTAACTAATCGATTCAAAAACTACTAAAAATGATATAAAAACCTTATTAAAATTTCCATAAAAAACATTACAATTACATGTAAAACAGTGTTGTGAATTTATTTAAGCGAAAACGTCACCGACTAGCCTAGAACGGATAAGGTCATTCTCCCTTTGTGGACATCAATCAGCGTATGAGAAGTAGACATAAATGGCTGTACGAGCAAAATAGTTTGCTCCGTACCCTCCTTAGGAACCTAACGTACATCAAGTATAACAAAGTCAACTGGAATCAAAAGCTCGCCAACTTATACTAACATATCTTCAACGACACTGAGAGGCTGTCTGATCGACTGATCTGCTAATTCAAGTCGAATTGTGGTCGGCTTCATCATTGCAAGGTCAAATTCTTTATAAAGCGAATACGGCATCAAATTTATTCCTGCACCAAGGTCGAGCATTCCTCCTGCAATCTGCCCATTTCCTAAGGAAATAGTTATGCAAAAGCTCCATAGATCATTCTCTTTCGGGGGTAATGGACCCTTACATATGGCGCTCATATCCTTCGTTAACTCCACTCATTGTGTTGTCACTAATCGTATTTACCTCGAATCTAACTCATTGAAGAATTTAACGTATGTTGGCATTGTCTTGATAACATCTAAGAGAGGAAGGTAGATATTGACATTCTTCAGAAAATTGTAGAGTTCCATGAATTTCTTATTTTCTTTAGCTAGGCTTAGATGACTTAGAAAAGGAACTACATCCCAAATCGTGGTTGTTGACTGTTTCGTTTGCGGAGTCGAGGGTTTTATGGGATCATCATTTGTCGTTGGAGTGGGGACTTTGTTTGGAGATTTCCCCTTCAATGATCCCCGAGCATTTTGGATTAGATGACTTGTGTATTCAGTCCACTGGTTAGGTCCATCTGTCTTAGGTGGATCCGAGGTCAGAGTTTTGGCAACTTCTTCTTCTTCTTCTTTATTTTTCTTGACTCCATTATCTATCTTCTTTCCACTTCGCAAGACATGAACGGCTGAAGCTTGCTCTGTTTGACTCGGAAATTTGTCTTTATCCTTTGACAAGTTTGACAAGGTTACTGCCATTTGTCCCATCGTCGTGTCCATCCTTGACATATGCTTTGCGATATCATTGACATGTGCGGGCAGTTGCTCCATATTTTTCATTTTATTTGAGAGGTCGTTCACTTGTAAAGTTAGTTACTCAAAAAGAATGCAAAGACTGATCAATATGTCATAAACCTTTCATACAAATATCCAAGTTTCCAAATAATATATCACAATAAATGGACCAAGCTATAAAAAATTCTTGCTAAATATGATGTTTTGAAAAATAAAATTCAAGTTTTGTTCGAAAAATCGAACAACAATATAATCCATCCTTTTTCAATGTATAAAATATGGTTTAAAACATTAGTTAGTAGGGAAAAACAAAAAAAAGGTTTCGATACCAATTTTAGAATCCATGTGATCAAGACATTCTAAATGAGATTATGACATCGTACGTTTTGTAACAAAATTGAAATAAATAGAACGAACTGGGATGTCGATTTCCGGCTTGTTAATCATAATGCCGCGAGTTTGTTCGTAGCCACGAGGACTTTGTCACTAGTTCAAAAACCAAGTGCCAATCAGAACTATAGTTTGTGTTTGTATGTGTATTTAAGTTTTCTACTTGTAGTAGAAAGCAAATATCTTGTATTTGTTCCTTTTTCATTTTGCATCATTGTACTTAATGAAATTGAGAAAGAATGTAGATGTGGTTATCCTATATGGGAAGAATTTAAGTAAATAAACTTCTCTTAGATAACTGCTCTCCTTTTTCCAACTCACGTGTGACCTGAAGTTGTGTGGTTATCAGAAATATATGTGCTTAACTAATTATTCTATGTAGTCATATAAAATAAGTGCAGAAGCAAACAATAATTAAATAACAAATACTATTTGCACAAGAATGAATTCTTATTCCTCTCAAAACTCTTTCATTAGTAGAATATTTGTGCTTGTACTAATTCGAATTATAATTATGGACTCCATCCTACCTTCTAATGTAGCTATACAATATCTGACTAACTTCTTTGGATTTGAAAAGCCCTTTTAAATCCCTTCAAAGGCTGAGAGATACTAATACCTAATACCTTTAAAAGTATATAAAATCTAACATTTCAATATTCTTCATATTTTACAACATATACTAGGATCATGAAGCAATCCTAAACATAAATATAATAAAGTATTCGAGAATATTATTTGTATGCTTATGTTCTAAATGTGTACTTTTTTTATAATGAGACCTATTAACTTATAAAACTCAAAAATTGGTATCCTTAAGTTGGCGTGTATCTTCATGGGCTGTGACTTATATTAGGCTTGGCTTCAGCAAATTGCCTTCATGAGTAAGTTGAATCATTGTTGGATTATATTTTAATAAAAAAAATTTGGCATTTATGGATGGATTTATCTTAAGGTATCAATCCATTGGCAATTACCAATAGCATCACTGATGACCACCGAGTTATTTTCCCTCGGGGAGAACTCCGACGGCCTTACCCATGGATAGAGGCTATCGGAGAACATGTCGTTGACAATGTGACACCGATTCTTATCAGCATAATTAGCAATGAAAATTCGAATGGGCCACCAATGGCATTTAGTCCTATGTATGATGCCCATTGGCTTAATGAAATTACTGACAGGTCACCGACAACATTTGCACCAATAGCTGATTCATAATGGCATTTTATAGTAAATTAATAATATAAAGTTCTCACTGATGGCACTTGGGGCCATTGGCAAAACCCCAATAAGGTTCGCACTATTTCATGCCCCTATTCCAGAATAAAAGAAAAGAAAGAAAGAAAGAAAGAAAGAGATAAGAGGAAGAGAAAGAAATTGGAGAGCACACAACCGCCGCCGCCTACACTAGCTCACCAATTCGTCGGTGCCGCCCCCTACTAGTTAAGTCTGTTTTTTAATAATTACTATTTCTTTGTGATTATTTATTCATTTATTGTGATATTTGAATTCGGTTTAGATTTAGGGTTATTTACGGGTTTAGTTAGAGTAATAATTCATTCTTTGTCCATTAACACTTTTTGGAAAACATAAGTGATATTGACCAGCATTATACCGTATCTTCTAAGTTAGCTGATTCATTAAAAAAAGGTCCAAAATAAGCTTGATCAGGTATTTTTGATGATATGGCGTGATTCAAATAATTTATAGGAAATGTCTGAGTCACGCCACGTAAACAAAAAAGCCCAATCAAGCTTTTTTTTTTATGAACTGGCCAACTTAGCGGATGTGGTTTGATGCTGGTTAATATCCGTACCTTTTCTAAAAAGTGGCCAATATAATGGACCAAAAATAATCCTTAGAAGGATTAGAAAAATAGAGTTTAGTTATAATTATTTAGATATTTGGGTTGATTTTGAGAATTAGGGTTAGGTTTGGTTTTAATTAGGGAATATTTTGAAAATTAGGTTTTAATTTTAATTAATTAGATAATTGGGGTTGATTGAAAAATATGCCTAATTTTTGGTCTAATTTTAGTTATTTTAAAAATGAAGGTTAAATTATAATTATTTAGATAATTGGGGTTAATTTCAACATTTAAGGTTAGCATTGCGTGTAAATAGGGAATGTTTTTAAAATTAAGCTTTAATTTTAATTACTTAGATAATTAGGGTTGATTTCGCAA
Source organism: Phtheirospermum japonicum (assembly GCA_014905375.1). NCBI lineage: Eukaryota > Viridiplantae > Streptophyta > Magnoliopsida > Lamiales > Orobanchaceae > Phtheirospermum > Phtheirospermum japonicum. Next base: position 1,974,156 of record BMAC01000072.1, read on the forward strand.
AGTTAGGGTTTAGTTTTGGGTCTAATTAGCAATTACTTTGAAAATTGGGTTTAGTTATAACTATTTATATAATTGTTAGTTTCAGATTTAATTAGCAATTATAAAAAAAATTAAGGTTAGTTTTGAGTCCAATTAGTAATTATAGAAATTAGGGTTAGTTTGGGTCTAACTAGCAATTATTTTAAAAAAAATTTGATTAATTTTTTATTATTTTGGTAAACGAGATTTATTTCAAAAAAATTAGGGTTAGTTTTGGGTCAAATTAGTAATTATATCAAAGATTAGGGTTTAATTGTACCTATATACATAGTTGGGGTTTATTTTAGAAAACTAGGATTATTTTTTGGTCCACTTAGCAATTATTTAAAAAATTAGGATTCAATTGTAATTATTTATAGTATTTGAATTAATTTAGAAAATTACGATTGGTTTTGAGGCGAATTATGAACTAAGGGTTAATTATGCAATTAGTGTTTAATTAAACATATCGAGTTTTTTTATATGATATTTTGTTGAATATACCACTAATATGTAACACTCTTGAATTATGAGATGTCATTTATTTTTATGAATATTTATGGTTTTATTTGTGTTGTGATTTTACTTTGTCTTGTGATTGCTTGACGTTGTGGTGACTATCGGCATTGGCCGGGAGGTTTTGTCCTCCCAATAACGGATTTGATGTTTTGAAAAGTTGTGGTGCTTTTACAGAGTGGTGGTGAATGTTGTGTTTAATATATGTATTTTGAATTTTTATTTTGAATGTTGTGTTGATAACATGGTAAATTATTGAATGTTGTTCACAAACCAACAAACTATGTTGGTAATCCATTATTTATTAATTGACCAATTCTGACCTTCTTTTCACACTCAAACTTATTACTTTAAACCAATTGGGATTTAATATAAAGAGAGCTTGATACTAAATTCTAAATTGTCCACTTATTTGATTAATTTGAGAATGTGATTATAATATGGTTAACAAGTATGTGTTTTGTGAACTTTAAAATTTCAGTTTCGATCTCCCTATAGTTCTCGGGTGCACTGCAATATATGGGTAATAACTAAGGGGAGGTGCAGCCAAAATTTCAAGGTCTTCAAAATAAATACTAAGATAATCGTATTAGTGAAGATCACATTCTTGAATAGAATATGTCCCTTACAAATAATCTAATTGGTACGTATCTTATCTATAATTGGGTGACTTATATATCACATATTATTTTTTACTACATATGCAACATTAATTAATCATAATGAGCAAATTATAGGATCATTTATGATCATAGTTGAATGTACAAATGGATGGTGGACGGTGTCCAAAGCATTCGTGGAAGGGGTGGAGAGTTTCATTAAATTTTGGCTCACACATCCAGCAATGAAGAATGGAGAAAATTGAATTATATTTATATTATTGCAAACTATGGGAATCGTAGTTAACATGATGTTAACGAGATTAAGTTTCACCTAGTTAAATATAGATTCGTGCTGAATTATTATATCTGGAATTTCCATAGGGACCCAAATCTTGGCATCGCGCATTATGTTAACCTTGAGGTTCACGTTGGAGGATCCTCTTACGCCACTTCTAAAGAATTTTAAAATATGTACATTAATATGGTTCATGATGCAGCCGGTTGATGTGGTTAGAAGAAGTGCCAAACCCAGAATCCCATAAGTTCTATGACATGTTGAGTGTTGGAAATCAGCCTTTGTATCCTGGGTGCGAGAAATAATCTAAATTGACTTTAGTTGCCTGAATCATTTGAAGTTTGAGAACCACTTTTCTTAGAAGTGTTATGACCAATTACTTTATCTAATCAAAGAGATTGTGCCAAAATACAATCTCGTATTAGATAATTTCTACAACAGCAACAAATTAATGAGAGGTACGAGCTTATCAATTGAGAAGATAGATTGTTAATTAGAAAATTGTATGATATACTCGAGAGAAAATTCTAAGATGGCCACTTAAAATTTTTGTGATCAACCTCGCCTTAAACCTTTCAAGAAGAGGAGAGAAAAATGATGGAAGGCCAGCATTGCAAAGATGTACTATTTTTTATTAGCTCTCAATTTGCAGATATTATATGCATCTATGAAAACTGCAAAAGACATGAGGTGGCATGCATAATAAGTTGTTGACAATGGTGTCATACATCACTCATTGGATTCATAGGCCGGGAAATATTACAATCAAACTCATCCAGAGTTTGCTGCCGAAACTCAAAATATAAGATTGGGCCTCTGTATAGACGATGTTCAACCTTATGGATGTTTTTAGGTGTAATATTCCTTGTGCTGGTGATAGTTACACCATAATACTAGCCTCCAAGGATGTGTATGAAAGAATATTACATGTTTCTTAGTGTTCAATACCCAAATATTATAAGGATAAGCTAGATATTTTTCTACAACCTTTAATCTCGAAGCTGAATCAATTGTAGATGGTTGGTAGACCCACTTAAAATACCTTTAAAAAATAGAACATTTTGTTGTGGGCAAACCTTACGTGGACAATTAACAACTTTCCTGCATACTCTATGTTGTTTGGTTGGAGCACAGCTAGGCGAACAACTTATCCATATTGCATGGAATGCTCAGATGTATTTACTCTCAAGCGCAGTAGGAATCAATCTTTGTTTGAAAATCATCAGAAATATCTTAATTGTTGTCACCCCGTTCAATAATATAGATGACATGTTCAAAAATAGAAGACTCCACTGTCGAGTGTACGGTAAAAAATAGAGGTTTTTGTAGAGATATAAAGATTGGGGATTCTTCAGTCATCGATATAAACACAACACGCGTTAATGGACATCTAGCCAAATTAAGTGGTTGTAGGAAAAGAAGCATCTTTGTTGGATTTTCCGTACTAGAGCACAAATTTGATTTGGCATAATTAAGATGTTATGCACATTGATAAAAATTTGTTTGATGGTGTGTTCAACATGAAGGGGATGAAAAATATACTTCTTAATCAAGGGATGAGTTGAATGACTACTGCCTTCGTCTTGAGCTTAAGCTCAAGAAAGTATCTTAAAGCTTGTAGCACATTGGATAAGGTTTCAAATTTTGCCTTAAGTGAATGGGTGAAATCTCTTAAATTTCTAGATGGATACACATTAAATCTGGGTAGTTGTGTTGATATAAAGGATTTGATAGAACGTATTTCTCAAAAGCAACAATGACATTTTTATTCAATTTTATGCGGATAATTTTCTTTTTGTTTCTTTGTTCGAAAAACTTTAAATTTTTGTCGATCTTATAGAATTCACGTCTGAAATAAGTATAAGTTACTTCTTGAGATTACAAATTGTGATGATGCGTGATAGTATTTTCACTACACAAGAAAGTATACACATAGTTTGTTTAAGTGTTTTAATATCGAGCAAGATAAAAACTCTCATGGTTTTCAGTCAAAAGTTATCGATGGATGATAAGGATGAAGGTGTAGATATTATGTTATATAGAAGCATGATAAAAGATTTGCTTTATTTGACTGTTAGTCATCCTGGTATTATGTATAGTGTCTAAATTTGCACTTGTTACCAAGCTGAACCTAAGATCACTCGTCTAAAATCCATTAAATGTATCATTCATTTCATAGGTGATACAACTGAGTTAGAGATATAGTATACAAAAGACACTAATACGGTTCTTGTTGGTTTTAGTAACTTTTACTGAGCAGGTGATGTTACGGATAAGAAAAGTACAACTAGTGCATGTTTTTATCATGGAAATAACTTGGTATCTTGGTTTATTTGAAATAAAAACTATGTTTCTTTGTCTACAGATGAGTCTGAATGGGTAGTTATAGGAAGTTGTTATTCTCAATTGTTATGGATGAATCAAATGGTTGAGGACTATATTTTACACATTGACACTCTTACTATTTTTTGTTATAACTCTAGTGCTATTAATATTTCTAGGGATCCATTTTAGCATTCTCGTACAAAACACATCGATATTCGGCATTACATTATACAGAATTTGGCTGAGAAAGGAGCTATTCGCATGGAGTATGTAAACACTTAAAATCAGCTGGCAGACATTTTTAACAAGGCATTAGATTATAAGAAACCTCTCTCTTTGAAAAGATATCTCAATATGTGCTCTGAATGAATTGTATTTTTATTTTATTTATTTTTTAAGTTTTCAGACATAACTTGCACATTGTCTCAGCTTTTGAAATTACTGCTCTAAACATGTATTGGAAAGAGGGATGGATGTTTCAAAAAACAAGATGTGGGTTGTTTATTGCAGAAATGTGTGTTCTCCCAAAAGCACAAAAATAATATCTTGCCTGATGCAGGAAGTCTTGAGTCATCCTTAAAAGGGGTGAAAGATTATTCTAAGTTAATGATCATTGCGATCTAATAAAGAAGCTCACGCGTACAGATCTATGATCAATACAGTTAAATAAAATGTTAGTTTTGTTGTTCAATAAAGAGGAGGTAGTATCTACTCCCGGACACAAGATACAAAATCCTCTTAGCAACTTGAAATATTAATTCATTTCTAAGGTTAAGAATTTACTATCTATCGACCTTGCAGGCGGATGCCATTTACATTGGGGACCGCATCTCCAACAACTGAATCTTTTTTTTTTTTTTGTCTGTGTGAATTCTTCCTTTACATTGTTTAGTCATAAATTGGCTTCTTGTTGATCTTTGGTTAGTACACAAGAGATGAGATACAAATTTCTCTTTCTTTTGGAAGATATGGTGATGTTGAATATTCGTGTGGTGTTATACACGAGAGGACCGAATTGGAAGATGAGATCATGTCAGGATCTAGGGCATTCATGAGCTATGGTAATGTGAGTTCAATGTTTACTATTTTTCCTTAATTTTTTTTGAGCTTTTTTACTTAAGGGATTTTGAACTTAGATATTGTTTCTTATTTTGGGGATTCCTTTTAAATATTTATCTAGGGTTAATATTTGGACACTTGGACTTCAAGGGATTTATATCTATATGCGGTTGCCATGCATCACACACACACACACACACATACACACTCTTTTTTGAATTACCTTGCATTAATTGAGCTCTTTTATCTCACTTACTCTTTACTTTAGTGTGACCCTAGTTGATAGCTACTTGAAAGCATGGAGAAGATCTTTTCAAGTGTCAAGTCACTTTTTTCTAGTCCAAGCACAAACTCGTCTTTCTCACCCTCATCAGACGACTCTAATCCAAGCAATACCGACATTTCTGAAGTCACCACCATGAGTGATTGCTCTCTGCTAACTCAATCGGCACTCGTAGGTGATGTTGGCATTGTTGCCATCCCAAATGCACCGGCTGATGTGATAATATCTGGGGGGCTAGGTCGCAGTCCCCTGTTATTTCAACCACCTCGTCTCCACAAACTGCACCAATGCCACCTCCTTCTACTAAAGATAAGTTCACCACTTCATCCGTGTCTTCGGCCTTTTCTAGTGAAAAATTCATCGAGACACGGCCACTATCATTGTATTGGTCACCAAATCAACTGGAACACATGTTGCTTTATTCCAAAGATATCAAGGGAATGAAATAGATGTCGAGAACCCACCAAACATTATCATCAGCTATGATTCGCTCTAACCAAACAACAAGCCTTCTTCTCACAAGTCCAAATGCCTCATTAGCTATAATCCTAATATTTTTTAATCTCTAAACTTTGTTTCTGATGTGTCCAAGAAAGGTGGATTGAGATTTAAGAAACAGAAGACCCAGAAGAAGCCAAGAAGAAAATTTCAAAGAAATCAACCAATGTTTCAAAGAAAGGGGGAGATGTATTTGCAAATACGATTACGAATGTGATTATCGATGTTGTTGGCATCCCTGCCAACTCTGATGGATCATTTATCATTGGTAGGCATGAGTCCCTCAAAGCCATGGAGATATCCAATTCTAATTCTAATTCGGAGGCCTCACAATTTTTTTATGGATATGTATACTCGTTTCTCCTCTACTCCGGTGTCTAATTCTCTTGAAGATGATCTAATACCCGCTAGTCATCCTCTTACTTGTATCTAAAAGGGGAAGGTCATTGATGTTAGCCCTTTTCATTCTCCGGCCAAGACGATGCTGAGATCTCAAGTGATGAGAACCTTTCGGCTCGAGATAATTCAAGCTCGCGCACGCGTACTGATGAGTTTATCAATAAATATGCTAGAGATGGAAATTTGGTATACCCTATTTTTGGGGATGCGTTCAAGGATTGGATCACATTTGCACCTTCATCTAGTGAAGACTATGAACTTGGAAGTTCTTTTACTAACACTTTTTATATTGCAGTTGCTCATGATCGGTATAAGATATTTGTTGGCCGATCTCTTATTAAGGAGAAATGTCATCACTTGCAGACGTTCGAAACCAATAACTTTGATTAGTCTTTCAAGATCGACAAATTATGTGCACCATTTATGATGTTGTTCCATTCGAGCAAGATGTGGTGTATGAGTTCTACTCAAATCTCAATGATGAACTTCGTGATCCTACATCTCTGAGATATTGGCGTGTATATGTGTGTGGGGAAATCTCAACTTCACTTCAGCTATGATCAATGGGTTATTTGAGACTCCGAATGTGGATGAAGAACCCGGGAAGCTTATTTCACTTAAATGATCAAGTTTTTAATGAGTGACCTTACCGCCGAGTGGTCAACACAATTTCCATCTTTTCGAATGACTTCCTTTTATTGATTTTACAAAAAAGTATGCTACAGCAACTGGACGCCTACTAACAACAACTCTAGAGTCACCGAGCTTCATGCCCACATCCTCTACCAAATGGGAACGCCTATGCCATTCAACTTTTGCGCCCATGCCTTTGATGTCGTCATATTTTTTGCCACATCCTCTTCAAGAAAGTGGGCATTTCCATTTTCCAGTTTGATCTTTAGAGTGCCCGTGTCTCAAGGTCAGGTTCCCCAAGTCCCTCAACTTGGATGTCTAAATGTATTTTTTATCACCCCGTCGCTTCTCACTGCTAAGAACCGATTGGTTGATATCCCAGTGGTTTACTCTGATGATAAGGATAGCTCTTCTAATCACGATGATTCAGATTTTGCTTCTATTCCTGATGTCCTCCCGAATACCATCCCAGATGCTACTCAGGATGCTACTGCAGATGTCGTCCGCATCTATGTTGGCATTTGTGAACCTGCAGAGTCTGCCCAGAGTCTATTGATTTTAGTGCCTCGTACGATTTTGTTGGGTCAACTGTAGTATGATGATGGGGCTATTGCATATTTTTCTACTCTCCGTTCCTAACTTCTAAACCTGCTTTCAGATGCTGATCTTTCTGGCCAAAAAGGGGGAGATGTAGGGGCAAATTCTGGTGCTCAAGGTTTTGGTTTGGCTGCTGATTTGTACATATTTGTGTGTGATTTTTGTATGTTTTTTCTTGTCTTGTGTGCTTTTGTCTGGTTTTAGTCGTATTTTGTTCCCGTTTTCCTTATTTTTCATTTTTTTTGTATTTGTCATCATTTTAGTGTTTTTCATATTTCTCTTTTACTTTTTTTTTATGTTATTTTGCTTTTTTTTATTTAGGGTAGTCGATCAAGCCTAAGAGTGTTCCTGAGAATCACAACTGGCTCGATTAACAAAAACACGACTCAGACCCACGCACAACCATCGATTGACACGCCATCGATGGTCAATCGACGTGCCATCGACGCCCAGTCAACGTGCCATTAATGGGGCCATTTTCTAGCATCGGTGGTCAGGCTATTTTATTTTTCCATAATTTCACCCCTATAAATATAAAATCTCTTCTTAGAAATAATAGTTCTTGAACCCTTAGGGTTTGACAATCCAAGATTGTTCTTCATTTCTCTTCATTTTCTTCATGAATTTCAAGCTTTTTTAGCTTTTAGTAGAATATAGATTTTTAAGAATTTCTTGGATGTAGGATTTAGCTTAGTCCAAATTTGCGTATTTCCTCGTTTGAAGTATGAAGCTCTCCAATTTTAAAAAGTAAGCTTTCAATTTCTTTTCTACAATTATTCCAAACTTGTGTTTGCTTTGTTTATGTGTTCTTGTTCGGGATTGTAATGTTATTGTTTTAGTAGTTCACTTACTTGCAATATCTCATGATTTTAGGTTATATGATTATTAGAAATTCATATGGTAATATTTATTGTTATTGAAAGTTTATTTCTCCGTTGTTGTTTTCTTTCAAGCTTTTATCTTAAATCATGTCCATGCTTGTGTCAAGTTTAAATTGTTGCATTTCTTGATGATTGTTGGTTAGACCTCATGGGTATAGTGCTTAGTTGAGTTTACAACCATCAATTGGCATTGTTGGGTGTTTAATTTAAAAGTTGAGATTGACAACCCCAACTTGTAGACTAAGTGTTCGATGAAATGCCAATTGATCGTGGAGATAATTCTAGAGCCTTATACCCCCATTTTCAAAGTTTTTGATTACATTTCTCGTCATTTAAATCACCGTTTAAAACTGAATTTGATCACGTGTTTAGCATAGTCTTTTTCTTTGTTTTCTTATTCGTGAATCAAACACGAAAATTGCATCAGATTAATCTTCCTCGAGAGATTCGACTCGAGTCAAGCTTTCCACTTACAATTGCTCCATTCTCTTGCGAACGAACTTTTTTTTGATAAAAAAGTAAGTGTAAAAAGTTCGATTCAGCTGCTCCAACTCAGGAGACTGTGCCTTGTTCAGGGTGAGTTTCAGCTTCAGGGGAGTCAATCGATCAGCGGATGCTGCTGTAGATGCCATTATATATGTCACTGCTAATCGTACATCACATTCAGAGAGAGACGGTCCATCTTCAAGTTTTGCGTTGCCTACTGGCCACCGTGATGAAGATGATGATGGGATGGAGTTCGATTTTGAAGTTGTCGCTGTGAAGAATAGAAGTGACCCTACTTCTAAGTTTGATGATCTCTTTCCAGGAGAGATGTTTTATGTTTTCTGGATATAAATATATTTATTATTTTGATTATCATGTTATCTATTTTATTGTGGAATGACTATGACCTTTTGCTCTAATTTATTAAGGCTTTTTTTCTTGTTTGCTTTTGCAAATGTTTTCCGGATGTCATAACATTCTTCTTAATCTTCTTATGTTTAACTGAAGCAATTTAGGGGGAGAAATTTTTGTTGATTATATAAGTTCCGTACTTGGTATTTTCATCATATTTGTTTTTTCCAAGGAAGAAAAGAAGGGGGGTTGTTGAGTCACTTATTTTTTAAATACGTGATTTAATAATTAAATGACTTATTTCGTCTTATTTAATATTTTGACTTTCTTGCCAAGATTTAATTATTTCGGAAAGATTTGATATTTGTCACGTTTGATAATTACCATGTATAAGTCTTAGATTAGGTTGAAATTATCTTTCTATTTTTTAGAATCCATATATTGTGTTATATATATATATATATATATATATATATATATATATATGTGTGTGTGTGTGTGTGTGTGTGTGTGTGTGTTAGGAATTTAAGATTTTTCTTGTTTCCTTATATTAATATATCTACAATATATTATGTATAATTCTTTCCTTATAATAGATTTTGATTTTATTGGTAGTAAATATTATAGGACTCTAGAGATTTGATCTTGTTTCTTAACTAATGATATTTACTTACTTTATCTTGTATATATCTTTTTGGATTTAATTTGTAGGTCTCTATACAAGCAAGATATGTTTATATAAAGCTAAGGGACTACTCAAAAATCATTTATGCTTTCAGAGAGATTTATTGAAGAGAAATAAATTGTGAGAATATATTATTCTCTCTGCAGTTTTTGCCTGAGACAGATGCGACTGCGAAAGCTGGCAGCATCCGACTTAACATCCTGCAACCAGAATTATTTTCTTCCATAGTTCTTACAGTTTTCATTAAGATCCAATATAGTGATTTTTAATCTTAGTTTTTGAAAGAGTTATGTTGATTTAGATCATATTTACTTTTAAGGAGTTTTAGATTTATCTTTACATAGTAGATTACTTTTGTAATCATTGAAACGTAACTTTTAATAGTAAAGACTTTTGCCCTATTGGCTCGGTTATAAGAATAAATTATTGGTATATTAAAAAATTTCTACATGTATCTTTTAATTTTTGCTGTTATTTATTTTATACTCTATACAACACACGTTTTATTTGAACTAAAACTGTAAATCATGGTCTGCAATTCATTTAGAATTGTTTGAACTGGTAGGGATTGTAGACTTATTGGCTTCTAAAGTCAGAGGTGAAGCTAATTTTCCCCAAGAAGGGATGCAACAACATCTGGCGAAGGTTCTAGCATAGGCTTTGGTGGCGTAACTTCAACCTCAGGGTAAAGTAAAATCCCAAATGGAATAATAACCCCCACCTGAGAAGTTAAGATAGGCGTCTCAGAATCTAGTCGAACAACCGTGATTGTGGCTAGGGCTACAACCCATGCAGAACTCATTTGGTCGGAACTCTTCTTGTATCATTTGGCTGAAGTAGAAGTCGCCTTTCACTTCATAGTGTGTATATCGTTGCTCGTAGTTAGTGTTTCTAGATAAAAAAGAAAAGTATTTTAGTGTGGCAACTTGAAAGCATAAGTTTAGAGAGAAATAAAATTAGGGTTCAAATTAAGAGGATTGTGTGAGGCAGACGAGAAAGAAGTGGCAAGCTTTTTATGTGGTTGTGGTTAAAATTGTTAAGGAACCTATGCAGGAATAGTGCTTGTGTTTTGCGAGTAAGATATCCTAAAATTGGAGGTCCCACTACCATATCTAATTATGTGCTTTACAGCCTTCAAATGAGATTCCTTAGGATTGGATTGGTATTTATTACAAATGCCTACTCTATAACATAATTTGGGTCTACTAGCTGTCAATAATATTAACTACCAACCATACTTCTATAGAGACTTTAATCTACAAATGTTTCTTCATAATCCTTGAAAAAGGGTTTTATTACTTCACGTAGTAGTATAAGAATGTTTGTCATGACCAAGGCTGAACTTTTTCACTAAAGCCTTAGAATACTTACTCTGATAAATGAAAATACCATGCATCTCAACTCTGGACAACCTTCCATAAAGTATGTACGTTCACCTACAAAGCTCATCTTAGATTCCTTTGACATGTTTTGAACGAAATCATTATCCTTAGCTTGTGAGGTAGAGACAATGATTATATCACCCACGTAAATATGTACAATGATCATATATTTGTTTATTTTTGGAACAAAAGTAGTTTTTCTCGCACCCTCTTGTTGATAGCCTTTATCAAGTAGAAACTTGGTTAGACGTTCAAACCATGACATGTGAGCTTGTTTCAGACTATACAAGACCTTTTGAGGCGATAAGTATGGTTGGGATGACGAGGGTCAACAAAACCCTCAGGTTTCTTAACATAAACAACCACTTTCAAGAAGCCATCAGAAAAGAGATTTTCACATCCATTTGATAAACAACAAAAATTTCCAAGCATGCAATATACATAAACATTATAAAAGATTCTAGTGTGCAATAGGTGCAAAAGTTTCATCAAAATATACTCCTTCACATTAATTATATCCTTGTGCAACAAGACGTGCCTTAATCCTATTGATTTTACCAAATTCATCAGTTTTATTCTTAAAAATCAATTTGGTACCTATCACATAAATAGAAGCAGTTGAAGGAATGAGTTCCAAATTATTATTCCTAGTAAATTGTTCTAATTCTTCTTATATAGCTTTAATATAATTTTCATCTTTAAGTACTTCTTTCACATTTTTAGGTTCAATAAGATTTATAACAAGAAACATGTGAATAACTAACATTATGAAAATTCACATCATTCAAGATCCCAATAATCCTTAAGATGATCATTTTAAATCTTAGCAGGAGGATCCTGCCTAGGTTCAGAATCATTACTAAAGGATGTAAGGACATCATATTCACTAACACCTATATCCATAGCAAACTATTCAGACTTTTCTGTATTAACATCATTAAGAATATTACTATTATCCTATACTACTTTCTATTGAGTTTTAAGAACATCAAAAGATGAATATATATCAGGTTTAGGCGTAGTTACATTATTGGTGACGCCATCAAAACCAACATCAATAGACTCCATAAGTTAAGTTTTAAGATATAGATCCATGTATGCATGACTGTTATCAGAGTACCCATGACTGTCGTCACTTTTCAAACTAAATTTACCAAGTTGATCTTTATCATTATAAATATAAAACTTACACCAAACACACGAAGAAACTTCATATTAGAAGAATTACTTCTCCATATCTAATATGGAGTATCCAAATACCTTTACGAAGGTACAACTGGTTGATAAGGTAACACGCTGTATTGAAAGCTTTTGCCCACCAACGAGATGACATTTCCTGGGATATCAACATTACTTGCACTATTTTTGGAATGGTACCATTATTTTTCTCCACCACACCATTTTGTTGTGGAGGCTTAGGTGCAGAAAAGTCATGAGATATACCTTATGAATCAAAAAACTTAAGAAATAATACATTTTCAAACTCTCTTCCATGATCACTCCTAATTCTCATAATCTTGCAATTCTTTTTATTCTACAATTTCAAACAAAGAGTTTTGAAAGACTTAAGTAAATATGATTTCTCTCTAATGAATTCTATCTAAGTATATCTGGAATATCGTCAGCAATCAGAAGATTCTACTTCTTACCATTGTATCTACTAAATTGGTCCCATCAAGTCCATTTTTAGCAATGCGGGAATCTTCTTCGTGGTGACTTCATAAAGTGTCTTATGAGAAGAACGCTTCTGCTTTTCCTTCTGACATGGTTCATAGACACCATATTGCTTTATCTAATTTTTTGAAAGACCATGAAAAATACCTGTAATGGATAAGGTAATCAAGCGTGTATAGCCAATGTGGCCCAATGTTATATGCCACACGTTAGTATCAATCAACATATTTGAATAACATGTAAGTTCATGCTCAACCAAAATAGAGATTGTCTAATGATATAGTCCTTATAAGAACATGATTATCCAAGTTGACAGAAATAAGACACTTATCATTAGTAAGTCTCACATTAAGACCTTGATCATAAGGTTGTCTAATTATTAACAAATCGACTTTTAAGTTTTCAGCCAAGAAAGCACTTCCAAGTTCTAACAAATCATCAACACTCAAACATTCAACACCTTTGATCTTTCTACTCACAGCATCACCAATAATTACAACATAATTAGACAAAGACACTATATTAGTAAGATAAGACCTAACTCCACTCAGGTGTCTAGAACAACCACTATTGAAGTACTATTCACCTTCAAGCTAGTTTTCAAAGCTAACATAGAAACTAAGGTGGTGTATGGAATTGTTTCCATTTCATTTTCCAAATTCAAATGAGAAAAGTGATTATTGAAAAGCTAATGGTTTTCGTGTGAAAAATGAAAATATGTTTGGTACATTGTTTGCATTTTCATGATTTGAAATGGAAAAGGTTGTCTGGGTTTTCACTTTTGACATAGATTTGCGTGATTGTAGTATATTTTCATATAATCTGCGTGAATATAATGAGAACTATTTGGTAAGTTGTGTGGATTTTCAATTTCTATTGAAAAGTGAAAAGTGAATATGGTTCAGTTTCCAATAAAAAATCACTAAACAAACATAATATAATTTTACATAATAGTTGAGAATTGGAAAAACTGGGACAAAAATGATTCCATAGATCCCTTAAACATATATGTTTATCTTTTGGTACTTAAATCTTCTTTTGCGCGTGTTTTTTCAAATCAACTTTTACTTTTGGTGTTCATGAAGAAACACCATTGGGACTTCAACAATTAGTCGTGATGCATTTTATAGCACTTAGTTCAAATATGACCAGTAATACCACATGAATGACAAATATGATTAAAAAACTTCACAAAAACTTTTGACGTTGCTTCATGACAGGGGTGGGAGATTATGATATTGATTAGAAATAGGCACATAAGTTTTAGAAGACTTAGTATCATAACTAAATTTAGAATATACACCTTTAAAATCAATATCATATTTGTCATACATTTTCCCCATGTTGACCAGGTCATCTAGACTAGCCTTACCTGTGTTCGACTTCTGAAGTAACTGATTTGATTTTGCAAGCTCCTCAGTTTTCTAAACATTTTCGTGATCAATTAATACATCAGCATTAATCTCTTTGGACAAGTCATATTTAAGAGATAGAATCTCTACATCTTTTTCACCTACAGTATACTGCAAACCAAACATCTAGGTTTTAAGTGATTCAATGAAATGATCATTGTCACACTTACCTATTCTGGCAATATTTGTTAATTTTCCAAGAGTACAAGTTTGGAAAATACTTCATTCAACTCAACTTCTTGATTTCCAGCTACAATATGGTTACTCATCAACTTATCATTCAATTTAGAGTTTTCTTCTTGGAGGTTTTGAACTTCACCATGTAAGTACATCAATTCAGTCATTGTTGTTCTGATAGAAGTTTGAACACCTTCAATGATTTGATTTATGCACATCGGTCCTTGACAATCTTTCCTGCCTGAATGCACTTCTAAATGACATGTTTATGTATGCTCAGATCTTCTTCATTGGGACATGTAAACTCATTATCATAATTACTATAGAATAAATTGGGAAGATTTCATACCTTGATCTAAGTCAGACGTGCGAAGGGTTGAAGCTAGGCAAAAGATATTATTATAGGAGAAGACATCCAAATTTCTTGTTTGTAGATCTCTTAAGTTTGTAAGTCCTCATTTTCATCTTCATATGCACTCCATGTTGCCTTAGGTCTTTTCCTTCCTATGAAAACTAATACATTCATTCTAAAGCATCCAAAGCCATGACACTCCCTGCACTGATCCTTCTCCACCTTCTAGTTGGTTGGATTGAGTCTGGAGGTGTTTCTACGTCTCTCCTTCCCTTGTCAATTAGGAAATTTGTTTGGATCAAAGACTTTTTCATCTGTAATTACCCTTGTTGACCTTATTTTGTAGTCATCCATGATTCCTGGATATGGGTGCTACTGCAGAATCAAATGTAAATTCATTCTCATCTTTCTCTTTTTCATCATTTGGTGTCGGTACACACACTTTTAATGCAATACCCTTACCTTTTATAATATCATAACCATTATTGATCTCAACGGTTGGATGATTACCAAGGAAATCATCAAAATCAAGGGTTCCCAAGCATATAAAACTCTTTAGTGATGAAATATCACAAACCTCTTGGGAAGAGTTTTAATAATTACTTAACTTACTTGACTTATGAAATCTCCTCACCAAGCATGGAGCTTTTAGTCACAATATCACATAATCGTTCATAGTACATCTTAATTTATTCATCCTCCTTCACACTTATCTCGTCAAAGATAGTTGTGGTTTTTTACAAGTTCAAGGTTTTCACCGAGTTTGTACCTTGAAATTAACACTTAAGAATATTACAGGCTTCATGTGATGTGGTAAATTTGACAATCATCTTGTGAGGAGTCTGGTAAATGGTAGTGAGGATGAAATATATAGTTGTGAAGTTAGCATCGTCCTCAATCCTGTCTATACCAGACCATATTTCTCTAGGCTTGAGAATAGTCTTTAGTGGTACATCTTCTTTAGAAGTTTTCTCCAGATCTTATTTGGAGGTTGCCTCTTTGTCTTTTTCATTTACCTTAGACATGGAAGTTGTAGTTCCAAGCATCAGGAATGAGTCCATCCTTCCTAAATGATTTCTATGTACCTTTACCAAGAGAGAGTAGATTAGTCATCATAGACTTCGAATATGAGTAATGGATCCATCTAACGATGAAGATCATGACATAAATACGTGATTGTGGTTCATGGTTGTCCCTCCAGTAGTCCGCTCGATCTTTTTTCATGTAAAATAACATAAACATTACTCTGATGCTAATTGAAGTTGTGTGATTATCAAAATATATATGTGCTTAAATAAATATTCGATGTAGTAACATAAATTAAATGTGGAAGCAAATAATAATTAAATAACAAATACTATATGGATGAGGAAGAATCTTTCTTTTTCTCTGAATTCTTTAATAAAATGTTTGTGCTTGTACTACGTAGAATTAGAAGTATGGACTCACTTCTACCTTACCAATGTAGCTACACATGATTCTTAACTACTTTTCCAACCAACTCCTTTGGATTTGAAAATTCATACAAACTCCATTTAAAGGGTGAAAGATATTAATTCTTAGAACCTTGGAAAATATAGAAAATCTATTGTTTCAATATTCTAGTTGTGTTGCAATATATACTAGAATCTTGAAACAATCCTAAATATAAAATATAATAAAGAATTCGAGCATTCTATATGTATGCTTATGTTATGAACTCGAACTACTTATTACAATGACACATATTAACTATATATATAACTCATAAGTAGATCTCCTCAAGTAGGAGCGTATATTCATGGGTCGTGATTTGGATTGGGCCTAAATTCAGCAAACCGCCTTCTCGAGTAAGTTGAATCCTTGTTGGATTATGTTTCTTCTTTCATCTTGTTTCCTTGTATGGATTTCAGATTATTTAGGACAAGTTGACTTTGTGTAGAAACTACAAATTTCCGTATTGAAACTTATCTGATTTCTTCTTATCTTCCAAACTCTATACGCTAGATCTCGATCTTCCACATACACACGCGCGCGCACACACACACACATATATATGTAGGAGTGGGTTCACGTGGGAACTAATCCCTGTGTGGGAACCTAGAAACCTACTATATTACATAAATGTGATCCTATTTATGAATCGTGTACATGCTAATTAAAATAATAGTAAAAATTAAAGGAAGATAATAATAGCAATGTGAAAATATAAATAGCATTTTATATTATTTAAATTAGCATCTTATATAATGTAAAATAGCGGTTCCTAAGTTCCCACCTAGGGAATTGGTTCTCACATTATCCTACCCTCCCTTATTTGCGTACTTTCGAACTAATGCTTTTATTATATACCATCAGTACTTTTATTATACAATCACATTGTTTTATTAATATATTAGTTATATACACGAGTAGTGCTTTTATTATATAATCCTAATACTTTTAATTAAATAAGAAAAAATACAAAAAAAAATTTGATTCATCCGTTTAATTAAATTTAAGGCCCATAATTGACCTTAGGTTCACAAATAAGGACATGATTCTCATTTGAACATATATATATATGTGTGTGTATGTGTGTGTGTGTGTGTGTGTGTAGGGGAGGTTTCAAATGAGAACCATGTTCTTGTTTGCGAACCTACGAACTAGTGCTTTTATTATATATCAGTAGTATTTTTATTATACAATCATAGTGCTTCATTAATATTTCGGTTATATACACCGGCAGTGCTTTTATTAAACAATTCTGATACTTTTAATCAAATAAGAAAATATACAAAAAGTCTTATCTATCCATTTAATTTGATCTGAGGCTCATAATTGACCTTAGGTTCACAAATAAGGACATGGTTCTCATTTTAACCTAATCATATATATATATATGTATATATATATATATATATATATACTAATTCGAATACCCGCGGTTTACGCGGGCATATCAAAAAAAGGCATACAGCTATAAAATTGGCAAAAAAGATTATTAATTTTAAAAAGTAAATTATTAATACATCAACAAGAAATATTTGATATAAATATAAGATGTGTAAAAGATCAAAATTATCTTTTTTGTGTCATTTCTTCTTCTCATATTCAGCGTCTTTTCTGTTACCAATTTTGTCTGCACCAATCTCAAAGGCTTCCTTTAAATGTTCTTCATTCAAATCAAGTTTTATAAACACTGCAAATATTTATCCAAGGAACACAAATGGATCCTAAAATAAATAAATAAACATTCATAACAAACAACTTATATGTATTTACTAAACAAAAACTTAAATCAAGCTTTATTGCTTGGGTTGATCGCAATTACGAATTGGTTAGCTTCGTTTTTCAAAAACATGACAACTTTTTTGCCGTTCTCTTTTTCTTCCAGTATCACTTGGTTTTCATTTTCACAAATTCAATTTGCGCATCTAGTATAGTGCTCGTGTGTGTCACAAATATTTTTTTTAGAAATCTTTTTTTAAATATAATTTAAATGTAATTTTTTTTTAAAAATCCCACATTATTTATTTTACTATCTAAAAAACCTTTTTGCACACGACTACAAAAAACTATAAAATTTTATTCATCATCTTAAATTACAATGAGAAATTAATAACTCGTTCGGTGATTGATAGTTGTTTTTTAAAGAAGGGGCAAATCAACGAAAGAAAAGTCATCGCAATATAGATAATAGCTTATAGAACCATTGTAATATTTAACAGCAGAAAAAACAACCACCAGAATTTAAGAAAGCATGAACCTCAATGCAAAAAAAGAAAAAAAGAAAAACACTACTACTACTATAATTATTTGAATCACTATATATATGCAAAAACCCTCACAAAACCTGACAACTTCTTTTGTTTATTCTTTGAATTCTACAAACTAAATTGGAATTTCATAATATTGTTCAAGTCGGTCAATAACTATTGCAATACCTTCATTCATTCACAGGCACTAAACAAATACTGGAAATATGCAAATAATATAGAACTAAGTTTTGCTGCTATTACATTTGATTGGCATCGACAGACACAATAGATAGCTAAAGAGATCTTGTTGTGATAATTTAACTAACAGCATAGGAAAAATACAAATATACATGAAAATAGATTACATGAATTATGTAGCATATTTATATGGTTGAAGCCTTAGGACGGCAAATGCTATTAGAAATATCAGAGCACTGAGAATATTAAGTCCTGCTGCAACTAAATATATCTAAAGGTTGCCATCTTATACATCTGCTAAGATAACTGAACCTACAACCAAACAGTGGAAATATTAAAACACATTTGATATAAACCAAGCACAATACTGTAAAAAAGCAGAGTTCAGATAAGGAAATTTAATTATCCCGCCATAATAATAATATATATCAATTTGACACAGCTGGTTTTCACAAAAAATAGAACAAAAACCAACACCTAATAATAGTCGCCAACTGATGAAAATAATTTTAAAAATGAAACAAAGTACTATTATCCTGTAAATTCTCCGGTAATGTTTAAAATACTGTGGATCAGAAATAAGTTGCATATGCATCAAAAGGAGACACAACAGGGACCATGAACAGAATAAAAAAAATAAAAAATAATCATGTATTCCTTAAAAATGATAAAATAAAATAAAGAAACTGATTGGATATAGGAGGACCGGCAGAGTACCCGTCTCTCAACTCACTTATAGAGAAAAGCATCACAACTTCATTTTCTCCCTGCCAAGCTGATTGGTTGGATTCGACACGAAGTTTTAGACATTATCGATTGCATCGTTCACCCTTATAAAAGTTAAGCTAGAAATAAGGAAACTAAACAAAATCCTAAACTACCTTTATGAAATAAATCTAGACTCCTAAATAAAACAAAGTCCAAGAAAGGCAAACATACAAAATGGAATATTGTCGAGAATAATATCCTTAACAATCTCCCCCTTTTACCTTTTTGGACACAAACAAATGACATAAGCAAGACATATGAAAGGCTCCCCCTGAGTTCAACGACTCCCCCTGAATAAACATTGTTCAACAACCCAAATAAAAAGAAATAAAAAAAGTGTATGTAGCAACCAGACATAACAGAAAAATAAACTAAGAGAGGCATGATCACTCAAAGACCACGAGCTCTCTTAGATCGTCCTAAGAGAAGCATGATCACTCAAAGACCACGAGCTCTCTTAGATCGTCGAGCAGACGACGATGTCCCTTCATCAACCTTCCTCTTCCGCAGCAGCTTCTTGTTCCTCGACAAGACCTTCTTCCTCCTCTTTTTTAAGTTGGACAACACATCGGTAGCTTGTCTATCAGTATCTTTGGCAACCGCATCCGCATCCTCAACCTCCTCAGTTTCACCCCCTTGTTCAAAAAGTAAAAGGGCTTCATACCAGGAACCCCGCACGGCCTGAAACTTGGCAATTTGATTGTCGAGTAAGGCAAGTTGAGCGCGGACAACCTAAGGCGGGAGTTTGACAATGTTGGAACTAGTGTTGGGATTTCTAGTACTGTCACCAGTCCCAACACTACCTTGCACGGGCGACTGCCAGGGAAGATCCATGACACGTGACCCAGCCAAGTGCTGGCTACGCAGGGTGAACCACTCAGCCTCTCCAGTAAGAGCATCATCATCAAATGGCGTAAGCCCTTGGTTCTCAGGGATCCTGTAAATAAGAGATGGAAAACAAAGAGAGGACACAGTTGTAGAGGTGGCAAACCTTGTAACAGCATCAAAGACCTGCTTCCCGAAATTGAATTTGATACCCCGACCAAGTCAAAATAGGAATAGAGCTTGAGGGCGAGTCAATACGGTCGCATTCTTCAAAGGAACTCAGTTAAAAATGGCAATCTTATGCAACACTAAGTAAAGGGAGGGCAAACTAGTGCTGGGTAATTGTTCACGCCATTTATTCACCAACCCACCATCAACCGTTGAGTCACCATGGTACTCCTCAGTACAAAACTACTCACTTATCTGACTTGGAGTAAAAGAATAAACTTTCCCACGCAAAAATACCTTCCCATAATTCACAGATTTCGGATTCGCAACAGAAGGTAGCATATTCGCAAAAAAATCCAGGACAACATTAAGAGCAAACGGCATTGCAGTGGTGACAGTTGACAACATACCTCTATGCTTAAAGAAAGTAATCAGATTCTCCCTATCAAAAAGATCAATCGGGACTCGGCGTTCAGCGATCAATCCTCGATTTTTATTCTCCGAGAACAGCTCCTCGGCCTCACTAGTCAGGAACCGGAGAGAGAACGGCTCCATGTCCATGGTCCTGAGAAGGTGCTCCATCAAAGTGGTCTGAGGCATTAGATGGTATCGGTGCAGCGCTAAAGGCGGCAGAATCAAAACTGGCAGCAATGGATGGAATAGGATCAACAGCAGGTGATGTTGGCTTTGGTGATAAATCACCGGTCCAAACATCGACTTCCTGGGTGGATGCAGACTTAGTATTCTTAACTTTCTTTTTTGCGGCCTTCTTTGGTTGTAGTAGATTCATGAGAAGAAAATCATCAGAGAGATCAGGTGAAAACTCGAACCCGAACTCAGGTTCAGGGTCGGGAACAGGAACGGAAACAGGAGTAGCATCAATATGCTTGGGGGAACTTGAGACCTCTCCAATAAGAAAGTCCACAACCTCATACGGAGTAGAGGAGTATTCAGTTTCAATCAATCCGGGCCACACTTTAATATTTCCAGGCGGGTTTTTCTTGTCAACAAGCTTCACAGTTTCCTTCCGGTGGTGAGTCCTTGTCGGTATCAGGCGGGGAGTAGATGAGGTCATCGGTGCAGCAGCAGGGGCGGAGGGCACAAACTCGTCATCATCCGGGTCTGTCATGACAGTGACGTCCTCATCCAGGTTCATGTGCTCGAGCGGCACAACTCGCCGCGGTCCGGCCTGACTTTTTGGAACTACCGACGGCACCACGCCGGGTGGGATGTTCCTCAGCCGCTGGGACCGTTTCAAGATTGGATCACCTACACGCCCAAATAATTTGGCAATAAGTGGCTGATTTGGCAGTTATCGACGTCAATTTCATTCCCAGCATGTCCGGGAAGCACTTGCACCTCTGGATTAGCGTCAATGGGCGCCGGAATCGGAACAATGTCCTGAGATTGAAGTGGCGGCGAACCAGCTGGAGGTGTGGCAACCGGTGATGGGTTCTGTTGGAACATGCCACCGATTTCCTCGCGAATATCCAAGCCACCGAATCTCAGAAGACTCACCAGTGCCTGGCTACAGGACGGGTTCTTCACGCCGGCAGGAAGCACCGGAGTATTGCTCGGAGAAGACATCCTACAAATTTCACAAAGAGAGCAGCAAGAAAAATAGGAAATTCGAGAGAGAGAGAGAGAAATGGAGAAGGGCAAGAGAGTTGGAGAAGTTTAATTCGCAAGAGAGTTTTTAAAAAAGTGGGATAAAAAAGGGTAAAATTTCGGACTCTTAAACCCAGAAAAAATGACCGTTGTAATAGGAGAGAGAAACAGAGTGAAAACCCTAATTTACTGAATCTTAACCCACACGGATTTTCTTTCCATCCAAACACCCCACTCCCCCTTAAATTAGGAAACATTATCTCCATTCAATAAACCACAAAATCAAGGTAAATCACACGTCCCTACAATTGCATAATACTGAATTAGAGCTAGAATTTAGAGCCATCACTATAATCGTGAAAATACGTAAAGGGTGAACAGCCTCTTGCCACGTCAACTCATATAACCTGTCCTTCTAACTGATTTTAACTCCACTGAAACAACCGATTAACATAACCCTTAAAAATATTGAAAAAAGGTAAAGAGAGAGGAAAGCATAAGTAACAGAACACACAATAATTTGGCATCTTCGCATAGTATGAATGTCCTAGCAGATGCCGAAAAGATTTACCTAAAAAGATAAAAAAAATACACTTAAAGATTTCAGTGACTTGATCCGTGTTTCTTTTCATGACTGATGACAATATAACCAACATTACTTCAGGTAAGTCAATGAAAACAGAACCCTTGCATGCAAAGTGTACAGATATTGTGACTGATGACAGAAGTGGTTGTCACAACATCAAACCCAACATGGACTAGATAATGCACATACTGAGATCTCTTATCAAACGATAAAAGGTCTCGAAATCTAATGCCTTTGTGAAGATGTAAGCTAGTTGATCGTCTGTCCCTACATGCACAAGACTCACTATCTTCTTCTCAACCAATTTTAGGATAAAATGATACTTGATGTCCATTTATTTTATACGAGAGTGCTGAAAGGGATTTTTTGAGATATTATGGCACTCGTATTGTCACAAAGTACATTCAGAACACTATTATGGAGACCGTAGTCTTCAATCATCTGGTTTATCCATAAAAGTTGCAAACACGCACTTCCAACTGCGATATATTCAGCTTCTGCTATAGAGAGGGATATACAGTTTTGTTTCTTACTGTACCACGAGACCAAGTTACTTCCTAAGAAGAAACAGCCTCTAGTGGTACTCTTCCTATCCACAACATCACCTGCCCAGTCCGGATCAGTGTAACCAACAAGTTCAGTGCATGTATCTCTAGTATACCACAAACCTAAATCACTTGTTCCAGCCATATATTTAATTATTCTTTTTACAACTTTTAAAAGTGATTCTTTAGTTTTCGATTGATACCTATCACACAAACATACACTGTACATTATGTCAGGCCTACTTGCAGTTAGATACAGGAGACTTCCTATCATGATCCTATAAATGGTGTTATCAACACTGATCCCAACATCATCTCTTGACAGTTTGCTGGTTTTCCCCAAAGGTATTTTCTTATTCTTTTCATTTTCTAATCCAAATTTCCGAACCAGATTTTTAGCATATTTTGTTTGGGAAAGAAAAATACCATCGTCAAGCTGTTTAATTTGTAAAACAAGAAAATATGAAAGGTTACCTTTCATGCTCATTTTGAATGTGTCTGACATCCGAGCTATAAAATCCTTCACCATCTGTTCACTAGTGGATCCAAACACAATATCATCCACATAAATTTGAACTATTGAATGTGCTTGTTGGATTTGAGAAGAAACAGGGTTTTATCGACTTCACCTCGTCTAAAATTTAAAAATAGTAAATGTTGAGTCAACCTCTCATACCAAGCTCTTCGAGCTTGTTTTAAACCATACAACGCCTTTTTTAGTTTTAAAACAAAATTGGATTTGTGAGAATCAACAAACCCGTTGGGTTGCTCAACATATAATTCTTCGCTCAAAACACCATTCAAGAAAGCACTCTTAATATCCATTTGATGCAATGATATTTTCAAATGACAAGCAATAGCAACAAGGAGTTTTACCGATTCTATTCGTGCAACCGGTGCAAATGTCTCGTCAAAATCAATCCCCTCAATCTTAGTGTATCCTTGTGCAACCAGCCTTGCCTTATTTCTCACAATGTTTCATGCTTCATTGGTTTTGTTCTTGAAGATCCACTTAGTTCCAGTGACATGTGTGTTTGCAGGGCGTGGAACCAAGTCCCAAACATCATTTTTAGCAATCTGACCCAACTCCTCCTGCATGGCTTTGATCCGAAACTCGTTCTTCAGAGCTTATTCCACACGCGTAGGCTTTGTATTAGCAAGAAAAAGGTCTCCCAAATTTGAGAGCAGTTAGTCGAAAGACAGACATATCTAACAATATCTTTGAATTTTATTTGTCTCTTCCTTGTGCTCCTCTCATCAATATCTCCAATAACTTGACATGTTGGATGATTCCTCTGAATTCTTGACGGAATATCCCTCTGGTACAGGTCAATTTGATTATTCGGTTTGTCCTCATCTGAGTCTGAATCTGATATAGGAGCTTCAGGAGTTGGTATTAGGACTGGTGATGGGTCCTCAGTCCCAACATTGTCTGCTCCTTCAGGACTTGGTGTTAGGTTTGGTGACATGTCACCAGACCCGTCATCACCTGTAATATCAGTCTATGTACCTGCACTATCATGTAATTCATCAACAACATATTGAGAAGTCAGATCACACTACAAGAAATCTGACGTTTAGTGACGATTTTTTTTTCCACGCATAAAAATTCGTCATATTATGTTAAACAATATTGACGTTTTTTGATTTCGTCATAGAATAACACCCTTCTATGACAACATTTATTATTGTCACAATTGTTTACCGATTTCATCACTAATACTTATATTTGATGACGTTTAAATGTATTTTGTCACAATTTTGGGATGACAAAAGAAAAAGGTTCGGAAAACCGATTTTATGACAAACATATAATAAAGTGTGACGAGATTTCATGGTCGAGCTTCTTTTATTTCCTCAGATTGGAAAGGGTGTTCTTCACTTCATTCTAGTTCTTTGGAAAGGGTTGGTTGTCACTATAAGTTTCTAGTTGTGACGGAATCATTTTTGTCACTAATGTTCCCTTGAAGAATGGTGACGATATTTGTTGTCACGACAAGTTTCTTTTCATGACAACACTACAATTTGTCATCCGTTCTAGAAAAATGACGACAATATTATTTTGACACGAAATACTTCTTTGGTGATGTCAAATATGAATTTGTCATAATAATTTTATTTTTGCTACAAATTCACACCAAATTTAGGAGACTCTCCGATAACAAATTGATAATAATTAGAGATGAAGTTTGGTATCACTACATATTTATGTTATTAAAAGCATCATATTTCTCATTAGTTTCTCTAAATGTAATGTTAATTAATTTTAATTACTATATATTATATAATATTTGAAGTAATAATATAAAAATAATAAAAATCAACGTTAAAGAAATATATTAATTAAAATAAATAAATAAATTATGTGTTTTCTAAAATTAATAATAATAATAATAATAATAATAATAATAATAATAATAATAATAATAATAATATATTTGATTGAAACATTTAATTATGCTTGAACCTAGTCTATGTTCCATGAAAAATGGTGACGACATTCATTGTCACAATAAGTTTCTTTTCATGAAAACACCATATTTTGTCACTGCTTTAAGAGAAATAGTGACAACAGTATTTTGACACTAAAGTCTTATTTAGTGATAACAAATATAAGTTTCTCATTCATATCAAGACCTAGGATGAGACTTTTTCAATAACAACTTGATAATAATTGGTGATGACATTTGGTATCACAATATTTTTTTAATATAAGAATTATTCAACTTATTATTAATCATTAAGTACTTATTTTTCTATGTTTACTTTATAGTTTTTAACGACTATATTATTATTAGATAATATTTCTTAAGTTTCTTATTTTTAAATTGATTAAATAAGTTTATAAATTTAATTAATAGATTATTATTTCTTCTAATATAAAGTTTTGAAATTTATTTATTATTGTGTTATAATATTTTATATTTGTCTACAAGTTCTCAATTAATCTCTTTACACAAAATATCTTTTTGTGAACATCACTTTTTGTGAACACCTTTTTTTTTGTGTGTGAAATATTTATTTAGAAGTTAATCATATTTTATTATATTCTTATCTAATTTAAATATATATTGATATTTATTTTATAATACTTCAATTATATTTTTTATTTTTAAAATATATCAGTAATTATTCATGATTAAATATTTATTTACCTTGCTTTATAATGTTAGGCACAAAATTAAAATATTGCAGGTTCAAACCTCATGTATCTTGAAGATAATTTTTTGCTCCCTAGAAAATGTGTAAATGTTGAGCAATGTTAATAAAAACGTAAATCGCAAAACAAAACCACTGGGATTTAAATCCCAGTGTGTATTGCACTACATGCCAATAAGGTATGATTCTAACCATTTAACCAACTACTATTTGATGTTAAAATTTTTTAAATAATATATAATTATACGCTTGTCTTATGACAATTACTCTTAACCTTATATAAATCAAAACTACCACATATTCTTTTCATAAATAAGTTAAAAACTCTAAATAACTATTTAATAAATTATAATACACAAAAAGTAAATAATAAATAAATAAAAAGCAAAAAATAAAATTTATAATATAATACTAAATAAAACTCAAAACATAAAATCATAAAGAATATGTAACACCCATACATCCAATGCATATATTTATTTTTATTTTATCATCGTGCATTAAAAATATAATCTTAGTTCCAAACTCGTCGCCATAAATTATTT
Organism: Phtheirospermum japonicum; assembly: GCA_014905375.1. NCBI lineage: Eukaryota > Viridiplantae > Streptophyta > Magnoliopsida > Lamiales > Orobanchaceae > Phtheirospermum > Phtheirospermum japonicum. Next base: position 2,000,902 of record BMAC01000072.1, read on the forward strand.
TCTACTTTTAGTTTTAAGTTGATTTAAGAGATTCTATTTAATATGATTTCTAAAACAATTGTTAATTCTATTATATACCTAAATTTTAAAGACTATTAAATTTTAGTCGTATTCTACATAAATTATCATAAATTATTTTAAAATCTTATTATAATCAAATTAATAGATTTTAGTTTTAAAATAATTTTGATTTCTAAAATTATTATAATTTATTTATATTATAGTTATTTTAATAATTTAAAGTACTATTGGGTCGTTCACGGAATTATTCGGTTTAAAACTTAAGTCGTCTAGTAAATCGATTATTTTTCGGACTTGAAAACGAAGTCAACGACTAGCCCGAATTCTCCAAGACTCCACCCTAACTTTCCAAAAATTAGATCTTATGCTTGGTATATAGAGAAATCCCAAACCAACATCAATTTTCACAAATCCTATGCTACACGGCCGCAAGCAACAGGTAACAATGTCATCTTGTTTTTCTAAGAATTCTTTTCAAGGAACCGATTCCAACTATTCGACCCTGCGAACAACACAAATCGCCAAACCCGTTTTCCAGGCCCGAACAACTACGCCAACCATCAATTTTCCAAAACTAAACCAAAATTCACAAAATAAAAAAGAAAGAAAGAAAGAAAGAAAACAAAACCGACAGCCACAACAACCCAAAGACGGGCCGTCGGCCGAGTCAAACGGCGTCCGATTCACCCCCCAACGAACAACATTCCTTGAGCAGCCCATTTTCACAACGACCGCCACCTGTCACGCCCGAGTAACCAATTGCCAGCATCCAGTCAGTCGAAGCCCAGAATAGCCCAACAATCACCGAAAAGCCATCTCCAATTTAAGCCCCACAACAACAGTCATGACAGCCACCCATCTCGGCTGAAACCACCACCACAAACTATAGTATAATCTGGCTGTCATCGAAGCCACCATCTCAGCCAACCCCAAACTCACAACCAGAATTCGACCAGCCGTCAATTTCCAGTCACTAACATCACTACTACCGCCGCACGTACAGACCCAAACCTGAACCGAACTGGAAACCACCCCCTCATCCATTGTCATCCCCAGTCCTCGTTCGGCCACCGTCTTTTTCCCATTTCTACCTGTCGCCATTTTTTTTTTGTTGTCAACGAATCGATATTGCCACGCTGCCCAATCGAAGCCACCGACAAATCGCGGTTAGTCGCTGTTGTTTCAAGCCATGCAGTCGTTGATTCCAACCACGCTACGCCACCACCATCAATGCTTCTACGTCCAGTAACCATGTCACCGGTCGCTGCTTCCGTTATCGTTGCCGTGAAGGATCGGAATGGAGGGGGATATTTTTCGGCCAATTTCACGAACGGGGGGAGAAGGAAAAATGGGGGTTTCCCAAATTTAGGGCTGAGAGTCCCTTTTTTTATACCCCAGCCCTTTCAGGAAAATTATTAATTTACCACATGAATCTTTAGATTGATTTAATTTGGTCCATAGTTTATCCAAATACTCCAAACTCAGCCCTCAACTTCATAAATACCCTAAATCAAGCCACTCAATTTTATAAAAACCTTAATCTAGTCTGGTTCTATATTATATATTTTTATTTTATTTTTATATGAAGATACTTTTATTTTATTTTTATATTATATATTTTCAATTTTCAATTAATTATATTATTTTATTTTCTTAAACTATAATTAAAGTTATTATTATAACTTTAATATCTAAGTCAATTATACTATTTTTCTTTATTTCAACCTCTGTAAGACATTGAGTATATTATGAGTCCAACTAAATTATTTTTATTCTAGTTCACTAAGCTAACCATCATTCCAATTGTGTATAATTAAAATTATTTTCATAATTAATATTTTTGATTAATAATATGTCATATAAAACTTGTCTTTTAATTAAAAAAATTAATTAAGTTTTTTTTATTTATACATGATTTATTTTATTTTTATATTAAGAGAATAAAATAAAAATATTGAATTAAGTAAAATAAAAATGTTGAATTAGACCAAATATAATTAAAAAAATTAAATAACGGAAAATTTAATAGAAGAAGAATATTAAATTTGGTAGATATTGAGCTTTTATGATACATAAGGGAAAATTTTGTAAACTAATTATTTAGATTTTATTTATTTTAACTATTTTTTTATTAATAATGTTTCTTTGAGATTTATTTGATATTTTTTATTTAAAAATACTGACATGCCATTTTTAGCTTAAATTCACAGTTAGTCAAATATCCCTACAATGAATTTTTTTGGTAATGCTAATTTGGTGAAAATAGAATTATAATAATATTACTTTATTTAAAAATAAGAGACACCAATGGGTACAAACCAAGGTACATATAGTTTTTAATAGTTTTCTATTTGTACTCAAGATATAGGGGTGAAATGTGTCTACAAGCCATAGTAACACAATATTGATATCAGTACCATTCGACACTATTAATAATTCAAATTTCAGTCAGGTTTTATTCGGGAATAAAATGGACCAAACGTGGAAAATTTTGTTGCATTGATTTTTTATAAAGAATTATTTCGCAATAAAAAAGAGTTTATCACATTAATCTTAATTATTTCTATTATTATAATTATGACAATTTTAAATAAAATATTATTTATAACATAATCAATTAATCATAGAATTAAAAATAATCTTAGAAAAATAAAAATAATAATAATAAGTTTTGATTAATCAAATAAAAAAGGAAAATTTCTTTTTTGCCCCAATGTATCTATTTTTTCTAAACATTCCCCCTCAAAATATCTTTATTTCATTTTGCCCCAGATGCATAAGACTTTTCGATGTTACCCCTTAAATTTTATTTTTACTTCTAAATTCCGCGGACGGGGATTTAGTAGAATCGTGGCATGATATTATAATCTTTTTACTTACAATAATATATTAATTAGTAATATATTTTAAAAAATATGTCATTAAAAATATTATACCTTATAATATAGTCATACTTTCTCCTAAATCCAAACATTATGTAATATTATGATACAATATTATATATCGATGTATAATGGTGTTTAATTATAGTACTTAGTCATTTTTTTCATATAAAAGAAAATTGAATTGTAATCTTATTTTTCGTATCACAGTAAAGCATATATGAAGTAAAATCTTATTTTGCAAACATAATACTTAACATTATATTATATATATATTTTTAGCCTAATAATTTATATAATACTAGGTTATGAATTTCATATTGAGTAAGAGATGTGTTAACTAACTTTATAATTTTTTACGAATTATATTATTATTTTATAATAATTTAATTATTTTTAATTTTCATATTTATTAATATATATAACTTTAAAAAATAGTTTATAAATAATTTTCTTATTTCAAGTTTTGAGACTAAATTAGTACTATATTATAACATTTATATTTGGTTAAAAAAAATCGTTAAATAATTTTGAGACCCAACATTTCATTTTTCAATACATTTTTTTTTATTTAGTAGTTTTCTTTATTCTATAACATTCATTTTTTTTCCTTTTTAGGTTTTTTAAATAATTATTTAGCAGTTAATTTAAATAATTAAATTTTAGTTTTGTTTAATTTTAAGATATTTGCAGATACTATTGAAAATGTATAAATTCAAAAATAAAATATATAATTTTGTAATTAATATAGAATAGTTAATTAATAAATTTGAAGATTAAATATCTATTTTTAATAAATTAGAAGATTAAATATCTATTTTTAATAAATTTGAAGATTAAATAAGTATTTTTACCAAAGTTCTCAATCGTTTATGTGACCCAAAACCTCTTTTTTTTCTTAAAGATATATAAATATTCTTTATTTAAAAATACTATAGAGGAATTTTTAGTTTCAATTAATAGTGCGTCAAAGATATCTACGATGATTTATTAGGTAATGATAATTTGGTAAATATAAAATTATAATAATATTATTTAATTTAAAAATTATAGATACCTATTAATACAAACCAAAGTACACATGGTTTCAATAATTTTCTATTGGTGAAATGTGACTAAAAATTATAGTAAAAAAATATGGATAAGGGTATCATTCGACACCGTTAATAATTCGTAATTCGGTTAAATTTTATTTGGGAATAAAATAGAACTAAACATGGAAAAAATAATTACATCGATTTTTTTTTTGTTTTTATTAAATTATTTATCTAATATTATATTATAATATTTTATAAACAAAATAAAAGACAGTATTATTATAAATTAAATAGAAAAATCATTGAAGAAGTTAAATTAGCTAATAAATTCTA
>BMAC01000072.1:2005232-2020876 GCA_014905375.1 Phtheirospermum japonicum
TAAAACCTTAAAAAGCAATATCTCGATTAGGTTATATACATCACTTAGCTAAGGATCAGTTTTTTTTTATTTGTTTGTTTGTTTTTTATTTTTTTTAAAAATATTTTTTATATTCTACCATTTTTTATATTTAGGATCAGCTAACAATTATATTCTACCATTTTTTATATATATCATTTTGGCTTTGACTTTTATGTTATGTTTTTTTGTTATTAAATATATTAAGTAATTATTCATAATTAAATATTTGTTCTTATATTTATTTAAATACATTTTTTTTTTGACCCAACATCTTATTTTTTAATACATTCTTTTATTCGTTTTGTTTATTTAGTAGTTTTATTTATTTTATAACATTCATTTTTTTCCTTTTACTGTTTTTGAAATAATTATTTAGCAATTAATCAAAAAATTTTATATTTTTTCCATTATAAAAGTATTTTGAAATTTATTTTAGTATACTTAATTAATTTATGTTATATTTTTTATTTTTCTAAATATATTAAGTTACGATGAAATATTTATTTAAATTACTTTATCATTTTTAATGACTTATATTAATAGTCTATAATATGGTGACAGTCATACCATGACAACCTCTGTGACGCTCAACTTTCGTCACCGTTTCTCTTCAGTGACGAAAAAATAGACTTTAAATGACAAAATGTATCGTCATCGAACATCAAATTTCTTGTAGTGTCATATAGCAGATCATTATCCTCAGCAGGTTTAACACCACTAATCAAGTCATCAAACTTCACATTGACACACTCCATCATGCAATGTGTTCTAAGGTTAAACAACATATAAGCATGACTGTTCTGGGAATATCCCATGAAAACACATTTATTACTTTTAGAGTCCAGTTTGGAAAGATGCATCATATCATTCAGTACATAACAAACACAACCAAAGACATGGATATAACTCAAATTAAGCTTTTTGCCCAACAACAATCTGTAGGGTGTAACATGTGACCCGGGTCTGAAATGCACCGTATTGATTATGTGGCAAGCAATATTCGTTGCTTCTGCCCAAAAAGATTTTGCAATTTCATTTGAAATAAGCATGGTTCTAGTCATCTCAGCAAGAGATCTATTCTTTCTTTCGACTATACCATTCTAATGGGGGGTAATGGGTGAGGAAAACTCATGAGTTATTCCTTCCTTTGAACAATAGTTTGAAAAGGCTTCATTTTCAAATTCTTTTTCATGATCAGACCTGATCCTTCCTAGGTTCACACCAAAACGTATGCACAACCTTTTTGCAAATTTTTAAACTTTGAAAAGCTTAAGATTTTTCCCTTAAAAACTCAACCCAAGTAAATCTAGAAAAATCATCAACTACAACCAAAACATACCATTTACCTCCAAGGCTTTCCACTTCCACTGGTCCCATGAGATCCATGTGCATGAGTTCAAAGCAATTTGAAGTGGTAAGGTTCTGAACATGTGGGTGCGGTACCCTGACTTGTTTCCCCTTTTGGCATGCTTCACATATCGGAATGATCTTTGTGTTAAGTTTCGGTAGACCATTTACAGCCTCTTTCTTCACAAGCCTTTCCAACATCTTGCGGTTGACATGTACAAGCTTTTGATACCACACCTCGACATCACTCAATTGGAATAACTTGCAGAATACATCGTCGTTTATTAGATAGCAATTATCTGAGGTTCTTTGGCCAGTAAGAATGAATGAATTTCCTTCATCATAAACTTCACACTTTTCCTTTGTGAACTTAACACTAAAGCTTCCATCACACAACTGACTGATGCTGATCAATTTTGTTGTCATTCCTTTAACAAGTAACACGTTCTCGAGTTTTATAATTCCTTTAACATGGAGTGTTCCTTGTCTAAAAATATGACCGTTTGAACCTCCACCATATTTCACTTTTCCAATTTTGAATTTCACAATATTCGAGAGAAGGTCTTAAGAACCGGTCATATGCTTGGAGCATCCCTTATCAAAATACCACGCTCCTGGAATGTGGGATTTCAGAAAGGTATAGATCATGTTACATTTCACCTCATCCTTCTTCACCCAGACGTGTTTAACCTTGCTATTGATTCTGATGTTGGAATCGTAGAAACTGTCATAAGACACAACATGTTGCCTTGTCCTCTGAAATTGACTTTCTTACCTGCTTTCTTCCAGCAGAACGGGCGAATATGACTAGGATCATCACATTAAAGGCAAACATACTGTCTTCTCCTCTTTTGGGGATGCCTGGTTATCTTCAGTTTTTGGTCAGTTTGCTGCTCTTGATGTTCAGGTTTGTAGCCAATCACATGTTTCGAGGAATCTGGGAATTACATCCCCAGAATTTCATCAAGCTTTGTTGTTCCCTTGTTGAGGTTTTAGAGAGTGTTCTGAGCCTTCTTCAGATCAGCCTTCACTCGTTCCAATTCAGAGTCTTTCCTTGTGATAGCTGACTCCAGACGGGTAATTATTTCCACTTGATTTTTCTTCTCATAGGTGAGTTTCTCAAACTTGATCATGAGAGCTTTCACATTTAGGACCTGATTTCCCCAATTTGCAAACAAATCGCCATACTCTAGGCACAATTTCTTATACTCGTCAGTTGTTTCTTTGACTTCTGCATTCAGACACAGGATGTTAGAACTGATGTTGCTAACTCATATGTCGTCATCCCAGACAACATTAGCAAACAGTGGAGGAACTGACTTAGGTGAGTCAGAGTCATCTTCATCTTCATCAAACTCCTTTGAGATCATGCTCTTTTTCCTCAATGTGTTAGCACATTCCTTTTTGTAGTGTCCTCATCCTTTTCACTCGTGGCATTGATCTTCACTGAGAGGTTTAGGCAAATTTGATGTCCTGGACTCAGACGATGAGGGCTGAAAATTAGAGAGTTTTCATCCAACCGATTTTGGAGGTGGGTTCTCTGATTTGAACTTTGGAAATGTGCCTCCAATATTGTTTCTTCTTCTTAGATGTTTGTTGAATTTCTGAGTGAGAAGAGACACTTCTTCTTCTCCAAGAGTGGTATTCTCGATCTTATCCAGCAAATCTATCCAATCCACTGATTCACTGTCATCATCCGAGTTGACATCAGAAGTGAGGGCAACGTTCTTCTCTTTCGAGTTTGAACCAAGATGTTCCATGTCGAATATGTTGAGTGATTTAACTAGTTCTTCAAAGTCTAAATTGTCAGTGTCATTTGATTCTTCGATGGCAACCACCTTGACACTAAACTTCTTTGAGATAGATCTTAGTAATTTTCCAACATGGCGTGAATTTGACACAGGCTCGCTAAGTTCTCCACACTCGTTTGCAATCCTTGAAAGTCTCATGGCATAGTCCATGATTAATTCTTTTTCCTCCATCCTCATTGCCTCAAAGGTAGCAGTTAGCATTCTCAATCTTTACCTCTTCAAACTTTGAGATCCCTCGCACACCCTCTGCAATGCATCCCAAGCATCCTTTGCTGACTCGCACTTACTAATCACCTTGTAGTAGTTTGAGTCGACATATCCGCAAAGGGTGTTGATGCACTTCGAGTTCTAGTTTGAATCTGCAATCTCATCAGTGGTCCAGTCTATTTCTTTCTTGGGAAAGGTTTCTTCATCAACATTAGTAACTCGTTGTTTCTCCCATCCAACTAGAATGGTTCTCCACGCTCGTTCATCGATGTTCTTGATATGCCACCACATCCTCTGCTTCCAGAATGAGTAGTTCTTTTCGTTGAGGATAGGAGGTCGCGGATTCCCTTGAGCGTCCATAAGTCAATGAATTTACAAAATAAATAAGGATCGAAATACTTAATGTAAAGTACCATGCTCTGATACCAATTGTCATTTTGTAGATCTGTGATTTTGAAATGTGATGTTAAGTTTTGTGATAAACAACACCAGTCTTAACATCAACCTGTTTGAAACTGTGAACTTATAACACAACGGGTATTATGATTGATGTTAAGTAACACCAGTGATAACACCAACCAGAGAAATATTGAATGGCAACGGAATAAATACAATTGAACACACTAATTAAACTTTTAGTCCGTAAGTAAAAGTACTTACAGACATGGGTATACAAACCTGAAAACAATATTACTTAAGTGTTCAAGAAAAATTACAAAATATTTAAGTAATATATGAAAAACAAGTGTAGCAAGATTTTAGACACAAATACTTGTTGCTACGAATGATCCGATCTCCTCCGTTGGTTACGCAACGTTGAAGATCTCTTAATTCTGACTTGTAGCTCAAAGTAGGTCTTGTGTTCTGCTTTCTTAAATACACCCAGTGCTCTTGCCTTCAAAACCTAATCACCGTGTGTTTTTCATTTTCATCGTTCACTCTTATAAATAATCAAGACTCCTAATCTTAACAAGTTAAGTTAAAAATAAGGAAACTAAATAAAATCTTAAACTACCATTAGGAAATAAGTCTAGAATCCTAAATAAAACAAAGTCCAAGAAAGGCAAACATACAAAATAGAATATTATCAAGAATAATATCCTCAACAATCTCCCCCTTTTGCCTTTTTGAACACACACACAAATGACATAAGCAAGAAATATGAAAGACTCCCCCTGAGTCCAACGACTCCCCCTGAATAAACATTGTTCAACAACCCAAAACAAAAGAAATAAAAAAGTGTATGTAGCAACCAGACATAACAGAAAAATAAACTAAGAAAAGCATATTCATTTAAAGACCACGAGCTCTCTTAGATCGTCCTAAGAGAAGCATGATCACTCAAAGACCACGATCTCTCTTAGATAGTCGAGCAGACGACGATGTCCTTCGTCAGCCTTCCTCTTCCGCAGCAGCTTCTTGTTCCTCAACAAGACCTTCTTCCTCCTCTTGCTTAAGCTGGCAAACACCTCGGCAGCTTGTCCATCATTATCTTAAGCAAACTGCATCCGCATCCTCAACCTCCTCGGTTTCTCCCCCTTGTTCAGAAAGCAAAAGGGCTTCATACCAGGAACCCCGCACGGCCTGAAGATGGGCAATTTGATTTTCAAGTAAGTCAAGTTGAGTGCGGACAACCTGAGGCGGGAGTTTGACCATGTTAGAATAGGTGTTGGGAATGCCAATATCGTCACCAATACCAACACCACCTTGCATGGGCGACTGCCATCCATGACACATGACCCAGCCAAGTGTTGGCTACAGGGTGAACCACTCAGCCTCTCTGGTAAGAGCATCATCCTCAAATGGCGTAAGCCCTAGGTTCTCTAAGATGCTGTAAATAAGAGAGGGAAAAGAAAGAGAGGACACAGTTGTGGAGATGGCAAACCTTGTAACAGCATCAAAGACATGCTGCCCGAAATTGAACTTGATACCCCGACCAAGTCAAAACAGGATTGAGCTTGAGGGCGAGTCAGTACGGTCGCATTCTTCGAAGGAACCCAGTTAAAAAGGCAATCTTATGCAACACTAAGTAAAGGGAGGACAAACTAGTGTTGGGTAATTGTTCATGCCATTTGTTCACCAACCGAACGTCAACCGTTGAATCACCATGGTACTCCTCAGTACCAAACAACTCATTTATCTGACCTGGAGTAAAAGAATAAACTTTCCCATGCAAAAATACCTTCCCATAATTTACAGAATTTGGATTGCAACAGAAGGTAGCATATTCGCATAAAAATCCAGGACAACATTAAGAGCAATCAGATTAAAGAAAGCAATCAGATTCTGCCTATCAAAAAGATCAACCGGGACTCGGCGTTCAGCGATCAATCCTCGGTTTTGATATTCCGAGAATAGCTCCTCGTCCTTGCTAGCCAGGAACTGTAGAGATAACGGCTCCATGTCCTCAATCTCACGGTCCTGAGAAGGTGCTCCATCAGAGTGGTCTGAGGCATCAGATGGTATCGGTGTAGTGCTAGAGGCGGCAGAATCAGAATTGGCAGCACTGGATGGAATAGGATCAACAGCAGGTGATGTTGGCTTTGGTGACAAATTACCGGTCCCAACATCGACTTCCTGGGTGGCAACAGCCTTAGTATTCTTAACCTTCTTGTTTGCGGCCTTCTTTGGTGGTAGGAGATCCTTGAGAAGAAAATCATCAGAGGGATCGGGTGAAAACTCGAACCCGAACTCAGGTTCAAGGTCAGGAACGGTAGCAAGAGTAGCATCAACATGCTTGGAGGATCTTGAGACCTCTACAGTAAAAAATTCCACAACCTCATACGAAGCAGAGGAGTATTCAGTTTCAGCCGATCCGGGCGACACTTTAATATTTGCAGGCAGGTTTTTCTTGTCAACAAGCTTCACAGTTTCCTTCCGGCGGTGAGTCCTCGTCGGTATCACGCGAGGAGAAGATGAGGTCATCAGTGCAGCAGAAGGGACGAAGGGCACAAACTCATCGTCATCCGGGTGCGTCATGACAGTGACATCCTCGTCCAGGTTCATGTGCTCGAGCGGCACAACTCGCCGTGGTCCGGCCTGACTTTTTGGCACTTCCGGCGGCACCACTCCAGGTGGGATGTTCCTCAGCCGCCGGTACCGTTTCAAGGTTGGATCACCTACACGCCCAAAATTTTGGCAATAAGTGGCAGATTTTGCGGGTTATCGATGTCAATTTCATTCCCAGCTTGTCCGGGAAGAACTGGCACCTCTGGATTAGCATCAACGGGAGTTGGAATCGGAATAACGTCCTGAGATTGAAGTGGCGTCGAACCAGCTGGAGGTGTGGCAACCGATGACGGGTTCTGTCGGAACATGCCACCGATATCCTAGCGAATATCCAAGCCACCGAATCACGGAAGATTCACCGGTGCCTGGATACTAGACGGGTTCTGCACGCTGGCAGGAAGCACCGGAGTATTGCTCGGAGAAGACATACTGCAAGTTTCACAAAGAGAGCAGCAAGAAAAATAGGAAATTCGAGAGAGAGAGACGGAGAAGGGCAGGAGAGTTGGAGAAGTTTAATTCGCAAGAGAGTTTTAAAAAAAGTGGGATAAAAAAAGGGTAAAATTTTGGACTCTTAAACCCAGAAAAAATGACCGTTGTAACAGGAGACAGAAACAGAGTGAAACCCTAATTTACCCAATCCTGACTTAACCCACACGGATTTTCTTTCCATCCAAACACCCCACTCCCCCTTAAATTAGGATACATTATCTCCACTCAATCAACCACAAAAACAAGATAAATCACACGTCCCTACAATTGCATAAAACCGAATTAGAGCTAGAATTTAGAACCATCACCATAATCGTGAAAATACGTCCAGGGTGAACAGCCTCCTGCCACTTCAACTCATATTGCATGTCCTTCTCATCGATTTTAACTCCACTGAAACAACCGATTAACATAACCCTTAAAAAGATTGAGAAAAGGTAAAGAGAGAGGCAAGCATAAGTAACAGAACACACAACAATTTGGCATATTCACATAGTATGAATGTCCTAGTAGATGCCTAAAAAAATGACCTAAAAAGATAAAAATACACTTAAAGATTTTAGTGACTTGATCCGTGTTTCTTTTCATGAATGATGACAATATAACCAACATTACTTCAGGTAAAGTCAATGAAAACAGAACCCTTAACCCAAGTTAATGACAAAGTCAAAATCGCTCAATGAGGTGAAAGTCATAGATTGGATCTTTTTAATCCAGTCTTTCTTCATATTTTTACAAATTTTAAGAGAATTTATCTTTGCATTTGCTTTTTATCACCCCTTGTTTTTGGACCTGGGAGAAAGCAAGTTTCTGCGGGAAAGTTCCACAATCACCTAGTCGAAGAGGTCAGTCTTTTTGTTACCATTTTTATTACAACACAAAAAAAAAATTTCACCAAAAAATATACCCAATGCATTCATATTATGTATGAGACAGAAAAATAAAAATGCATGCAAATTGTACAGATATTGTGACTGATGACAGAAGTGGTTGTCACAACATCAAACCCAACATGGACTAGACAATGCACATACCGAGATCTCTTCTTAAATGAGAGAAGGTCTCAAAATCTAATGCCTTTGTGAAGATGTAAGCTAGTTGATCGTCTGTCCCTACATGCTCAAGACTCACTATTTTCTTCTCAACCAAGTCTAGGATAAAATGATACCTGATGTCAATTTGTTTTATACGAGAGTGCTGAAACGGATTTTTTGAGATATCTATGTCACTCGTATTGTCACAAAGTACAGTCAGAACACTACTATGGACACCGTAGTCTTCAATCATCTGGTTTATCCACAAAAGTTGCATACACGCACTTCCAACTGCGATATATTCAGCTTCTACTGTAGAGAGGGATATACAGTTTTGTTTCTTACTGTACCACGAGACCAAGTTACTTCCCAAGAAGAAACAGCCTCCAGTGGTACTCTTCCTATCCACCACATCACCTGCCCAGTCCAAATTCAGTGTAACCAACAAGTTCAGTGCATGTATCTCTAGTATACCACAAACCTAAATCACTTGTTCCAGCCACATATTTAATTATTCTTTTTACAGATTTTAAATGTGACTCTTTAGGGTTCGATTGATACCTAGCACACAAACATACACTGTACATTATGTCAGTCTTACTTGCAGTTAGATACAAGAGACTTCCTATCATGCTCCTATAAACGGTGTTATCAACAATGATCCCAACATCATCTCATACACTTTGCTGGTTTTCCCGAAATGTGTTTTCTTATGCTTTTCATTTTCTAATCCAATTTTTTGAACCATATTTTTAGCATATTTAGTTTGGAAAAGAAAAATACCATCGTCAAGATGTTTAATTTGTAAGCCAAGAAAATATGAAAGGTTACCTTCCATGGTCATTTCGAATGTGTCTCACATCCGAGCTATGAAATCCTTCACCATATGTTCACTAGTGGATCCAAACACAATATCATCCACATAAATTTAAACTATAAGAATGTGCTTGTTGGATTTGAGAAGAAACAAGGTTTTATCGACTTCACCTCGTCTAAAATTTTAAAACAGTAAATGTTGAGTCAACCTCTCAGACCAAGATCTTGGAGCTTGTTTTAAACCATACAACGCCTTTTTTAATTTCAAAAAAAAATTGGGTTTGTGAGAATCAACAAACCATTTGGGTTTCTCAACATATAATTATTCACTCAAAACACCATTCAAGAAAGCACTCTTAATATCCATTTGATGCAGTGATATTTTCAAATGACAAGCTATAGCAACAAGGAGTCTTACTGATTCTATTCGTGCAACTGGTGCAAATGTCTCATCAAAATCAATCCCCTCAATCTTATTGTATCCTTGTGCAACCACCCATACCTTATTTCTCACAATGTTTCCGGCTTCATCGGGTTTTTTCTTGAAGATCCACTTAGTTCCAGTGACATGTGTGTTTGCAAGGCGTGGAACCAAGTCCCAAATATCGTTTTTAGCAAATTGATCCAACTCCTCCTGCATGGCTTTGATCCAGAACTCATTCTTCAGAGTTTCTTCCACACGCTTAGGCTTTGTATTAGCAAGAAACAAGGTCTCCCAAATTTGAGAGCAGTTAGTCGAAAGACAGACATATACCATTTCTTTGAAATTTATCTGTCTCTTCCTTGTGATCATCTCATCAATATCTCCAATAATTTGACCTGTTGGATGATTCCTCTAAATTCTTGATGGAATATCCCTCCGGTACAGGTCAATTTGATTATTCGATTTGTCGTCATCTGAGTCTGAGTCTGATTCAGGAGCTTAAGGAGTTGGTGTTAGGACTGGTGATGGGTCCTCAGTCCCAACATTGTCTTCTCCTTCAGGACTTGGTGTTAGGTTTGGTGACATGTCACCAGACCCATCATCACCTGCAATATCAGTCTGTGTACCTTCACTATCATGTAATTCATCCACAGCATATTAAGGAGTCGGGTCATATACCAGATCACTATCCTCAACAGGTTTAACACCACTAATCAAGTCATCAAACTTCACATTGACAAACTCCATCATGCAATATGTTCTAAGGTTAAACAACCTATAAACATGACTGTTCTGAGAATATCCCATGAAAACACGTTTGTCACTTTTAGAGTCCAGTTTGGAAAGATGCATCCTATCATTCAGTACATAACAAACACACCCAAAGATATAGATATAACTCAAATTAAGCTTTTTGCCCAACAACAATTCGTAGGGTGTAACATGTGACCTGGGTCTGAAATGCACCCTATTGATTATGTGGCAAGCAGTATTCATTGCTTCTGCCCAAAATTGTTTTTAAATTTCATGTCTCAATTCATCCTATTTCATCAGATCCAGGGTCTGCTTCCAGAAGAAATCGAAGAATTTCTTGGGAATCCTACGAGAAAAGCATGGTTCTAGTCATCTCAGCAATAGATCTATTCTTTTTTTCGACTATATCTGTTGGGGGGTAATGGGTGAGGAAAACTCATGAGTTATCCCTTCCTTAGAATAATAGTTTGAAAAAGCTTCATTTTCAAATTCTTTTTCGTGATCAGACCTGATCCTTCCTATGTTCACACCAAAACGTACGCACAAATTTTTTGTAAGGTTTTTAAAACTTTGAAAAGCTTCAGGTTTTTCCCTTAAAAACTCAACCCAAGTAAATCTAGGAAAATCAACAACTACAACCAGAACATACCGTTTACCTCCAAGGCTTTCCATTTCCAGTGGTCCCATGAGGTCCATGTGCATGAGTTCAAAGCAATTTGAAGTGGTAAGGCTCTGAACATGTGGGTGCGGTACCCTGACTTGTTCCCCTTTTGGCATGCTTCATAAATCGGAATGATCTATGTGTTAAGCTTCGGTAGACCATTTACAGCCTCTTTCTTCACAAGCCTTTCCTACATCTTATAGTTGACATGTCCAAGCTTTTGATGCCACACCTCGGCATCGCTCATTTAGGATAACCTGCGGAATACGTCGCCGTTTATTTGATAGCAATTATCTGAGATTCTTTGGCCAGTAAGAATGCAAGCATTTCCTTCATCATAAACTTCACACTTTTCCCGTGTGAACTTAACACTAAAGCATCGATCACACAACTAACTGATGCTGATCAAGTTTGTTGTCATTCCTTTAACAAGTAACACGTTCTCGAGTTTTACAATTCCTTTAACATGGAGTATTCCTTGTCTAACAATCTGATCGTTTGCACCTCCACCATGTTTCACTTTTCCACCTTTGAATTTCACAATATTCGAGAGAAGGTCTTCAAAACCGGTCATGTGCTTGGAGAATCCCATATCAAAATACCACGCTCCTAGAATATGGGATTTCAGAACAAGATAGATCATGTTACATTTCATCTCATCCTTCTTCACCCAGGCGTGTTTAACCTTGCTATTGATTCTGAAGGTGGAATTGTAGAAACTGTCATGAGACACAACATGTTGCCTTGTCCTCTAAAATTGACTTTTCTTACCTGCTTTCTTCCAGCAGAACGGGCGAATATGACCAGGATCACCACATTGATGGCAAACATACTGTCTTCTCCTCTTTTTGTGATGCTTGGTTGTCTTCAGTTTTTGGTCAGTTTGCTGCTCTTGATGTTCAGGTTTGTAGCCAATCACATGTTTCAAGGACTCTGGGAATTTCATCCCCAGAATTTCATCGAGCTTTGTTGTTCCCTTGTTGAGTTTTTAGAGAGTGTTCTGAGCCTTCTTCAGATCAGCCTTCACTCGTTCCAATTCAGAGTCTTTCCTTGTGATAGCTGACTCCAAACGGGTAATTATTTCCACTTGATAGATCTTCTCATAGGTGAGTTTCTCAACCTTGATCATGAGAGCTTTCACCTTTAGGACCTGATTTCCCCAATTTGCAAATAAATTATCATACTCTAGGCACAATTTCTTATACTCGTCAGTTGTTTCTTTGATTTCTGCATTCAGACACAGGATGTTGGAATTGATGTTGCCAACTCGTATGCCGTCATCCCAGACAACATTAGCAAACAGTGGAGGAACTAACTTAGGTGAGTCTAAGTCATCTTCATCTTCATCAAACTCCTTTGAAATCAGGCTCTTTTTCCTCAATGTGTTAGCACACTCATTTTTGTAGTGTCCTCATCCTTTGCACTCGTGGCATTGAGCTTCACTGAGAGGTTTAGGCGAATTCGATGTCCTGGACTCACTCAGATGACGAGGGCTGAAAATTAGAGAGTTTTCATCCAAACGATCTCGGAGGTGGGTTCTCTGATTTGAACTTTGGAAATGTGCCTCCAATGTTGTTTCTTCTTCTTATATGTTTGTTGAATTTCTGAGTGAGCAAAGACACTTCTTCTTCTCCAAGAGTGTTATTCTCGATCTTATCTAGCAAATCTCTCCAATCCGCTGCTTCACTGTCATCATCCGAGTTGACATCAGTAGTGAGGGCAACGTTCTTCTCTTTCGAGTTGGAACCAAGATGTTCCCTTTTGAATGTTTTGAGCGACCCAACTAGTTCATCAAAGTCTAAAGTGTCATTGTCCTTTGATTCTTTTATGGCAACCACTTTGACACTAAACTTCTTTGAGATGGATCTTAGTAATTTTCCAACATGTCGTGAATTTGACACAGGCTCGCCAAGTTCTCCACACTTGTTTGCAATCTCCGAAAGTCTCATGGCATAGTCCATGATTGATTCTTTTTCCTCCATCCTCGTTGCCTCGAATAGACGTGTTGATACGGTTATAACCGGCCGGTTAATTAACCGGTGGTTAATAATCGGTCGGTTAATTAACCAGTTTTTGGTTAACCGTAACCTAACCGGCTGAGAACCGGTTAAACCGGGCGGTTAACCGCCGGTTTTTAATTTTTATTTATTTTTTAAAAAGAAGTCGATCAGGCAGTCGATCGACTGAATTTCAGTCCATCGACTGACACTTTGTCGATCGACAGGTAGTCGATCGACAGAAATGCAGCCGATCGACTGTTTTGTTTTTTTAAACTGGTTAACCGCGCGGTTACGGTTAGATGGTCAGGTTAACCGTAACCTAACCGCCGGCCACCGGTTGACGGTTACGGTTATAACCATGACCGCCGGTCAACGGTTTACCGTAACCGGTCAACCGGTTATTAACCGGCGGTTAACCGTAACCGGATCAACACCTCTAACTTCGAAGGTAGCAGTTAGCATTCTCAGTCTTGACCTCTTTACACTTTGAGATCCTTCGCACACCCTCTGCAATACATCTCAAGCATCCTTTGCTGACTCGCACTTACTAATCACCTTGTAGTTTGAGTCGACATATCCGCAAAGGGTGTTGATGCACTTAGAGTTCTAATTTGAATCCACAATCTCATCAGCGGTCCAGTCTATTTCTTTCTTGGGAAAGGCTTCTCCATCAGCATCAGTAACTCGTGGTTTCTCCCATTCAACTAGAATAGTTCTCCACGCTCGTTCATCGATGTTCTTGATATGCCACCTCATCCTCTGCTTCCAGAGTGAGTAGTTCTGTCCGTTGAGGATAGGAGGTCGCGGATTCCCTTGAACGTCCATAAGTCAGTGAATCTACAAAATAAATAAGGATCAAAATACTTAATGTAAAGTACCATGCTCTGATACTAATTGTAATTTTGTAGATCTGTGATTTTGAAACGTGATGTTAAGTCACGTGATAAATAACACCAGTATTAACATCAACCTGTTTGAAACTGTGAACTTATAACACAAAGTGTTATGATTGATGATAAGTAACACCTGTGATAACACCAACCAGAGAAATATTGAATGGCAGCGGAATAAAAATAAATGAACACACTTATTAAACTTTTAGTTCGTAAATAAAAGTACTTACAGACATGGGTATACAAACCCAAAAACTATATTACTTAAGCGTTCAAGAACAATTACAAAATGTTTATAAGTAATATATGAAAAACAAGTGTAGCAAAATTTTAGACACAAATACTTGTTGCTATGAATGATCCGATCTCCTCCGTTGGTTACGCAACGTTGAAGATCTCTTAATTCTGACTTGTAGCTCCAATTAGGTCTTGTGTTCTGCTTTCTTGAATACGCCCAGTGCTCTTGCCTTCAAAACCTAATCATCTTGTGTTTGTCATTTGCGTCGTTCACCCTTATACCAGTTAAGTTAGAAATAAGGAAACTTAATAAATTCTTAAACTATCTTTAGAAAGTAAATCTAAACTACTAAATAAAATAAAGTTCAAGAAAAGCAAACATACAAAATGAAATATTATCGAGAATAATATCCTCATCAATATACACATATGTATATATATGTATATTTGGTCTACTTTCTCCTCTCCGTATATTTGTAACTTCACTTGCAATAAAAAAAGATGAACAATAAGTTTTTCTAAACAAATAATTAATGTATAATGAAACTTATATATGGCGATATTATCTCCTCTTATATCTTGCTTTGACTCTTATAACCTGCTTTAACTCGTTATGCATGAAATATTTAAACTCAAATAACATACAAAAAGTATTTTGAATGATGCAGATTCCCAATTTTTTACATGACCAATATTATAATTAATATGTTAAGATTAATTAACAATTCGTTTCAAGTACGAATGTAATTTTGAGTTAATCGTACTAAACTTCCTGCCTCGAGATGTCATCCATTATATTACTTCGCCATATATACATAGATGAGGGAAGAAATGTGAAAACAATGTATTTCTCAAAACTGCATGAAACAAATTGCGAGTATCCAAAATTACTGTACCAAAGTTGCAAATGATAGGACCAGAAAAATAAAATCGATTAAACTTGAACATTATTTGTACTTAAAAGAATAAAAGTTTGATCACCATTTGATGGACAACACGTTACTGACAGTTTTATGATTATAAAAGTTCTTCGATTTGACATTTGACTTGTCTTTTCAAACATCACTTCATTCATTTTCCCTTATTTCCTTTTTCTTATCCCATATCTTTGTGCCTTTCATGATCAGTTACCTATCTACTTGCTACAACAAATTTGGAGGTGAAATACGTACTATGAAGTTTGGACATGGAATAAACTGAAATGAACCATAATTAACAACCATCCCGTGTGTTTGTGGTATTATTGGGCACAATCCAAAATTGAAGAGCTAAAGGAAGAAACGTCACGTATAAATAGTGTAACGTTTCAGAAGGTATTTTTTTTTTTTTACTTTTGAGTAGGAATTGAAAATAGTATTGTTGGTTTTTATCAGTGAAGAGTTTATCAAGGGGGCTGGGGGAGAACTCTTAGTATTGAAGATGATTGTAATTTTCATGTTAGACGAGTTTGACAGTTTAAATTATATTTTATATTTATATATATGTTAATTATAGTCATTTCACGGCATAGTTTAAGTGTATTGTTCACCGTGAATGAAGTGTTGATCAATGTTCGGAAGTTGTCTTTCCATTATCACCCCTAAATTCATTGAAGAAAATATAAGTTTATATAAAATTTACTATAATAGGGTGGTTTTTTCTCAGACTTGAACAAGTATGCAACCTACAAGGGTATGAATATTGACGTTCGTATGTATAAGTGGTCGATCAACATATTATTCATTTTTTAAACCGAAAAATTAGTTAAGATTGAATTTTTTGGGCCGATTACATATCACAAAATACAACTTTGGTATGTTTAACTACCCAGTGGAAATGAGACACTTGCCCCTTTCTTATTGGTACTTTTGTTGTTCGGTTTTTTCTTCTTCTTTTTTTGAAATCCAGTTATTTGGATTTTTTTTTTTTTTTTCCCCGTGCGAATCCTGATCGAGATTTCATT
>BMAC01000072.1:2051593-2072565 GCA_014905375.1 Phtheirospermum japonicum
ACTGACATCATCAGTGTCAATTGTCTTTTTTTTTTTTTTTCTCAAAATTCAAATGGGAAATAGGGCCTTGATGGGATATCATCAGTCCTCCACCACTCTCCTTCTCTTTCATATATATATATATATATATTTAAAATCTTAGTAATTCACCCTACTTTCGAATTTATTTTTTTATATATCTCATATTCATTTTATATATATGATGAAATTGAAGGTTGGGTGATGGCCTTTTCAATTTTTGTCATGCCGTCTTTGCCTATCCATCGCTGAGGGTTTCAATTGTTTTTTAGACTGATTTTTCTTAAAACATTCACTTTTGTGAAAATAGCCTATTTCATACCAAGAGGAGGCAGGAGCGTGTTTTCCTTTTTATTTTATTTTCTTTTTTACTTGATAGCAGATTTTGAGAAAAAAAAAAAAAAAGACAATTGACACTGATGATGTCAGTTATTCAATCAGTTCCATCAAATCAGTTATTGGATTATTCATTTGCCCCGCTTTTTTCTTTATTTGCCCTGTTTTGCTTACTAAAAACTGACTTATGTACAGTTTATTAAAGGTAATCTCATATCCGCATGGAATATGTTCTCATTGGCCCTATGGATTTTAATGAGTTTGTTTGTTGTCTAAATATTGTTGGTCTTATTTTGTGGGCTTCAATTGAGTCGTAGGGTAATTATTCTGTGCCCAGAAATTAATTAATAAGTTTTTATGGTTCATATTCATCAATCAGTTAAAAGAATTGCAACTTTTGCTACACTAGGAATCTAGGATAGAATGTGTCGACTGTCGAACAAGAATTTTTTTTAGGTCTGGACTCCTGTGAGTCCAGATTGACGGGTCGCTCCCGTTAGATCGGGTCAAACCCAAATCCATTTTAACTAGACTATTTAATGGAAATTCAGTCAAAAATTGGGCCGGATATTAACGAGAAACAAAACAAATCTATCCCACCCAGCGACTGCATCTCCCGGCGGCACATACCACCGCGACCACCCAGCAACTGCATCTCCCGGCGGCGCATACCACCGTGACCACCCCAGCGACTGCATCTCCTGTCTCCAACCACCATCTCCAATCCATCGGCTGCATCTCCATCGTGTGAATCTCAAAAATCTTCAAACAACCACCAATTTTATCTCCATCGACGCATTCCCATCTTCGAACCTTCAATTATCAGGAATCTCCGCCTCCACCTTCAATCGCCGCCGCCATCAGCCCCTAGTCGTAGCCTTCAATTACCAGGTAATCTTCAACAATCAATTTGATTTTTGACCTAATTGTATCATTTTGGTTTCGACCTAATTCTAGGAATTTTCGTAACTGTTGGTAGGTCAAATTTTACAAACTAAAGAAGGAAATTAAAGACGAGATGGGTGATTTGRGACTCTAYATGGGAGAAAAWTCCAATGTAGACGAAGGTAATATAGTATTGGTCTTATAACTGTGATGTATTGGTGTTATAACTGTGATATATTGGTATTCTGACTGCACTGTACTTGGTTTTTTTTGCTGTGTTATGTCGATATATTCATAGTAAAACAGCAGGGGTCTTGTCTGAAAATTATTAGTTATTAGTTCATTATTGTATTGGTTTTGGAATGTAATGTATTGGTTTTTTGTTTCAATGTATTGCTATTCTGATTGTATGATAATTGCTTTTTTGGAGATTRATTTTATTATTCAATTCAGGGGCTGTGATAATTCATGATTCTAGGACGAAGAAGGTGGATGTAACATTGATAATGAATCGATAAATAATATCTTGTTGAATGATGAAGGTATGCAACTATTTTGATTGGATTGATTTTATTTCTAAAACATATTCGAAAACATCTTATGTGATAATATCTTGTTTTCCATTTTTTGTATTTAGGTGATACCACAAATTTAAGTGGTTCTCTTATTGGTGTAAAGAGAAAGAATTTTGAAGACATCTATCAGTTGTATTGTGGACATGCACGTCAAGTTGGTTTTAGCGTTCGGAAAACAACAACAAGGGTGAATGATGATAAGTTGAATATTTATAGATGTATTCATATTGACTGGATTAGAAACTGGTACTTTGATACTGAGATTTATTTTCTGTTATCTTAAGGTTATCTTATGATTTATGGTATTTACTAATTATATTTGATAAGTGTATTGGCTTTTATGTTCAAGGGTATTGGTTTTCTGTTGAATCGTATTGGTTTTTCTGTTCAATTGTATTTGTTTATATATTTGCAGTGTGTTTGGAAAATAAAAACAGAATGCATAAAAAAGTACTTAATAATAGAAAAACTTTTGTGATGGCATAACAAAAACTTTACATTTATTAAAAAAGAAAACCAATACTTCATAGAATGTAAACCAATACATTGTTTAACAAAAACCAATACCAAATATTGTCAAGGATTTACAAAAATTGGGACTAAAATTTGCACCAATCTCCAAAAAGATAAAACAAGCACAAAAAATACTTACTGATAGACATAAAAATCACAGCTCAACTTTTGTGATGGCATAACAAAAACTTTACATTTATTACAAAAAAAAAAACAATATATCATAAAATGTAAACCAATACATTGTTTTACAAAAACCAATACGAAATATTTTTTCAATGATTTACAACAAATGGGGACTAAAATTTGCACCAATCTCCAAAAAGAATACAAGTACAAAAAATACTTGCTTCTAAACATAAAAATCACAGCTCATAACTTTTGTGATGGCATAACAAAAAGTGTACATTTATTACAAAAAAACCAATACATCATATCATGTAAACCAATAAATTGTTTTACAAAAACCAATACGAAATCTTTTGTAAAGAATTTACAACAAATGGGGACTAAAAATGTCCTAATTTAATGAACAATCACAGTTCAAAACTTCTGTGCTTTCAAATCTCACAAACAAAAAAAAAAATACTTTTCATTTTTGAAAACCAATACTTTTTATCATAAAACCAATACCTTAATATAAAAAAACCAGTACATATAACTTCCTTTTGGAGAAAATTTTACTACTTGTGCATACTTCAAAAACCTCCATAAATAGGAAAGGGTACAGTAGTTCCACATAAAAGCACCATTAGAAACTCCATCACCATAGTACTAACAACTAACTAAGAGTCTAAGGATAGCCGAGTTCAAACACATACTAATACGTCTGAGTAACAATTCAGATATTTCTTAACAGAAAACAGATACATAATAATCAAAATAATAACCCCGTACTATCGGGCATAAATTTCTTCACATCATTCCTAACAACATCCAAACCTCCTTTAGGCAACATAAACACGTCATATATATCATCAAATGTGACTACAAAACTATTTTTCTCGTCAATATTTAGCATCTGACTACATCCATTAAATCTATGAACGAGCCACTGTATCAGTTCTGTTTTAGTGACATCAATCCTTGCATTGCTCAGCATCCCCCCAAACCCAATGTCTTCAACGACTTTCATTTGTGCAGGAGTCAAACCCGAAATAACTTCACAAATGCCAGTAGATTTACAATGGATGACAAATTCAGGATCATGTCGCCTGCAAAAATAAGAAGATATAAGAAAAACAATACTTCAAAAAAGACCATAAAYCAATACTTCATAGTAGARAACACAATACTTCAAAAACCATAAACCAATACTGCATAGTAGTAAACACAATACTTCAAAAGACCATAAACACAATACTTCAAAAACCATATCAATTGTAACATACACAAATTCATATGATCATATCGTCCMTTTGTTAACCAGACTCACTATGTGAGAAGATGCATAAGCTAGTATTAATCCCATAGGATTCTGTCCTGGTTTCTTGAAGGAGAACCTCTTATTTGACTTAATGTAAGAGAGTACCYTTTTGAATTACCAAAAGATGAATCYCATTCATTCATTTATTAACTCATTCATTCATTTAATACATATAAAACAAATATATGAAAAAAGAATGATTATAATCTTGTAAAAAAGGCTTACAGATTAAAACTCACATTCGTTTCTTCTTTTGTGGAGCTTTATTTYCTTCTTTCTTCCTCTTCTTTCCTGAAGCTTTCTTTTCTTCATTCTCTGAAACTGAAGCTGGAGCTTCCTTCTCCAAAACCGGGCCTGCAGCATCCTTCTCCAAAACTGAAGCTGGAGCTTCTTTCTCCAAAAYCGGGCCTGCAGCTTCAGCTTCCTTCTYCAAAAYCGGGCCTGCAGCTTCCTTCTCCTTCCTCGACCYTTGCTTCCTCTTCGTTCCAACAGCTTTCTTGAACTTAGTCGAGACTGGAGATTCGTTCTCCGTAATCGAAGCTTGATCTTCTTTCTCCATAATAGGGTCTGCTGCTTTGTTCTCCATAACAGGGCCTCCAGCTTCCTTCTTCTTCATTTGGACTTTCTTCTCCTTCGGAGGAACATTCTTCTTCTTTCCAGGATTTTTGTTCTCCTGGACCGGCTCTTGTCGACTTTTCTTAGCTTGTTCTTTAGTACGMAATGTCGTCTGGGGACTGCAAAACACCAATATTCAACATAAGAAAMAAGAAATGTAAAATATAATCATATARATTTCATTAGCATTAAGAGAAACAATGCAAAACATAACATATATCAMCATTCAAATATTTATACACTTGTGTCTAGCATATCACAACATATCATAGAGGAAAGCATTACTTAAAACCCTTCAATTCACGAAACCCATTCAGACAACAAAAACATCACATATGAAATTATGTACCAAAATCCGTCTGAAACCCTATATCAAAATAATTGGGACAAATTCAAACCCTAAAATGCAGAATATACTGATTTCAAAAYCAAARTCTTAAAATAGAAAGAAACTCACCTTTGATAAACCAATTGAGGATGAACAAAGCACGGTGCTCAGTGAAAATTTGAGAAAGATTCGCGACCTTAAACGAATAAATAGCCGGTGCTCTGGTGGCCGGTAAACTCGTATGGCGATGATCGGCGAGAGAGAACGGCGAGAGAGCAGGATGAAAATCGGCAGTAGGGTTTGGGGAAAAGGTGAGAAAAAAGGGGCGGGCGGTGAAAAACTCGTAAGGCCGAAATCACTGGGTTGGATGTTGATATAATTGATCAAATTACAATAATGCCACTGGGTCGGGTATGGGTCGGGTTGGCCTAACGGGAGGACCCGTTAGTCTGGACTTACCCAAGTCTTTGCCTTTTTTTTTAATATATAGTTGGTAATTATTATTTTTCTTAGCTATATTGTTTGTAATTATTTGGTCATTTATATGCTGAGATGTTTGGATTAAAATATCTTAATTGCATGAAACATTTTATTATATTAAAAATAAATAAGTGAAAGATTAATATTAGATGCAATTTATATCATAATTGGGTGCATGATATGAATATTGGCCATCGTTTCTTAATATTTATTCACAGCCTCTAGTATTCCATCACTTGTTATTTGAATATTGATGCGTATAATGAATATGAAATAACTAGTTTGAAAACCTACGTTTACACGGACATTGTTAAGAAAAGTATAAAAACGTAATATTTATTAAAGTGAATTGTTAAGTTCATATAATAATATTAAATAAAAAAAAATTCTTCACTTTAAATTTCAAAAAACTACCTTATAAACTATATTTTTAATACGCTAACGTTGAGAATTGTAAACTTAAAAAATTGAATTATTAACACAAATAAAAAAGAGATATAATTTACTTTAAAGTTTGAAAAAACTCAGTGTAGACCGTGTTAACTGTTTTCTTTTTGATTTTATGTTGAAGCAAATAATTTTGAAACATCTCCGCATCATAACTCTCAACAATGTGACATAAAGTTGATATGTATATTGCACGTGAGTTATAAGAATGCACCTTTAAGGGTTAGTTAGTTATAATAATAGAAAATCGAAAAACACATGTAATTCAAATAAATGTGAATGTCTTATTTTTATTAGTTTCGTATCGTAGCGGTGTCTCATACCAATATAAATATTTTAAAAATTAAACTATTAATTATCAGTAATTTTTCATTAATAATACCAATACCGTATTTAATTCATTGAATTGAATATACATATAGTTGTAATTTATTTATATATCCTAAATCTTCATACACTACAAAAAATCTAAAAAGGAATTCAGAGGACTTGGTATTAGACTAAATATGAGATGTACTTTTTTTTTTTTATAATTATGACTTAAATAATAATAATAATAATAATAATAATAATAATAATAATAATAATAATAATATGAGTCTAGTATTAGACTACATGAGATGTAACTTTTTTAATTATGTCTTAAATAATAACAATAATAATATTGATAGTTTGCAACCACGAGCTTGTAGATCAAGTGGTATCACTAACCCTTTAAAAGGGTGCTGACAAGGGTTCGAACCCTACACCTCTCAAACTATTTGAAATTTATCTTCTACTTTCCAACCACTTGACCCAACTTATTAAAAAAAATTATTGATAGTTTGCATTCTAATAGCATATATCGAAAATATTTACATTTAATTTGAAACAACAATTTTTTTTTGTTGTGGGTTGTGTCAATAAAACTTGATCAATGTTATCAAAAAAGTTATGACTCATATATACATATGTGTGTGTGTGTACACACACACACACATATATATATATATATATGTGTATATATATATATATATATATATATATATATATATATATATAAAACTATCATTGAGGTTTATCCAAATTACAAAAGAAAATCCATCTAACTTTGAGAATAATACATATCGATACCACAAGAGAGGAAATCAAAAATATATTCGTTAAAGAATAACCAATTTTATTATAATTCAAATTGAGAAAAATTGAGAAAATTCGGACCCGCCACGTCCACTCCACGGGTCGGGTTGTCCCCGCCATGGGTTATGGGACGAATCGGGCCGCTTCGTTGTAATAATTCTTTTATTCAAAAGTGTATTACAATCATATAATATGTATCGAGAATTATATTATATATACCGAATCTTGATCTAAAATGATTAAATGATATAAAATATGAAAACAACTTACATAAACTTGATAGATTTGAAACTCAATAAAACACGTCTCGTCTTTAAGAATCTTGATCACAAGGGCAACCTTTTAGGAAAGAAAAAAAAACCCACAAGTGCATGCTGCACTGTGAACCTACGTCTATGATATATCGATTGACAATCACCAAAAAGGTATTTTTAATTTTTATTTTTTCATAAAAACAGGACCAAATAAAAATATTGAAGTTGAGACCAAAGAGGTTTCCAATTCGCAAGTGACAATTTGATAACCCAAACGAACCCCAATCCTCTCCTCAAAACATAACCCTAATCCACGCTCCCCTTTTATCTCCTTTTCTCTTTTTTTTTTTTGTTCCCTCTCAAAATCTCATTCGCTCCCTCTTATCTAGTTTAATTTTCTAATTGATTCAATTTCAACCAATTTTTACCTTACTTCAGGATTTTGTAGAAATCTTACGGTACAATTGCATTTCGTAAATACTGACGGCTACACCAACAGCCGTGAACAAAGGGTACTCCTAAAAGTTATACAAATAAAATAAAATAAACTATCAAATCTGGTCAGATCATAAACCCAACTAATTGGTCAACTGTATATAATACGCTTCTCATTTTATCACAATGTTAAGCTTAGCAATTAACATGAACTCAATACTGTTAATAGCACAATATAGAAAATAAACAAAAACAAAAGAGAGAAAGAGCTATGACTAAATGCAATAGTAAATGAACTTTTTCCATAAACTATGACTGAATGCCTTGCTGAGAGAAGAGATACTACGCGAGAGAAGCCAAGCGAATCAGAATAAATATTTTAAATTAATAATTAAATTCTCCCTTTTTTTCTCAATTAAACAAAATGAAAACCCATATTTCTCTTCATACACATAGACTGAGAACAATAAACAATAATGAAAGGAGAAAAAACAACAAATTAAAACCATCTTTAAAAAAATTAAAAAAAAAAACTTCATTTTTGTTTCCATCCAATTACCTAAGATATTATCATTGGCGGACTTGGAAGAAGAGATTTTTCCTATACGGCCATTGACACGTTCCGGGTCAGTAGTTTCACTGGTCGAGACTCGGCCCGATACGCTTCGACTCCCCATTTTCATCCCCTCATAATCTGGACAGTACCAATGATCACCAGTCACTAACAATAGATAATAGTAGTATACAATACTTCAAAACAAATATATAAACTTAATACTAATAAGTTAATTATCCATCGGCTCAGTCCACATTCATCTCATCATCTTCAAGCATCTAGCCACCTTTGTCAACCTCTTCATTCTCAAGAACAGATGGTGTCGAGAAATTATAAAGTGATCCATTAAAAATGTCTGAGATTCTATTTTTATTAGTCTACAAACACCTTTCTCTTACTATAAGTTGGTTATGACTTATGCCCTCTTGTAAATAAAATGACACAAAACAAAATAACAATTGAGTCATATATGACGGAACATGCTATTGCTTTCCCAACAAACAATGCAGCCTTAGAATATAACAAATTTTGACATCTCACTATTAGTTTACATGCACCAATAAAGATAACTCAGTTATCAGGCGAGCAGTTATATCCACCATTACCTTACTTCTGGTTAAAGGCACAAAACTTGCATGCAATATCTTGATTGGGAAGTACCAAAACATTTAGATATTCTGACAATTATGCTGCACATTTCATATTGAGGCACGATCCAAAATCTGTGTACTTAAATTTAGAACTTTCTTCATGAATAAACCTTTATAAATACTTATAAAGCCAATATATTTATATTTCCTGCGATTCTCAATCGTGAATCATGACGGTTCATTCATAAACCAAGTCTACCTATTTAAAACTCATTTCAATGTATATTATTTTAACATGATTGAAACGAAGTCGAAACATAACTTGGAGAATCATCATCATTGACCAATTTTAAGAGGAGAAAGAATATATTTGCATGATAAGACAAACAGATCAATTTGTCATTTCAAGTCCAACCAATGAAACGGTAAAAAATTGCATAAGTAAAAAATAGAAAAAAATAGAAAAAAAATAGGATTTATTTCCGGGACGCCGAGATGCACCCTTCCCCGCCCCGGTCGTAATTTCTTAGTTTATTTTTTCTATTTTTTACTAATTTTTCTATTTTTTCGAGTTTTTTTTTTCCATTTTTCATCTAAAATCGAAAAAAATAGAAAAAGCATACTAAACGATCGACGCCTGACCCTCGTGGTTCCACGACACCGAGACGCACCCATCCCCGCCCCGGTCGTAATTTCTCGRGTTTTGTTTCTAATTTTTACTATTTTTTCTATCTTTTCGAGTTTTTTTTCTATTTTTCATTTAAAATTGAAAAAAATAGAAAAAGCATACTAAACGATCGACGCCTGACCCTCGTGGTTCCACGACACCGAGGCGCACCCCTCCCCTCCCCGGTCGTAATTTCTTGGGATTCGTTTCTATTTTTTACTAATTTTCGAGTTTTTTTTCTATTTTTCATTTAAAATTGAAAAAAATAGAAAACGCGTACTTAACGATCGACGCCCGACCCCCGTGGTTCCACGATGATGAGACGCACCCCTCACCCCCTCAGCAAAATCACGATACTTCGTCGCTTCGCGTTTCCAACCGAAGGAGTTCATCGATCGATCGTATCTTGTTGTTGGTCGAATCCCACGACACGTGTGGATACGCACGTGCTCGTTGGTATTTTTGGATCGAAATCGGGTCAAAATCACCCCACATGCCTAAGATGATTGGACTGGTTTCGTTTTTACGGTTTTTCTATTTTTTTCTAGTTTTTTCAAAAAATTTTAAATTTAAAAATACCGAGGGAATCAATATTCCCTCGATTTCATACTGAGGGAAATAGCATTCCCTCGGTATTTTTTAAATTTAAAAAAATAGAAAAAATAGGATTTATTTCCAGGACGCCGAGGCGCACCCCTCCCCGCCCTGGTCATGAAATGATGGGATTCGTTTATATTTTTTTACTAATTTTTCTATTTTTTCGACTTTTTTTCCATTTTTCATCTAAAATCGAAAAAAAATAGAAAAGGCGTACTAAACGATCGACGCCCGACCCTCATGGTTCCAAGATGTTGAGAAGCACCCCTCCACGCCCCGGTCGTAATTTCTTGGGTTTCGTTTATATTTTCTACTATTTTTTCTATTTTTTCGAGTTTTTTTCCATTTTCCATTTAAAATCCGAAAAAAATTGAAAACGCGTAGTTATCGATCGAAATGAGTGCTTAATGAGTCTGATCAATTCTGAAGTGGGTGAGCTTGTGGAAACCGATCTCTTAGAATCTGATGAATTCATCTAAAATTGTTTTTTCAAATGGGTTTTCAACTCACTTGCTTATCCTAAACATATTTAGAACTTGGTAAACATACAATTTTAATACTTAATTCAAAAAAAGGATAGAAGAAATAAAATAAATAAATGGCACTTTACCGGCGCCAGTTTGAAATGAAAATTCTTGAAAACTTTTCCAAAAAGGTCTCAATAAATTGTCCCTCCTTTTGGATATGCAGAGCAACAAAAGTAGGGAGATGGAGGAAAAAAAGAAAAAGAAGATAAAAAAAAAGGAGGGGGCTTTGAGTTTGATGAAGATGGAAAAGGGTTTTGGGAAAAAGAAATCTAAAACTGGGTTGTTGCAACATAATCCATCTGAGCATTACACTACAGTAATGGAGGGAAAATGAAAAGTTTTGCCGCCCATATTCTTTTACGCATAATTTGCTTTCTCTCCATTTCTCAATCGCGATGTCCATCTACAAAAGAAAAAACCTAAAAATTAATCATCAAATCCTAATAAAAGGGATTTAAATAGTTTAGTGGGAGAGGTATCTAAATAAATAATATAATTAATTTAATAAAAATTGAAATGTATACAAGAGAACATAATTAAAAAGGAATTTTTTTCGTTGCTTTGTTTTTTTTTTTCCTTTTTAACTTTCATGTGTTTCTTTTTCCTTTTTTTAGTTATGATGAAGTTTGAAAAACATGAGGACTCAATTATTGCTAATTAGTTAATTTATGGTAACAACCTAGGAAAAAATATTTTAATAGTTGAACCAACTTTCAATCTCAATTACTTTCGTAAATTCTTGGGTTTTTTTCTATTTTTTTACTAATTTTTCTATTTTTTTGGATACATACGTGCTCGTTGGTATTTTTCGATCGAAATCGGGTCAAAACCACCTCACGCGCCTAAGATGATAGGATTGGTTTCATTTTTACGATTTTTCTATTTTTTTATTTTTTTAAAAAACTAAGATTTTCGAGGGAATGTGAATCCCTCGGTTTTAAACCGAGGGAATACCTTTTCCCTCGGTTTGAAACCGAGGGATTAGACATTCCCTTGGTTTTGGTTGAATTTTTTAAAAAATAAAAAAATAATAAAAAAACCGAGGGATCACTATTCCCTCGGTTTAAAACCGAGGGAAAAACCTACCCTCGGTTTTTTGTAATTTTTTCAAACAACGGATGACTTTTGGAGATCCATATCCAACATAAATACTTAATCATCTTTAGAAACTCATACGAATGCGCTGTGGGGGCGCAAGAGGCACATATACTGCGTAATCAAATATGCGTAGATATGAATTGTCAGGCTTATATCCAGTTACCAACTGGTAAACAAAATATCTGGTTAGCATGGGTCATAAACGAATAAGTAAGAGTTGCGTGCAATATTGCATAACCTTGTGCAGAGATAAATATATGAGTGTGCGTAAATATTATCTTAGTCACCATCTATATTCTTTTCGACGGTTTCTTCTTTGATACCTTATTATATATGCACATTAGGGTACAAGATGCATTGCGTCGATCTTGATTAAAATGCAATAGACATCGAATACTTTTGATGTATACTCTCTAGCATTATAAGTTTGGGTGCTCTATAAGGGTGGTGAGTCCTCAATCATACTAAATGTGCTAGAGGTTTTGCAAATGCAATATTTTTATGGACAATACGTGTCAAAATATCGACCAAAACTATAAAATACTTGAATGACCCGCATTTAGAATGGTTATTTCCACATGTATCACTAATTATCAATTATAAGAATTGAATATTATACTTTGTATATTTAGCATGTGCAAGTCTCAATCATAAATTTTTTGCTAATGAACAAGTTTTGAAGAAAAAAAAATGAGTGATGCATCTTTGAGATATGAATGTATGTAGTTGTTTTATAGTTTTTAGTGGTTTTGAAAATAAAGGTTCATTTGGCTTAATATTATCGGAATTCAATTCGGATGTGAGAATAATGTGTTTGTAGCTTGAGAAAGGAAAGGAAAATGAAAATAAAGCAATTAAACTAATTAAACTAAACTAGGAAATGAAATTGCTAGTTGGTCGGATGCCTCGTCGTATGCCTCGAATACGAAAATGCAAGCAACAATGAAAATTAAGCAAAAACAAGTAATGTTTCACCAAGTACAAGCATGAAAGCTCAAGGTACAACCATGCTTGCATGAACATAAAAACTTGAATAATGCATATTGACAAAAATCAAAAGCATGAATAGAAAGAACAATGAAAATTGACGTCAAAGTTTAAAACTTTACGTAAAATAACAAGCAACAAGAAGTAGATCTAGGATTAAGCATGAAACAATGCATAAAAATTTAACTCAAAATAAAGCATGTAAAATACTCAAAACAAGAACGATCCAAGACTTGATCCATGATCTAAACGTGTCACTAAACTAGATTCCATGGGCGATTCATAATATCTAACAAGAGATCAAGGAGCTAAGGTAAAAAGCATAAAATTGAAGAATAAAGCATGAGAATAAAAGAAAGCTTACTTGAATTAAAGAGAGAATCCGAAAACTTGAATGAAGTTGCAACAAAATAAAATCCAAGGGAGTACTTGAATTTTTCTTAGTCTTACAAACCCAAGGAAAATGCTTGAAATTAAAATCTAAGAACTAGAGAGAGGATTTTTTATCCCAAACCCAAGCATGGGTTGGGAGGAGGTATTTGTTTACAAAGTGAGAGTTAGATCATATTTATAATAGATTTAATTGGGTTTAAATGGGCCAAATTAGCCAAAAAGGCTTGAAATTCCCGGGTTTGACCAAAATTGACCCGTGTTGACCTTCATAGCCTTTTGGCACATTTTGGCTCGAGTTGGCTCGGCTATGGCCGAGCCTGGGCGCACGAGGGCACTGGCGCTGGGCTGTGCGGGCGCGCGGGTTGGCTGGGCATGTGGCGGGAGTGTTGGCGCAGGCTTGGTGAGCGCCTGGCAAGAGGTGGCTAGAATGTTGGCAAGGGGCTTGGCGAGAGTCGTGGTGACGGCGCCGCGCGCGTTGGATGGGCGGATACGCGGGAGCTGCCGAGCCTGGGGCACACTGCCTGCCGGGCACTGTCGGCTGGGCTCGAACACTGGGTAACCCAGTATCGACAACGTACCCAGTGTCGTCGGTATCCTTGGCGTTAATTTTGGCTTGCCATGACGAGCATTCCAGAAAGTTTTGGCATTTTGAAACTTGCTCTTGGCACCAATTTTGGCACGGCTTGGCTTGAATTTTTGTCCTCAATGCCTTGGCCTATAAAATAGGAATTTCGAACAAAAAACCTAGAATCTCACCAATCCTCAAATCAATTGAACCCATTTAACCAAATTAAATATAAAATCAACAAGAAACACGAAAAATAATAAAACGAGAGAAACAACCGAATAACCTAACGAAACTCGATTAAAAAAATACTAAAATTAATATAAAATCCTAATTAAAAACTCTAGAAAAATACCACAATTACATGCAAAACAAACACCCCACACTTATCGGTTTGTTCGTTCTCGAACAACGAAAAGAATCGAGAATGTACATGCAATGAACATTATGCAAAAAGAAAAATCCTTGTGATTATCCTTATTAATATGATGAAAGTATCAACATAAACTCTTTATTTTCAAGCATTGCCCGTATTTTTCTTCCTCAAATGAAAACCAAATCGATGACTTCCTCTCAAATGGAATTTTAAGGGTGTTCGCTTAATTCGCTCAAGTGTTTGTTTATATGGGACGTGTATACACTCAACTCGAACAATGTATGAATCTTGTCAATATTTCACAAATTAAAAACTCAAAATCACCCATTGTACATGATCGAATAAGAATCGAAAGAGGTCTATATATCGGGTTGTAATGTTGGCTCTTTGGTAAGGTATGAAATATTTGGATATAGTGGCTAACACACGATCAAACGTGATCAATAACACACGAAACCCTAATTTCTAGAACCCGAAGCTTATGATCGCTTCACCCTTCCCAAATTATCAAACTTTCATTCGAAACCCTTTTGTACACTCACACACTTTTCCGACTTTATTTCACAATACTTAGAAGTTTTTTGAATTTGCTTCTTTTTACTAAACTTAGCCTTTTTGAACATTAGGCTTTTCGCTTGAACGCACGCTTAATCACTTTTCGTGATTCGTGTTGGAGTTTATTTTTGTTCTCTTCTCTTTTCTTTTTTTTGTATATATATGTAACTCTAAACCCGAAACCAACAATTGATTTCCCGCACATTTCTCGTCAACAAATCATACACTCTCACCTCACAATTTATGAATATATAAGAGCTAAAATCGAGTTCGGCTAACAAGAAACGGAGCATAGGCTCAAGGGGGCTCATTTGGGAGTTTTAATTAGCTTATATATTTGGATATGGCCGA
Organism: Phtheirospermum japonicum; assembly: GCA_014905375.1. Classification (NCBI taxonomy): domain Eukaryota; kingdom Viridiplantae; phylum Streptophyta; class Magnoliopsida; order Lamiales; family Orobanchaceae; genus Phtheirospermum; species Phtheirospermum japonicum. The sequence goes on from BMAC01000072.1 coordinate 2,066,287, forward strand.
AATAAGGGTGATATATGTGCCTTGAGGTCATTTCCAAATTCAATCATGTACGAGCAAGATCAAGCCTCCTCAATACAATTTCCATAAAAATACAAGCAAAACCGATAATTCACACAAGGCTACTCGCTAGTTTGCACCGGTTTTGGAAATAAAATCAAAAGAGTTTTTAGAACTTTGCAATCTTTTCACGAGCAAATGTTGATTATATATATCACTACAAGAAGTCTGATGATTAGTGACGATTTTTTTCCACGCATAAAAAATCATCATAATATGTTAATTATTAGTGACGATTTTTAATTTCGTCATTGAATAACACCCTTCTATGACAACATTTTATGTTGTCACAGTTGTTCACCGATTTCGTCACGAATACTTATATTTGATGACGTTTAAATATATTTTGTCACTATATTACGAAGACAAAAAAAAAGTAATGGTTCGAGAATCCCTTTTTATGACAAACATATAATAAAGTGTGACGAGATTTGGGTGTCACGATAAGTTTGTAGTTGTGACGGAATCATTTTTTTCACTAATATCTCCTTGAAGAATGGTGACGATATTTGGTGTCACAACAAGTTTCTTTTCATGACAATGCCATAATTTGTCATAAGTTCTAGAAAGATAGTGACAACATTATTTTGACACGAAAGAGTTCTTTGGTAACGTCAAGTATGAATTTGTCATAGTAATTTTATTTTTGTTACAATTCCATACCAGATTTAGGAGACTCTTCCGATTACAAATTGCTAATAATTAGAGATGGTTTTTGGTATCACTGCATTTTTGTGTTATTAAAAGCGTCATTTTTCTCATTAATTTCTCAAAATGTAATGTTACCTAATATTATATTATATATCGTATAATATTTGAAGTAATCAATAATATAAAAATAATAAAAATCAACGTTAAAGAAGTATATTAATTAAAATAATAACTAAATTATGTGTTTTACACAATTAATAATAATAATAAGGGTTAATTATTTTTTGCCCCCCAAACTATTGCATTTTTCACAGTTTACCATATAAACTATTATTTGTGACAAACCGCCATACAAACTATGCGCGATTTGTAATTTGCCCCCTAAACCTGATTTTTTGTGATTTTGTGACCAAAATCGGATGACGTGGCGCAACCGGATTGTGCCACATCATCCGATTTTGATCACAAACCACAAACATCCCGGTCCAGGGGGCAAACTGCAAATCCCGCATAGTTTGTATGACAGTTTGTCAAAAATAATAGTTTGTATGGTAAACTGTGAAAAACGCAATAGTTTGAGGGGTAAAAAATAATTACCCCTAATAATAATAATAATAATAATAATGGGAAGTATTAAATTTTGCATTAAGTTTAAAAAATGAATTTCTGGTAAGTTATGTAGGTTAAAAGAAAGATTAAATTTATTTCTGAATGTATATTTCTTTGTTTATAAAATATAGCACCAGGACCATGTGGTTGAGTGGTTGGGGCTATCTATCAATATAAAACATTGTGAATTCAAACCTCTTGTCTTTCAAAGATTATTTTTTGGCTCCCGAACCTTTGTGTAATTTAAATATTATAGAAGCAATGCCAATAAAAAAGTAAAATCGCAAAAAAAACCCAATGGGATTTAAACCCACAATGTATAGTACCAAGGTATGAATCAAATCATTTAACCAACTACTATTTGATGTTAGTTTTTCCAAATATTATATAATTGTATGCTTGTCTGATCACAATTACTCTTAACCTTATATAAATCAAAACTACCACATAATCTTTTCACAAATATATTAAAAAAAACTCTAAATAACTATTTAATAAATTATAATAAGCAAAAATTAAAAAATAATATATAAAAAGCAAAACATAAAATTTATAATATAATCCACTCTATATTACTAATTAAGTGTACGCCGCATGTGATTTTCTGCTTCCACGTGACTCTCTGCCTGCTTTTTCTTATTTCTGTCTCTGGACGTTTTTATTTTTTGTTTCCTTTTTTTCGAACGACTTTCTACCGATTTTTATTTTTTTTTGTCATTTTTATCCTTTTTTCCTAGCGTTTTTTTTCCTTTTCTTTTGTTAGATACCACGTCTATCTTTTCATAAGAAAAAATTAATGTGTTAAGTAATTATTTGACACCAATTTGTGTTTAAGTAATTATTTGACACCAGTTTTTTTATTTAAATAATTATTTGCACCAGTTTTTTTTATACTATGTAATTAATTGGTGTTTCTATATAAATAGTGTTGGTTTTTACATACCGTATTTTAATTTATATTATTTGATCAATGGTCCTAATCAATTTGACTAGTTGTTCCTAGATATTTATTATATACTATTAGAGAGTTGTATATTATTTGTTGTTTTTTTATTATATTTTATAAATTGTAATTTTTTTTTTGATATTTGTTGGAACTTATAATTTATTTGTTGAAATTATATATTAGGTTATATTTTCGAGGAAAAAAATAATTATTTTTATATTAAAATTACTCAAAAATTATACTCTATCTGTTTCTTAATAAGTGTCATTCTAGAGTTTTTGTTCAAAATTAAGGAATATAATATTTGAACAATATATCCTCAATCAATTATTTCCATTATTTTCCTTTAGTTATTCTATTACCATAAACTTGTTTATATTTCTTAAAATAAGCGGGGATAAAACTGAAATAAAGTGGTAAATAATTCTAAAACGACACTTAAATTGTAATAAAATTGAGTCTCTAAAACGACACTTATTTTAAAACCGAAGGAGTATATAATAATTTTCTTAATATTATAATAATGTGTTCAAATAACTCACATAATACACAACAATATGTTGGGATCAAAACGCAACGTGTTGAGCGATACGCGTTTTAAAACACTGGTTTTTACTAATACTACCCATACTAATTTTTTTATTTTTTTACCTTATATGTTTATCCTGTTAAAATATTTTCAAAATTATCTCCATGTTATCCATATCATTTTTTTCTTCAATCCTATTGGATTCGAGATATGAACTTTTCCATGTTATCCATATCATTTTTCTCTTCAATCCTAAATGTCACCCAAAAAGGATTCGAGATATGAACTTTGGTTTTGATTTCTGATTATAATTTTTTATCCATGATATATGAATGAATTAAGATGTCAGTTTTATGCGACCTGAATCATTAGTATTTTAAAAAAATCATTCCCAATCTAGATGAATAATTTGTATTTGATAAAGTCAATAATTTAAATCCGTATTAATAAGCAGATCACTTAAAGTAAGAAATTTTATAAAATATTGATCAGAAATTTTTACAAATTTTTCCAAAGGTTATATGACATTAGGGAAGAAGATATGAACTTTGGTTTTGATTTCTGATTATAATTTTTTATCCATGATATATGATTGAATTGAGATGTCAGTTTTATACTACCTGAATCATTAGTCTTTTAAAAAAAATCATTCCCAATCTAGCTGAATAATTTGTATTTGATAAAATCAATAATTTAAATCCGTATTAATAAGTAGATCACTTAAAGTAAGAAATTTTATAAAATATTGATTCGAAATTTCTACAAATTTTTCCAAAGATTATATGACATTAGTGAAGAAGATTCTAAAAAGGAAATAATTTAATGTCGATGGGATATAAACCCACAATGTATAGCACCAATTTCTAAGAAGATATGAACCAAACCCGTTTAACCAACTACTATTTGATGTTAATTTTGTCCAAATAACATATAATTGTACGTTTGTCTGATCACAATTACTCTTAGCCTAAGTTGCACCGATACGACACGGACACGATTATTTATAAAAATATAGGACACGACACGGCTCACACACGTTTATAATATAAATAATTATTAATATATTTTATTTCCTACAAATATTAAATTGTAATAATTTTTATTTTCAATTAATTATCTAAAATAATTACAAACTCATTCACAATAATTGATAAAATCCCAAGTAAAATGAAAAATGATAATTATTAAAAAACAAAAAAAAATTGGAAAAAAAATAAAAAAATTAAAAAAACGTGTCAGGGACGTGTCCGGGCCATGTCTCCTTATGCCGCGTTGTATCCTAGGAGTGTCTAAGTCGTGTTCCCTGTCAAAAATTTAAAAAAAAAAAAGAAAAAAAAATAGGACACGCGTCCGACACGTGTTGGAGGCGTGTCGGACGCGTGTCTGCCTCCGCGGAGTGTCTGAGTCGCCCTCGGATTCAAAAATGGAGTGTTTGTGCATCATATCTCTTACCGTATATAAATCAAAACTACTACATAATCTTTACATAAATATATAAAAAAAACTTTAAATAACTATTTAATAAATTATAATACGCAAAAATAATAATAAATGAAAATAAAATTATAAAAGTTATAATATAATACTAAACAAAATCCAAAACTTGAATTCATAAATAATATATAAAATAATATTTTTAAATTTTATATAATTATTTAATAAAATTGAAAAAAAATAAAATAACAATATAATCCATTTGAATTTTATAAGTTAGGTTAAATAAATATTTATTCATGAATAATTAATTTATTTAAAAATAAAAAACATGACTTATATTTTATTAAATATTATAAACTAAATCTCAAAATAATCTTAAACTAGTAAATTGTGATTATTATGATATATTATACTTACGTGATTTTATAATTTCGTTTAGAATTATATTAATTTTTTTTTTATTTTAAACAATTCTTTAAAATAATTATATATTTTACATAATTTAATATAATAGTCAAAAAAAATTATTGTCTTGTACTTTTCATGAACTAAAAATACTTATTTAATTTTCAAGTTTATTAATTAACTATTCTAAATTTAGTTATAAATTTATATATTTTATTTCTTAATTATACATTTTCAATAGTACCTGCAAATATCTTGAAATTAAATAAAAATATAACTTAATTATAGCTAAATTCTAAGTACTTATTTTTAAAAAAATTGAGAAAAAATATTATATAAATCGCTAATTATTATAAAATAAGTTATTTAAATATATTCTAGAAAGTTATTTATATATTTAAAACTAAAAATGAAAAAATAAAAAATCAAAGAAACTGAAATCAATAAGATTATATTTAATTAAAATTAAACTCGAATTAATTATTTCCTAAATCTGAAAAATGGTAGAATATATAAATATTAAAAAACAAATCCTTAGATGAGTAATGTATATAGCCTAATCGAGGGGCACTACAAAAAAATCCGGCAATGCTGACGGCCAAATCCGTCAGGATTCCGTCAGTATAGGGAATACTGACGGCCTCCTGACGGATAATGGCCGTCAGCATTTTTGTGGTCAGGACTCCAGTATCCTGACGGCTTTAACGTACCCGTCAGAAATACAGACGGCCTGCTGACGGGTATCGGCCGTCAGCAATACTTCCCGTCAGTATTTCCCCCCCCCAATATATCAATAAAATATTTTAAAACACACAAAAGTTATACCCCACTACAAAAAAATCCGGCAATTCTGGCGGATATGGCAAAAAGCCGTCAGCAATGCTGGCGGAAATACTGGCGGATGAAAATGCTGGCGGTTTGCTGGCGGCCATGGCCGTCAGCATATATACCCGTCAGTATCCCCTCAGGGAAAGAGCGGGAAACTATCCCGCTTAATTATCCTGACGGCCTTGCCCGTCAGGATATAATTTTTAATTAAAAAAAAATAAAAAAATATATGCTGACGGCCCTTGCCCGTCAGAATTATTAAATAAAAATTAAAAAAAAAAAAGCTGACGGGCAAGCCGTCAGCAATTTATTTAAAATATAATTTATAATATTATAATTATAATACATATAAAATAATATTATATATTTATAATTTAATTTATTATTTATAAAATAAAATATATAATTATATTAATTATTTATAAATATAATATAATATAATAATTATATATTTATAAATAATATTATATATTTATAAAAATAATATATTATTATTAATATACAATATATAATAAATATATATTTCAAATAATATATATTTATAATTATTTATAAATAATTATATATATATATAATAAATATATATATATATATATTTATTTATTTATTATAAATTTATATAATAATATTATGCATTTATATATTATTATTCATAAATATAATCTACATTTATAAATATAATATAATTAATTATAATTATACTTATAACTTAATTTATATATCTAATATATATTAAAAGTATATAATCTTTCACATGTAATCGACTTGGCGAGACGGTAACACCACTCCTCTATTTGCAAGAGGTCTGGGGTTCGAA
>BMAC01000072.1:2072590-2095825 GCA_014905375.1 Phtheirospermum japonicum
AGCACCGGTACGTGTAAGTCATTAATGTTTTTATTTTTAAGACTGAACTCGAAGAGAAAGATATTTAGCTACCATTCAAAGGGCGGTTTTGAGTCTAAACCATATGTGAAGCAAGGGAGTATGTTACTGCTTAGAAAATTGCTTAATTAAACTACTAAGCTTATATAGATTAAGATTAAGCTAATCTCAATTAGGAGTTTTATGTAATTAAGAAGGTGTTGCTAAGTTTATTTAAAAGATCTTATTAACACCTACATTTTATGTTTAATAACACAACGAATAATGTCATATTTCACAAGAACAAAATCTCAAAAATGATAAGGGAGTTCTAGTGTTTGGGATTATAATTAACTCTCAATCACTACAAAAAAATCCGGTAATTCTGGCGAAAATGCTGACGGGCAAAAAGCCGTCAGCAATACTGGCATATATATATATATATATATATATATATATATATATATATATATATATATATATTTATTTATTTATTTCTTAGATTTATTTAATCATTTCCTATAATTCAATTTTAGTATTTATTAGCTAATTTAACTTCTTCTATTAATTTTCTATTTAATTTATAATACTATTAATTTATATTTTGTTTATAAAATATTATAATATAATATTAGATAAATCTCGAAACTTAAAATCATAAAAATTGTATAATAAACTATTTTTCAAATAATATAATTATTTAATTAATTTTAAAAATAAAAAAAACTTAAGAATATATAGAATAATAATTGAAGTCTTTAATTTATAAAGTAAATTAAATAAATATGGAAAATTTTCAAATTTGCTTTATATTACTGGTATTTTTTATGATCTTTTAATATTCAAATCAGAAAATAGCAATTTAACCCCAATTTCGTCAGAAAAAAAAGAGTTTGCCGGATTCTTCCAATTTTAGACGAAAAATGTTGACTAGAACCAATTTTGATCAAGTTAACACTGATATGGCAAATAATAATAACAAAAATTAAAGTTATTTTAAAAAACTACATAAATTATAAAATTATACAAACGATGGAAACAATATTATAAACTTTGAGATTATTTTATATTGCTAAAGAATTACTATGAAAATTATAAATTAAAAAAAAATCTAGGAAAATATTTAAATCCAAAACTATTTTAAATATGAAAAAAGATTGTTTGAAAAAAAAATAAAAACAAATCTAAGAATATATATTATATTGGAATTATTTGAAGTATGTAAACAAAAATATATAAAACTAATACTAAATATGGAAAAATAATTATTAAGAATCACTATTTTTCTAATATTTAAAATATTATATTAAAATACATAATTAAGAAAATCTAGAAAATATTTTATAGAAGAATTGTTTTACATATGAAAAAAGATATTTTAAGGTAATATAAGAAATTATTTTATAATACTTGAATTATTTTAAATATTGAAAAACATTTTAAAGTATAAAAGTATTTTTTTAGGTTTTTTATAGATACTGTCCAATATTTTGTTTTGATTTTATATTTAAATATTTCATTGCATATTTAAAATAATTTCAAAAACTTTAAAAAATAATTTTCCAGATTTTATTTTATTTTTATTTTAATTACCTTATTATTACATATTTCTTAAAATATGGATTTTAAAAATACTTTTTCATGTCTTCATAAATATATGTAATTCAAAATAAGGGTAATTCTACAAAAAGTAATTCATTCAAACTGCATACAGACAAGTAACTATTAAAGGATTGTCGCGTGTTCAATGACACAAATAGTATTTACTCTCTAAATATTTATTTGTTGAGTATTGTTTAATTTGTCCTTTTATCATAATTATAATTAATTCATTTATATTTTAAAAAATGTCACATAAATATTTATAATAATTAAACAATCATAAAAATGCAAATCTTATAAATTAAATTTAAAAAATAGAAAATTGGTTAAAATAAATATAAAAAATATAATAATTTATAAGTAGTTATTTAATAAATCTTAAAAATAAAAAATTACTTAATCATGAGTAATTGAGTTAAATTTTTTAAAAAAGTAATATAGAATAAATAATATAAGTCGTTAAAAAATAATAAAGTAAATTAAATGATTATATAAATATAAATATGCAATCATGAGTAATTAATTAATATATTTAATCATGAAAATATAAGTTTTGACTTTCTTGTTTAGAAATTATTTTAATTATGATAAATTTGAAAAAAAAATATTTAATAAATCCTAAAAATAATTATTTAAAAAACAGGAAAAAATAAAGAATAATTTAAAATGATATAAAATAAATTAGAAAAAATAAATTATGTAGCCCGTTTAACAAATGTTTTTTTTTCTAAATAACTACTCAATAAATTATTAAATGAATAAATACAAAAACTCAAATATAAAATTTTATAATATAATACTAAATAAATCTCGAAGCTTGAATACAAAAAAGAATATATATATATATATAATAAGTTAAAATTTAAATTCATATAATTATTTTATTAATTTGAAAAATAAAATACTATAATATATTATATACTATAAAGTATAAGTTGTTAAGAATCATAAAGTAATTTCAATAAATTTTAAAATAATATAAATATTTAATCATTACTTATATATTTAAGAAAATAAAAAAATAACATAAATTTAATAAAGTTTAAATATTTGATGATTTATAATTTATTTTTGTTATGCCCTCAATAATTTTGATTTTATTTCTTAAACCAAATAATTATATAAGAGTAATTATTTCTTTTTTATCTCATAACTTACTATTAATAGTATAATTTCTTGGTAGTGTAATTTCTATTATGTATATGTAGTATATTCGTTTTGCGTTAATAGTACCTAACATATTTTTGGAGTGAACACAGTACATGTAGTATACGAATTTACAGTTTTAAACTATCTCAAAAGATTTTAAACTTTCGGGGGTGGATTATTCTCCACACATGAGGTGATTTTAAATAAGATCGCTCCTAAAAATAATTATTTGATATTTAATTATTTTAAAAATGAAATAAAATTATGAAGAAAGAAATAAAAATATTATAAAAAAATACTATTTTATTAAAACTTGTATATAAATATTAAAGATTAAAACTATATTATAAAAAATTAAATATAATAAAAATAAGAACTTATATAAAATAATAGAATAAATAAGAAAAGTAACGAAGTCTATTAAATAAAAGATACTTCATTCTAATTAGTTACTAATAAAAAACTTAAATGAAATAATGTAGAAAAATAAAAGAACTATATATATATATATATATATATATATATATATATATATATATATATATATATATATAATTAAAAGATTATATATTAAATCGATAATTATTATAAAGTAAATTAAGTGAATATACAAAATAAATATTAAGAAAATAAAAAAGCTATAAATATTATTCAATAATTAAAATCGATAAGAATATATTTAACTAAAATTAAATTCTAATTAATTAGTTTCTAAATAAGAAAAATAGTAAGAATATATGCAATATTTAAAAAAATCTAAAAAATTATCCTTATACAAGTGATATATAACCTAATCGAGATATATGACTTTGTTTGAGTTTAACCCCGAATGACCAGGTCAGATCAAAAAATGAGATAGGAAGAAAAATAAAGTTCTTGTTATTAATTTCAGTTTCTTTCCTCTTTGATGCCTCATTCTTCCGATTTTACTATATATATTATATATATAATATATATATATATATATATTATATATATATATAATATATATATATATATAACTTCCTAGACACAATTTAAAATTTAATTTAACTTCTTTTATGATTTTTCTATTTAATTTATAATAATTTTTTTTTGTTTCTCATTTTTTGAATTTATTACAAAGATACTTATAATTTAATTATAAGTTCTTAAATTTTATTTATCTGATTTTAGATTTTTTTTAAATTATTTTATATCAATTGAAATTTTTCCAATTTTGTCCCTATTTCAGGTTTTTCAGATTTCTTAATAATTATTTAGATATATTAAGTTTTCTTATATTTATATTAAATAAAATTATATTTTTCCAAACTTACCTTATCGAATTCGGCGACCACCGACCATCACCACCATAACGCCGATCAGATAGGCCCGCCGCCTTCCTCCGGCGGCGCGCTTAGTTGAAAACGGCCTGTACCACTTAATTCTCCGGCGCCACCGACCTGCGCCGCCTACTAATCGTCGGGGAATCAACAAACAAAAGTGGCAATTGCGGTAACTGGAGGGCCCAAAATCAGCCACAACGGCTCCTTCGGCAATCGATGTTAACCCACACGACATTAGGTTTCATCCATTCGCCCCGACTGGCCGCAGTCACCCTCGGTCAGAAAATCAGCCACTATGGCTACCTTTGCCGTGACCGAACGGTCGCGCACGGACCAGGTCCGTTGCTTTTCACCACCAAAATCCATAAATTCAATTTCGCAAAATTGAGTTTTTTTTTCGTTTAACAATTATTCGATTTCATATTTGATTGATTTTGATGATGCCAATAATATGAGTTTTAGAAGAAGTTGTATGCCTCAGGAATTCTTTTCGATAGCTAAGTCTCCTTGCACTCCACAAAAAAAACAAACAAAAAACTTATATTTTAAATACGGCCAGAGGTGAGAAGGCAATGCAACTCCTTGAGAGTGGGTTGAAGGTCAAGGAGTATGAGCTGTTGAGAAGGAATTTCAGTGAGACTGGCTGTTTTGGTTTTGGTATCCAGGAACACATTGATCTTGGAATTAAGTATGACCCGTCTACTGGTATTTATGGGATGGACTTTTACGTTGTCTTGGAGCGCCCTGGATATCGTGTTGGCCGCCATCGTAGGTGCAAGTCTCGTGTTGGAATCCAGCACAGGGTCACAAAGGAGGACGCAATGAAGTGGTTCCAGGTCAAATATGAAGGTGTCATCCTGAACAAGGCGTCCAACATTGGTGCTTAATAGGGTTGAGAGCACGATCTGACCAAACAAACATGTGGTTTTCGTTGGTTTTGTTTGTCCCTTTGGTTAAATTTTTGTAGGTTTTCATCTATTGACAGTCCATTTTCCATCCATATGTTGAATTTTTTCTTGAAGATGAATTAAGTTTATGCTTTTTTATTTGTTCAAGTGACTAGTGACTGATGTATGAATTATCTCTGGTTCCAGTAATGTTTATGAATCAAAAAAATAAATTTTTTTATAATTAGTAGAGATTCGAAGATCTGATGCTTTTCCATTTCTCAAAACTCGTCTTTTTCGAGTAAGCGATGTGTTTTAGTATGTATTGGGTTATTTTGGTCTGAGCAGGGTGAGTAGCGGCCATGGCGGAATTTTATGGGCCTCGATTGTAATTGGTTTCACGACTAGGTGGCTTTGTGTTTGAGCTTTCAATATGAGGCGGCGATTGAGATTCAAATATGGTTATGGTGACAGTGCAGGGGCGCACTCGTGGCAGTTTACGGCATGTTTTGCGGGCAGATGCAACTGCCGTCACAACCCATAGTCGAATCAGCACCACCGACTAGTCGTCCAGTTCCCGACTCGCCACCATGAATAAGGTATTTTAAATTTCCTAATTTTTGAAAACCCTAGATTCATTTGTTCATCTTAATTATTTACTGAAAAATGACGGATTTTAACAATTGGAACCGTGTAAAGCTGAGAACTGTGATGGTGCTTCATTTGCTGGTGATGCTGTATTTCGAAATGGAGTAAGTCACCACAACTTCATTATCTGTAATTTCAATTTTTTTTATTCTCTTGTAAATTAAAATTGCAGACTACATGTCACTTGTGTAATATAATGTCATTATAATTTATATAAATGTATGCAGAACAATGAAATATGATTGTGATACGATATTTAATTGTTGTATATTAGCTTAATTTGTCGTTATTACTTTTATATTTCAAGTTTTGATTGAGATAATAGGTTATTTGTCTAATATTTGACATAGATTTTACTTATGGATGAAAAAAATAATGCCAAAAAAAAAAAAGTCGTGATCTTGATGCACTTTTTCTCTAGTAAGTATCCTATAGTAATTTTATTATTATTATTATTATTATTATTATTATTATTATTATTATTATTATTATTATTATTATTATTATTTTATTTCTTTTGGATCAGTGTGTATCCTATAGTAAATTTTTGTGGATAACAATGAACTACTGGATTTTGTGGATCAGTTAGTATCTTATAGTAAATTTTTAGTTCTTTTTTTTTTTTTTTTCCCTTTTAAGATTTTTTGGCTGGACTGTGCTTTTCGTTCTAATACATTAAATTTTAAGCATGGGGAAATATTGAATTAGAGCTTTACCTATTTACTAGTATTATACCGGTGCGTTGCACGATAATTTTTTATTTTATTTTATCTAAAATAAAATAAATTTTTTAAATGTGTTAAAATATTTAAATAAGTAGTTGTATATATATATATGTAAGTTATATATATCTGTGTGTGTGTGTGTATTTCGGTAAGAACCATCACTGGTTCTCACACCAGAAATAGTTTTACCATAACCGCTCCCTATATATAAATCATTTATATATTATTTAAAGATCTAATAGTATTCAAAATGATATAACCTGATTCATAAAATGATTGTTATTAGACAAAATGCTCTTTACAAATTATGAAAATTTTCCTTATACACAATATTTTTAGTTTTGTTACTATGTTTATTCTCATCATCGTCGATCAATATTTTTAAATCTTTATGATTGGTCACCCTTGATATAGCAACGTATAACTTGTCATGACTAAAAACTGGTTTCTTTAGGAAAAGTCCAACGTGAGAGAGAGATTGTTATTGAGTTTTGTTGATCATCATAGAATGTGACACAATCAGAAGAAATTATTATCGTTGGAACTTGAAAGGCAACCTCGGGTTGGATGGTGTGACAGTCATTCTAGGGATTAACAACAATTCACCTGCATTGCTTCCTTGAGAAATATTAGCGCATACAATATGATCGTCAAGTTAACAACCAACATTACACAACACAAGAGAATGATCGATATTTCTCAACAACATGAGTGAAATTCTAATTATTAGTTTTAGCTCATAGTTCGGCAATCCATAACATTTAATGGTATTCAGACACTCTGGTGAGTGGACGTCCTACAATATGTCAATGTTTGTATCGGATTTACATGCATTATCAGAGCTAAGATATACTTTACATTCTCCATCATTTTATGATATCATATATTTATTAATCAAATCGATGACATCAGATGTTGGGTAAAGAATAGCACGACCCTCCAAATAAGCGAAACATCTAGTAGTTTTTCCAAATTGTGGATATGTGCTCGCCACAATTGACGGAACATAGTCATCATCATCTTTCAATAATGGATAACCTGGATTTCAATTTGAACGATACCATCATTTGGTCCTCCAACTATTACATCTCCTATACTATTTATCGAGTTAACAAATTTCTTTAACTTGACACAATTGGGATCCAGATTGTGATTTTGCAGCACCACATTCTTGGTCTACTTCAAAATCATGTAATGAGTCCATTAATGCAAAGTTTTGATCACAGTGTGAACTATGTCTGGTCTAATGCCTTTTGGAACAATCGGTAAAATTTGATGAAAAATCTCCACCAAGAATTATTATTTTATTACCAAATGGAAGCTGCGTATTAGAATTATTTTAAGATCTCATCACGTCATTCAATGTTTTGTCCAGAGTTTCAAAATAATGGCTATGCATCATTGTAGTTTTGTCCCAAATAATGAGATGCACATCCACCATTAGTTTTGTAAGTGGAGTACCATTAATGATCAAGATCTTGGTGGATATTAAAAGTAACATTAAATCTACAATGCCCAGTTCTTCCTTTCGAAAGTAGAAGAGAAATTATGTTGTTAGATATTACATTAAGAAAAATTCCACTATTAGATTTAATAATTGTAGAAATCATTCTCTGTATCTATAGATGAGAAATACACCATCCTTGGTTAAATGTACTGCATCCATGACTTTATCAATTCTGGCGGAATATAGTAAATTAATATTAATGAAAACAAATCTAGTTTACTAGGTGTCCATTCTTTTGTTTTTTAGTACTAAAAAAAGTTTTAGAAAACTCAACATAAGGCAAACTCTGTACTTCCAGATTTTTCTTATTTGCCTCGAACTAACCTAAAACATGATATGATGTTTTTGACTTGCGTTTCATTACATTTAACTGATCATTATTATTACACAATACATTATGCTCTTCTGCAAGATGAAGACTCAAACACATGATAGGCGGAGTTTTATACTGAACTTAATAAACTAATATTCTTCACGCCACTTAGCATGGAGAAATGTAATGACAATCATAATACATGTTGATCTCATCAATCTTTTTATCCTCTGCATCCCCATATATGTTCTGATAGAATGTTATAGTGAACTTATAGTTATATTTATTGACATATTTGAACAAATTCTTGATAGATCTAAATTGGTTACACCATTAAACATTTAAATGAGCTACACAATTCAGTAATAGATAAAAATTATGTGAAACGACCCCCTGGAGAACTGCTAGTAAATGTCGAGGGCAAGACAACATGAGTACCAACTCTTGAGCCATTTATTTCACCTCATAACACTTCATCAACAATCCCACTGTACATCTCACTTCATAATATTTTGATGAGTTCAAACGTGCCACAATTTTGAAGATTCAATAATCGTATATGCATCAATTATGAATTATTGTGTGAGTCATTGACTATATAGAATAGTCAGTACCTCCGTGTCTCTTTCATGCAATCGGTGAGAAAAGAGCTCCACCTCACTCACATATTATTTACCCGTGCCTTTAGGTTTTCGAGGTTCAGAAAAATATATGTTTCCCTATATATGTATGTCTTCACCACATGGAAATAGTAATAGATCGTGTAGAGCAACGTATGAACGATGCAACTCCTAATTATGTTAAGAAAACTCCTACATAATAATAATAATAAAAACTAAATCATCATTAATATTAAAAATTATTTATGAGATCAGTTTAAATAAAAAAAAAGTATTGAATCGTAATAATATTTGACAGATAACACGTTGATAGCTAATAAAATAAACACTGAATTATGTTGCCATTTTTATATAATTTAATTTTAAAAGTGGTCAACTTACTTATGAGAAAAAGTGACTAATTTGATATTATTGTACTCACAATAAATAAATAAAAATATTAAAAATAGAATAACAAAAATATCACAATAAAAACAAAAATAACACAAAAGTGATTATGTGTGTGTGTGTGTGTGTGTGTGTGTGTGTTTAAATGATCTATTATTTGTAACATTAATTAGGTATCTATCCTAATTATATTAAGTAAATTCTATATAATTAAAAAAAGAGAAATAATCCTACGTGACTTTTTTTTTCTCTCTTGCACGTTTTTGTTATTGTTTTCACTGTATAGCATGGATTGTAGGTCTGCTACAATTTTATGTGAAGATAACTTTTTTACTTCGCACAATGAGCAAATGATAGTATAAGTATTAATAAAATATAAATATTACAATGATGTTGAAGTGATTACTATGTAAAATATAAATGCATACCTAACAGAATAAATTTGATTTTGAACTTTAATCGAAGTTGAGTATGACATAAATGCTTTGAAAATTATTGTGTTTAGCAACATTTGCTTTCAGAGGCGGCCTCCCCCCCTTTTTTTTGTTTGGAATTAGTTGATCTTTTTCCAAATATATTGTAGTTGATGTCATAGTGTTCATTTCACTTAGTGTTTGGTTTACACTTGTAATATTTACGCGGTTTCTGAGATAATAACAAAATACATTATTTTATGAGATCAATTCAAATAAAAAGTGTTGAATCGTAATAATATTTAATAAACAACATGTTGATAGCCAATAAAAATAATATCAAATTATATTGTATTGTGCGTTTTTCTATAATTTAATTAAATAAAATGATCAAATTATTTTTGAGAAAAAGTGACAAATTTGATATTGTTGGACTCGAAATAAAAAAAATAACGAAAAAACATAAAAAAGAAAACAAAATAAAAATCAAAACATATAAAAGTATATATATATATATATATATATATATATATATATATATATATATATATATGTATATATGTGTGTGTGTGTGTGTGTGTGTGCGCGCGCGCATATATATAATATTAATTCTTATTATTTTTATGTTAATTATAGTATATATTCTAATTATGTTAAGAAGATTCCTACATAATAAAATAAGAAACTAATCCTAGGTGGCTTTTTAGTTAAATAAGGTATCTATTATAATTATGTTAAGAAAATTCCTACATAACTAAAAAAAGAAAATAATCATACGTGACATTTTTTTCTCTCTCCTACTCATCTTTTCTTCTCTCTCCAGACCTCTCTTTTAATATATATATAGATTGCATCTTATTAGTGCAAGAACTTTACATATTTATCTAAATGTTTTTGTTGTCTTAAAAGGATATTGAACAAGTGTTGAAGAGGTTTGACAACAATATATAATTTTCCAATGGAGTGCACAATCCATGGAGCAGAGGCAGAGGTCTGTTCGAAAAACATATAAGTACAATATCTGTGAATAAAATTGTGTTAATTTTAACAAAAGATTATCTGATAATCCTGTGTTGCCTCTTTTCTACTCTTGCTAGCTCATCCCCCTGTGATACTAAGATCACAGTTATATAACAAATTATGTATTTAGCAACGGAAATTTTGAAATTTAAATGGTTTGATTAAAGGAGTTCATTAAGGTTTGAAGAAGATTAGAGTTCGTCATTCTTTATTTTTTTGATATTGTTAGAGGTTCTTTACGTATTTATGCAAAATCTAGCCTTTTAAATGTTTTATAAGCTTATGTTTTCATGATAGCATAATGTTTTATCTAGGGAAATTAATCGATATTTTTCCTTTCCTTTCCTTTCCTTTTTTTTTTTAATGTTTTCTTGTTTAGTTTCTGGTTATTTTCATCCATAGTCTCTGTTTTTTGTTCGACGTCAATTATAAGAGGCGAAATTGATTCAAGCAAAGTGTAGGTGATAAGTTTGGAAGATTCAACGTTATGAACCCACCTTAAGGTAAGTGCTTTATATTCGTACTTTCCTAGTGCTTCCACTAGTATAACCAACATTATTTCTACGTTATTTTCAACTAGTTTTCTTTCCTTTTTTTTTTGAATTGAGTTATTAGTTCTTATATTATTTGCAATTATAGAGAGTTTTAAGCCACTTCGCTTCTTTTTGTCAAAGTCACTTCTTTTTTTGTTCAAGTTGCTTTTCTTTTTGTCTAACTCACTTTCTTTTTTATGTGCGAGTGTTTTTATTTCTTGGCTTGAGTTAATTAGATATGCTTTTCGGAAAGATTTATTATTATTCTCCAGTATAGCCATTCTTGAGAATATGGTTTGTTCACAATCTTTTTAGCAATTTTAGTGTTCCAAGGTTATAATACACTATTGGGTGTAATACCTTTTTTTTAAAATTGTTTTGTAGGTTACTACATCGATTAGAACATTGGTGCATAATCTTTTGAAGAAATCGAGTGATCTACATATATGGTGCTCAAACTTCATGGAGTAGATATTATATAACAGTTTAGATCGATTCTGATGAAATTTATATTTTGAAAAAAATTGAAATTCTGTATCTTTTGGATATAACAGTAGATGTAGATGTAGATGCTTTTGTTTCTCCAGAAGATTTTGTTTAGGAAAATATTTGTTTTAAATATTTAGAAATATTCTTATTTTGTGTAATCACTTTTATTAGTTGAAAGAATTATTCTTATTAATTGCACTTATTGATTTTTTGAGGGGTGATTTATTATTAACTTCTCATTATTGACTAATTAATAGAACTAATAATTACAAAAACATTATCACTAAAGAATCATATAGATGTGGAAGAATGACAACGAGCATCGTCACATATAGATTCTCAATGTGTCGCCATATAAATCGAAGTGACAATGAGTTTTATCACCATATGTACCCTTATATCATCATTGAACATATATCTTTTGTGATGATTATAATATTCGTCATATATTTCTATTTTCTTCGTGACAAAACACCTCATCACCTTTCATAGTAAATGGTGACACATTGGTTTGTCATTGTAAATATAGATGTTCAGTGACGGTCAATATTGCGTCACTATAAAACAAATCTACCGTGACGAATTACATTATATTTGAAAAATGTTTAATACATATTATGACAATATGAGCGTCATTATAACTCAATATATATTGTCACTGTAGTTATGTTTATCACGAAAAGTCAAATGTTTTGATGACAAAGTAAGTGTTCGTCATTGAAAATGGTAACATACGGTGACAATACAGATCTTTTGATGACAAATTTTCAATCACTTCCGTGACAAATTCAGCGTCACCAAATAGTATCACCTATAATGACAATTAACATCAGCGTCATCAAAACCGAACATTTAGTGACGCGCTTGAAAGAATTGTCACTTTCATCTAATATGACAGTCATACCATGACAACCTCCGTGACGCTCAAATTTCGTCACCGATTATTTTCAGTGACGAAAAAATAGGCTTTAAATGACGAAATGTATCGTCATCAAACATCAAATTTCTTGTAGTGTATATAAACGGTTTTGGACGAAGCACATAAATTCAACTCCTTGCACAAGAGGGCATAAACATGTAAAAACCCGACAAGTAAACTATTCAAACCTCCAAGCATAAGGTGATTGCTCAACAATTTATTAAAGACGCAAAAGACAAAAAAATGACTCAACCATATAAAAGCACAAATAGTAAGCGTCACTTCGCCAAGAATGCATCACTTCGCCAATGCTCGAGTTAAGAAATACAAATCATGCTTTGTGACACCCGGAACCTAACCACCTACCCACCCCACACTTAAACCATGCAATGCCCTCATTGCATTTTAATGAAAATCAAGTAAAAGGAGAGTGAAATAGAAACCTCCTTAACCGAGCGAGTTTGGGTCGATATTGGTGGGGTCCACCTAAGCACCTAAGCAATCCAAGCAAAAAACAAGCATGGCTTGTTCATCCCGGCTCCATGAATGCTACCCACTTATCCAATCGCCCAAGGTTGAAGTCGGAAAATGAAACACTATACAAGAAAGTCACACGAAATTAATAACTCTAGAAAATATGTACATAAATCAAGATAAAGAAAAACCAAAGACTAGATAGAACCCAAAAGACAACAAAAATATTTTTTAGTTTTTAAAATTTTCAAATGTTTTTGGATTTTTATAAATTAAGAAAGAAAGAAAATAAAATAAATAGATGGAAAGAACTTGGGTTGCCTCCCAAGAAGCGCTTGTTTTACGTCACTAGCTTGACGAACTCCCTTTTGTCAAGGTGGAAAGAGAACGGGAGGATCCACCAAAAAAATATCCTCCTTGTCGGGATGATCCACTCTTTGGAACGTTCTCGGAAAATTTCATAGCTTAAATAGTATTCGCCAAAAAGCAAACGTTCCAAATGGGTAAATGAGACTCGTCTCGGCTAGGTCTTTGGGTGGAATGGTAGTTTTGAACTGCCCCGAGAACTCCTCTAGGAAACGATAAGAATAATGGCCGGCTAGCTTGTTCAACCTTTGATCGAAAAATGGGGGAGGGAAATGATCTCTCTTGGTAGCCGTATTTAACTTCTTAGAATCGATCAACATCCTCCATCTCGTCGGAGCCCTCGTGGCCAATAATTCTCCTTTTTCCTCCTCAAAAACGAACACGCCGCTTGTCTTTGGTACCAAGTCAATGGGCTTCACCCACTCGCTCTTGGAAATCACAAACATCATGCCCTCCAACAACAACCTCCAATTCCCGGCTTTCACGATCTCTTCAATATGTGGGTTCAAAGGGGTAACTCCCTTAACAACTCCGGGTTTCCACCCAATAAAACTCTTAAGAACTTTAAGCACTTCAACCGTCCTCTCCTCCTCCTTTCGATTTGAATGGGCAAAGATGATAATTGGCTTGCTCTCCTCTTTCTACAAATAGACACGGTTGAGGGGATGTGGAGGAGGCTTAAGCTCGGGCTTGTGCCTCCTCTCATCTTCATCGGGGGCTAATTCGAACCACGATCCCCTCAAGATAGTTTTCAAGATCTCTCATATTATCATCAATGATCTTTTCCTCAAGGTGATTTTAAAACTTCTCACTCTTATCATCAACTATCCCCACCTCTCCCTTGAAAAAGTCATCGTCTCCCTCAACGACACATAAACAATAATTTCCACACAAGTATTGGGCACATAAAGGCATAAAGTACTCATCGTTAAGAACAAGGGGCTCATCATCCTCATAAAACTCCTCAAAATAAGCTTCCCGGACAATATCCTCCTCAATGCTCCTATCCTCCATATAAGCTTGTTCGACTAACTCTGGGATCATGTCCATGAGTAAGGAATCCTCATGAGCTCGATTTAGAATATTGACATCGCTTTCTAATTGGTCCAACGTAGCATCAAGAGAATTAAACTTATCATCAAGCGAAGCTGCCTTATAGGACAAAGATTGCAATTGTTTCATAATAGCCAAGAGGGTTGGATCGAAAGGTGGAATAGGAGCATTCATCGGAATATGGAGGGCGGGAGGGACATTTTGGGCATTGGAGCTCACACCGACAAACAACTCATACGAATCGGGATCTTGATCATTATTGTTGGCACTAATCGGGGTATGATTAAAATTGTAAGTATAGGACTTCCATACGGGCCGGGATTTGGATTTTGCATGTTTAGACATTGATTAGGAGCACCATAACCCTCATACGGACCATTCGTACCCATGTAGCCGTTATACCCAACATGATTCGCACCATGCCTGTTTTGCATGTAATTGTTGTGTTTTTCCTATTATTTTTAGTTAGAGTTTAGCGTCGTGTCTAGTAGTTTTGAGTCGTTTTTCATTAGGTTTTAAGACTTTTTCTCGTTGATCTTCTTTTCGACTTTAAGAGTATGAAGTGTGAGGTGTTTGCGCTATTTTTGGGTTTTTAAGCTTGAATTCTTGTTTTGTAGGTGGCTAAAAGGATTATATTCGCTCGGTGGATGTCTCAGTTGTCGTAATACAACCATAACTACAAAACCACTTGTGCCATTTGCCTCCACTTTATACCATTAGAAATATGAGAGAAATGTCTAAAACTTTTGTGTTTACAACAATTCCAAATCTTGAGTTTAAGAATGGTAAAAAGCAGCTTTAAGTGGAGACAGTTCGTCGTCGCCTCGCTTGTGGAAGGTTTTGGTTCGGAGCCCATAACTCTCGAAGGAAAACTCCAAATGATACAATTCAAAGGTCAGATGATATCCAAGAGAAATGGCTACATTTCATATGAGACAACATCGGCTAATTCCGAAGTTTTGGCAATCGATCGACTGGTTTTCTGTCGATCGACTGCCTGGCAGAGAGTTGGCTGTTTGAGACTGGGCAGTTGATCGAATGCTTTGTCAGTCGATCGACTGCGACGCTGAGGCTTCGGGAATTTTGAGCATTTTTGACGGTTTTGCCCCTACAAATAAGTATTTAAAGCTCACACCTTGCACCTTTGAAGAAATAACTCCCCTCCCAACCCAAGCTAGGGTTTGGGATTAAATTACTCTCAATCTCTTGGATAATTTTCTCTCTTAGGTTTTAGATTCAATTTTAAGCTTTGATGTAATTTTCTTTTCTTAGTTTTAGATTTAATTTCAATCACCTCCTTGGGTTTGTAAGCCTAAGAAGAATCCAAATACTCCTTTGGATTGTTACTTTGATGCAATTTACATTCAAGCTTGTTTCATTTCTTAATTCAAGTAAGTTTCCTTTCAATTGAATATTTTATGCTTCATTTCCATGCTTGTTCTTCATTTTATGCTTTTTGTCCTAGCACCTTGATTTCATGATAAAACTTATGAATTGGTTATGAAATCTAGATGAGTGACACATCCAGATCATAGATCGGCTCTTGGATCGTCTTGATTTTGAGTTTTTGCTATGCTTTATTTGTAATTTTATTTTTATGCTTTGTTTCATGATTAATCCTAGATCTAGGCTTTGTTTCTTGTTATTTTTCTTAAAGTCTTGAACTTTCTTTTTAATTTCCATTGCTCTTTACATCCATGCTTTCAATTTTTGTTAATTCTCATAATTTAGGATTTTATGCATAGTTGTACCTTGTGCATGCATGCTTGTACATGGTGAAACAATGCTTGTTTTTACTTGTTTTCATTAATTGCTTGCATTTTCGTATTAAGGCATCCGACGAGGCATTCTACCCACTTGCATTTCAATTTATAAGGATAGTTTAGCTATTTTAATTGCTTTATTTTCATTTTCTTTTATTTTTCAAAGTTTGAAACACATAGATTCCTCAATTGAATTGAAATCCGATAAAATCGAGCCATGAACCCGTTGAAATATTTTCAACACCACTAAAACTATGAAAACAATGCCCTCCCATATTGGGTTGCCCATAGCCGAATCAACCATTGGCAACGTGGTTTGCACCATGCCCTCCCACGTTGCCAAAACCATTATACGACATTCCATTCCCAACATGGTTTGCACCATGCCCTCCCATGTTGGAAATGTATCCACCATAGCTATACGTACCTTGCATACTTAACAAAAAAAAATGTCAAATAACAAAGAAAGCTAAAAACACAAAGAGACAACAATCAAATCGAAATCTTTAACCAAGCCGAGTAGCAATAGCGCCATTTTGTTTTATAGTTTTTAGTGGTTTTGAAAATAAAGGTTCATTTGGCTTGATATTATCAGAATTCAATTCGAATGTGAGAATCAATGTGTTTGTAGCTTGAGAAACGAAAGGAAAATGAAAATAAATCAATTAAACTAACTAAACTAAACTAGGAAATGAAATTCCAAGTTAGTCGTATGCCTTGAATATGAAAATGCAAGCAACAATGAAAATTAAGCAAAAACAAGCACTATTTCACCAAGTACAAGCATGAAAGCTCAAGGTACAACCATGCTTGCATGAACATAAAAACTTTAATAATGCAAATTGACAAAAATCGAAAGCATGAATAGAAAGAACAATGAAAATTGAGGTCAAAGTCTAAAACTTTATGTAAAATAACAAGCAACAAGAAGTAGATCTAGGATTAAGTATGAAACAATGCATGAAAATTAAATATAAAATAAAGCATGTAAAATACTCAAAATAAGTACGATTTAAGACTCGATCTATGATCTAGACGTGTCACTCATCTAGAAGATCTAACAAGAAATCAAGGAGCTAAGGCAAAAAGCATAAAATTGAAGAACATGCATGAAATTGAAGAACAAAGCATGAAAATAAAAGAAAGCTTACTTGAGTTAAAGAGAGAATCCAAAAACTTGAATGAAATTGCAACAAAAAACCCAAGGGAGTACTTGAATTCTTCTTAGGCATACAAACCCAAGGAAAATGCTTGAAATTAAAATCTAAGAACTAGAGAGAGGATTTTTTATTCTAAACCCAAGAATGGGTTGGGAGGAGGTTTTTTTTTTTTTACAAAATGAGAGTTAGGTCCTATTTATAATAGATTTAATTGGGTTTAAATGGGCCAAATTAGCCAAAAAAGGCTTGAAATTCCCGGTTTGACCAAAATTGACCGTGTTGACCTTCCTAGCCCACTTGGCTAGCCTTTGGCACATTTTGGCCTTGAATTGGCTCGAGGTGGCTTCGGCCATGGCTGAGCCTGGGCGCACAAGGGTACTGGTGCTGGGCTTGTGATGGCGCGCGGGTTGGCTGGGCGTGTAGCGGGAGTGTTGGCGCAGGCTTGGCGAGCGTCTAGCAACGAGGTGGCGAGAGTGTTGGCGACGGGCTTGGCGAGCGGCCTGGCGAGAGGTGGCGAGAGTGTTGGCGACGGGCTTGGCGAGAGGTATGGCTACGGGCGTGCGCGTTGGCTGGGCTGATACGCAGGAGCTGCCGAGCCTGGGGCGCGCTGCCTGCTGGGCGCTGTTGGCTGGGTTCAGACACTGGGTAACCCAGTGTTGTCAACGTACCCAGTGTCAGAGGTATCCTTAGCGTCAATTTTGGCTTGCCATGACGATCATTCCAGAAAGTTTTGGCATTTTGAAGCTTGCTCTTGGCACCAATTTTGGCATGCCTTGGCACGGCTTGTCTTGAATTTTAGTCCTCAATGCCAAGGCCTATAAAATAGGAATTTTGAACATAAAAACCCAAGAATTTCACCAATCCTCAAATTAATTGAACCCATTTAAGTAAATTAAATATAAAATCAACAAGAAACACGAAAAATAATAAAACGAGAGAAAAAACTGAATAACTTAACGAAACTCGATTAAAAACTACTAAAATTAATATAAAATCCTAATTAAAAACTCTAGAAAAACACCACAATTACATGCAAAATAGTAGTGCTCCTAGTACTTTAGAATGCACTAGCTGTAATGTAACAGCATTAGTTCGACACTATACTGTGCATCAAATTTCTATCTCGTTTTGTGTTTCTCAAAATAAAAGATGTCCATGTTAATTTCTTATAATATGGATCATTATATCACGACGACCAAAGTATCCATGCCAGTCGTGTCAAAACCTTAATGAGTCAGTGTCCAAAAGTTCTTTTTTAAATAAATTGCAGCGCTTTTATTATTAAAAAAGGAGAAAATAGTCTGAATACATGGCGAATTAGTGAAAAAACGAAAACAAAGGTACTAGCGCTTCACAAGGAACCCCCGCTTAAGAGAACTCTTTGAAACTCTGCGTATAGGAGTAAAAACTTCATCTTCAGCAATATCTGCCCAAGATTGTTTAGAAGCGATACTCATAAATCGAAGGGAAGGAGAGGATTTTGTATCGTCAACAGTGAAAGGAGTAGAAGCCTCCTATTGTAATTTCTTAATTATGTCGATTAATTCTCGATCAGTGGCAGGTTTACAAAAAAGAGGGGTGCGATGCTGACTGCCAATCTCTGAATCTTCCACTATAATGCCTTCTTCACGTGCAAGATAGGCTGTTGGAGTATGTTGTGCCGAAGGAGAAGCCTTGTCCGAAGAACCCATGTCCACCTTACCAACATCACCCGAGGTCGAAGGAGTTGTTGGAGCAGGTTCCTCATAAAGAACAAGCTGTCGAGAGGTGTCACAAATAATCTTCGCCAATCTGCAAACGGTCGACTGGTTCTCCTTGCATAGCTGTGCAGTTATATGCTCACCATTGTCTGATCCACTATTAGAAGACTCAGAGGCGATACGGTAATCCTTCCCTTCCAAACCAGAAGGAATAACGAGAGTAGCGATGGATTTAGGAGTCGTGTTCACGGGTGTGGGAGATAATGGCTCAGACCTCGAGGTAGGCTCCGAGGTAAGGCGCCGAAGGACCCATGCAGGCTTCAACTTGTAACACTTGAAAGGTGTTTGAAGTCGTCAGATCAGGATTAGTAGGATCGGGAGTTGGGCGGGAATCTGTACGGTTACGGACCTGATGCTCATGGGAATCAGAACGTCGACGAGAACATCTGGTTCTAACCGTATGCCAATCATCCCTATCGACGTCCTGGGCAATACGAGGTTTATAAGAGGGGCAAGAACCAACAAGATGCCCAACCGTTTTGCAGAAAGAACAGAAATCCGGCAAGTACTCATACCTAATGGAAATATACCCACAATATCCCTCCCGTTCAATCATTACCATCTCATGTAGGGTATTTTGAAGGCTAATATCAACCAACACACGAATAAAATGGCCAACTGAGCCGTTAATAAAACACTCGTTAATTTGTAAAGGCGTACCCACAACCTTAGCAATATTCATGATAAAAGAGCTATCCCAATATTCGATCGGAAACTCATAAATGCTAATCCAAACCTGAGAGGTGGCCGAAGGGACCTTGTAGCGGTTGAAGTCTGAGGTTCAAGGGAATAGCCGAATTGAGCTTGAGCTGAGCTTCCAAGCAGATCTGGGAAACACACGCGCTCTATCATTGGCCGAGGAGAACGAGATGCTGAAAAATCCTTTTCCAAGTGGAACAAAACTCCACGATCCAGTAGTTCTCCAATTAGTAGACAAGGCAGCCTTACAATTTTTGAGCGAGAGGGGTTTTTATTCTTTGGGTTGGAGAGTCGGCCTATGAGAGAGTCGCGTAATTTCAAAATACAACTTTGGTAGCGGGATTCGTCGATAGTGACCAAAAAGTAGTCCCATTTTTTGATCGGAGGGGCACCCAAGGTCAAGCCCGTCCGGGGTGAATGTGCGGGAAAGGAAGCGGGCTAGGCAGCCGGACCCGAGTTGCAAGGGAGTGGGCCGCCTATGCCAAGTGTAGAGGAAGAATTGGGTGTGGGGAGCTACGACGCTAGATGGGCCGTGCGGGCTTGGGGAAGTGGGTCACCGGAGAAGGGTGTAAGGCTGACTGGCCCGCTGGGCCCAGGAAGGTGGGCTGTAGGTGTGGGGCTGAAATGGCCATTTCACGAAGGGCTGAAAATTGGGCCGCTGGAAGTGGGCCAAGGTCCAGAGCAAGGGGAGGAAAAGAATGGGCAGCTGGGCTTGGTTTACTTGGGCCAACAAAATTTGGAGTAAAAGTCTTGGGCTCCAGTAATAGTGTCTGTGTTAGAAGATTTTTCGTGGTGTTGAAATATATCAACGGGTTCTTGGCTTGGTATTATCGGAATTCGATTCAATTGAAGGATTCAATGTGTTTCAAGCTTTGGAAATAAAAGGAAAATGAAAATAAAACAATTAAACTAACTAAACTACACTATAAATTGAAATTGCAAGTTGGTCGGATGCCTCAATATGTAAATGCAAAGCAATAATGAAAATAAGCAAGAAAAGACAATGTTTCACCAAGTATAAGCATGCATGCACAAGGTACAACTATGCATAAAATCCTAAATAATGCAAATAAGTAAAAATTGAAAGCATGAATGGAAAGAGCAATGAAAATTGACTTCAAAGTTTAAAACTTTAAGGAAAATAACAAGCAACGAAGTTTAGATCTAAGACTCAACCTAAAACTATGCATGAAAATAAAATTACAAATAAAGCATGTGAAAAACTTGAAGTCAAGAAGATCTAAGACCCGATCTATGATTTAGATGTGTCACTCCTCTAGATTCCATATCCAATTCTTAAGATCTAACAAGAAATCAAGGTGCTAAGGCAAAAAGTATAACATGAAGAACAAGCATGGAAATGAAGAACAAAGCATGGAAATAAAGCACAAAACATGAAATTGAAAGAAAACTTACTTGAATTAAGAAATGAAACAAAGCTTGAATGTAATTGCATCAAAAGTAACAATCCAAAGGAGTATTTGGATTCTTTTTAGGCTTACAAACCCAAGACCAAGCATGAAAGTAAATCTAAATCTAGAAAAGAAATTACATCAAAGCTTGAAATTAAATCTAAAACCTAAGAGAGAAAATTATCCAATAGCTTGAGAGTAATTTTGATCCCAAACCCAAGTTAGGGTTGGGAGGGGGAGTTGTTTTTTTACAAAATGAGAATGAGGTTCTATTTATAATATGTTTAATTGGGCCAAATTAGCCAAAAAAGGCTTAAAATTCCTGGGTTTGACCAAAATTGACCCGTGATTTGGCTCGATCCTGGGCTTGATTTGGCTCGAATTTGCTCAAGGTGGCTCGACAATTGCCGAGCCTAGGCGCGCATGGCTCAGCAGGTGGCTGGCCTTGGCGCTGGGCTGTGCGTCTGGGTGTGGCGTGGGCGCGCGCGGGCTGGCGAGCGTTGGCGAAGCTTGGCGCGAGGGCTGGCGAGACTGGGCGGATCTTTGCGCGAGGGTTGGCGAGCTTGGGCGACTCATGGTGAGCGCTGCGCGCGAGACGTGGCGAGAGGCGGAGAGGCATGTCGAGCGCTGGCGATGCATGGCGAGGGGCTGCGCATGAGTGCTGGGTGGATGCGCGGGAGCTGTGCCGGGCGCACTCGGAAGCTTACGGGCGCTGCTCGGACACTGGATAACTCAGTGTTAGCAGCGCTACCCAGTGTGGCAGTTCTGGCGCGGATTTTGGCGATTCTAGGCGAGGCTAGTCGACGGGCGGCGAGGCTAGGCCACCATTCCAGAATGTTAGCCATTTTTGGAGCCTCCTCTTGGCTTGAATTTTGGTCTCCAATGCCTTGGCCAAAAAAATAGGAATTTTTAAACGTAAAAACCCAAGAGTTTTGCCAAACCTCAAGGCAATTGAACCAATTAACACATTAAAATATAAAATTAGCAAGAAACACAAAAAATAATAAAAAAAGAAAAATGACCTAAAAAACTATCGAAAAACGACTCAAAACTACTAAAATCAATATAAAAATCTATTTAAAAACACAAAGAAAAATACAACAATTACATGTAAAACAGTCTGTTGGGCAGCAAGATTTTGAATAGAAAGAGAGCCACTTTCAGCATGTGGGCGTGCAGTAAAAGAATCAGAGTTGACCAACAGAGATGTTGTTATCTTGTCAGTCATAAAAAGAGGGGTTGCCGCAGGAGAATCTCCAGAAGTTATACGAGAATAGCCATGCATCGCAGTCAACGCTGGATGCGAAAGGGAGTGACCCTGAAAATATGAATCCGCCGCAGAAGAAACCCGGGAGGGCGGAGGAGCGGCGGAGAAAAGAGTCGGAGACACGCTAGGCGCACAAAGGGTAAAGCCTTGCATAAGCAACTGGGCTATCAAAGATCCAAACGAGATGGCTGGAGCGGTTCCGATGGTGACGGGAGAGATAGAGCATCTGGGAGCAAAACCGGACGCCGGGAAAAAAATCATTGGTGGCTGCGGAGTTTGTCGGGTTTGTAGAGCCGATTCCGAGAATGGCCGGGAAGGGGGAATCATGGGAAGTGAGAACGGGGACGCCGACAAGTTGGCCGGAGGAGTTTGCTGTTCCTGTTGATGAATGGGCAAGGCTGCCGCAACGTGTGGTTGACCGGCTTGAGGCTGCAGGGGCGGCGACAAAAAAACCTAGTGGGTACGTGAGGAAGAAAACGACTGCATTAGATGTGCTCGCGTCGTCGCAGCCATCCATGGCGTACCCCCAGCAGCACCACTTTACTCTCTCGTCAGCGCACTCATTGCAACAACCTGCTCCGGCTTTGACTGTACAAGCAGCTCTCCGGCTAATCGCTGCTAATGGTTGTCTCGCGCGCAATAATCGCATGTCCAGAAGGTTTTTTCGGCCACCTTCACGGGGCCCATTCATGACTTCTCCTTCGTCTCCCGTCTGGCTGCTTCTGGGTTCGGTTGCAAGGCGCCCCTACTTCTCTAGACCCGCCC
>BMAC01000072.1:2096108-2116182 GCA_014905375.1 Phtheirospermum japonicum
ATTTCTTAATGATAATCATCAACATGAATATCATCAAACTTAACAAGGTTCGTTTCGCTCTTGGTCCATACTGAGCTTTTGTAACTTTAATCAATGTGACACTGGGCATCAAGATTTTGTCACATATAAACATCAGTTCAGTGAATAATTGTCTATTCGTCGACAAATTCTCACATTCTTCAGATATATTTGAACAAAATACTTGTCATTCTAATATTTTAGATTATTTTCTAAATATATTCATTATATCTTAATAGTATCTCTTGAACCTTGTATGTAAATATGTGGTAAATAAACTCAAGTACATTCAATGCTTTAGAATGAAATCCAAAATTAACCATAAGCAAAAAATAATTAAATCAGGACACATCAAATAAATGTAACTCAAAATAAACTTTAAGACCAAATATAATAGTCAAATATGAATGATTGATTATACTTTCACAATTTCTTTGTAAAGTAAGAAATAAACAAATTTCATCAATCAAAATAGAGGATATCCATTGACTAAGCAATGTTATTGGGAGAACCTCCATGTCTTCTACTATGACCAATAAATATCACGAACTCTTACATATCTTTCCTTGCGGTGCATTTTTCCCATATAGGTAGAGATCAACATGTCTCTTCCCCTTTACTTTGAGGTTATTTCCACTATTCATCCTAGTTAGCCTCAAGAAGTTTGCTTATCCAGAGGTCTAACATTGGTATTATAAATAATAATGTCATGTCTCTCAATGACTTACTATCATAATTAATATTATACAAGTGCATCAGTATGTTTGTTAAAGTGAAAAAAAAATAAAGTGAGATCGTATCTCTCAATTAATTATTGTCATTTAAAGTGACTTTATTTTTCACATATGGTAAGACATATTTTTAGTCGCAACATATCAAAGTCATCGACCTTTTTTAGCAAGCAAACAATTTTCTTTTCACCGAATTCTTGGGCTTGGAAGTAGTGTTTCATAAAATTCTCAAAATATTCATTTAGTGTACATACCAAAGTTTATTGAGAATTTTAAACTACATAGCTTCCAATATAAGATTTGGGGTCAATATGAAGTCTCAAGTTCATTAGAGAATTGACTTTGACTTAATTTCTTCTTTGCCAGTTGAGGTTGGTGTATGATATTATTGTGGAATTATAGTTCTTATAGTTTTCACATCAAACCAATGATGGTAGTACTCAATTTCTTTTGAGTATATTAAATTGTATTTAGATTGAGTTAGTTCAGTCAATTTCTTTAGATAGTGAATTTGAAGTATGTCATGTGAATATACTTTATCACAAGACTTATTTATACAATTATATCATTCATGAACTTTCATATCATGAAAATATGAAAATGTACAATCAATAATGTATATATTTAAAGTAGCTTATAAAATCAACTTGAAGAGAATTACCAACATAAATGAATCTATCAATTCATCGAGAATTACCAACATACATGAATTTATCAATTCATCAAAATTCATGATTAACTAAATATATGTAAAATCATGATCAATATCTCATCTAATCATGTAAATAAATATTTCTAAATAAGAAATCATCTAAGAGCATAAGTAATAATATGTTATGTGTACTCTACGAATATCATTAAAGTATTGCGAAATTTCATGTTTGTCAATATTGTACCTAACGTCGCAAGCATATATTCATAGATAACATATATACATATACATGCTTTATATAAGAGTACACAATAATACATACCATGCCATATATTCATATAAATAAATACTTATTAGTTGCATTTAATAAATAATAGGGCAATTCGAGTTACCTTCGAGGAAAGAAAAGATACGATTCTTTCCTAATTTTATTTTTGCAATAGGTCTGTCCTCTTTCTGATGACACAGACCTCAAACCCGATCTTCACTGTTCAGATTTAACAACTATATATCATGAACGTTATATCCAAAATTTAGATTCATCCAACAGTCCGATGGTGTGTAATTTAATTTTTAAAAGAAACTGGGCAGACAGTTTCGGGAAACAGGATCAGCTCTGTTAGAAATTCAATATCAAGTTATTTAGACCTGTTTTTCAAATCTCCACCTCCATGTTAAACTTGTATACGTTTGGAATAATATATCCAAATTTTGGTTTGATCCAACGGTTTGATTGTGACAAATATTATTTTGAAAAACACTGCACAGAAAATTGTGAAAACAAAATCTGATTTGTTTGAAATTATATATATATTTTCTCGTATCTCCGAATCTGATCTCCACCGTTAAGAACGTAATTCAGAAGGTCTTGAAGTTTCTTTAAAAATTGGAGCACAATACAATGGTTGAATATGAAAAAAAGATTTTTCAAACTTACAGCGCGATTAGATTTTTGATATACGAAAATTGTATATTTGTTTATGGATGCTTATTCTCGATTACTCTTAATAGGTTAGAGTTTCGTGCTGATAAAGTGTAAAAGGAAAAGTATAAAATAAGAAGATACAAAGGAGACGATGGTGACGTTAGAAATTAGGGTTCTCTTATTTTTCAAATACTCCTTTATATAGGGTATTGAATACATGTTTTCATAATACATAAAGATAACAAATACCTAAATTTTCCCTCATCAGTTACTTGTTGACGAAGGCACACTAATTGTGTTTCTCCTTAAACAGAAATTAAATTTTGATGCACGAAGACATTAATTTGTAATATATATGAAGTGAATCTTGAATATATGATAATAAATTAGATAAATACAGCTAAACATCAAATTGTACACTAAAACTTGTGTAATGTAGGAATTTAGACGTCGCCACTAGTCGAAGGGCATGCTAACGAGCGAACGGACCCGGATCCATTTTTATAACTTAAATACAAGGGGAAATTACCTTATGCTACATTCTCTTAATACATAATTCCCATTTAATCACCAAATTTTATTTCTTCCTATTTAAACCAAATATGTCCCATTAAATCAGAAATTACAACCTAAATTGTCTAGAATACCCTCTCTCTTCACTTTCCTTTTTTCCTTCTTTCTGTTCATTTAATTACCCACGTCCATCCTCACGTTCTCTTTTCTATAACCCTAAACACCACCAACCACAAAACCTACCAAATCCAATTCCTCAATAATATTACCACTTTGCCAGTTTCATTTTATTTATAATTTAGAGGAGTTGTGCTTTGTGGGGTGCCGTGTTTGCTTTGCCTTTAATTTAAAGAAATCCAGAGATTGATTATATGGTATAAACTAAAAGTGCCAACTTGACTTAACCTTGGTTAAAAGCGGAAGTCCCTATCTGTTTGCGATGAAGGTGAACAACTTGCTATTAATGGCGGTTCCTCACTGTAGTGTCTAATTTGTTACGGATCTGCTCGGTGGAGAGGAAGACGTTTGTGAGAAGTTTATTAGAGAAGATGATGTTTTGGTCCTTAAAATTTATATTTTGGGGATATTCCCAAATTCGCATAAAACTTGAGTTTGTTATAAATCACTTAATCAGTTTTTATTTTGGGGTTCCTAGTGTGTTTCTGTTAACTTTGGGACACTTCTTGAACACTTCTTGAAATAATTTGTATCAATTTATTAATATCATTTTTTTATTGTCACTAATTGCAGGAAGCATCAGAGATTTTATTGAAGCAGCTTCAGAATCTAAAAGCAGAGGAAAAGGAAATGAAAAGAAAATTAAAAGAAGAAAGGCTATATTAAAAGCTGCTCGGATGCAAAACGTAGACATGGGCCGTGAAATGTATTCTTCCAGTTCTTCATCCGAGTCTTCGAGCGATGGTGAATGTGGAGAGATAGTCGACATGAACAACCTTAAAAAATTGAAACACCAAAACAATCTGGAACAAGTCATTGAGGATCCAACAATAACAATAGCAACGACATTAGCATATCAAGTTCCGATTATTCTTTTTTCAGAACCCAGTGTCTTGGACGAAAAGTGCAATGCAGAAAAAACGTTTGAAGAAAATTTAAGTAGCAACTCATTGACAAAAATCGAGGTGTGCATGGGTGGGAAATGCAAGAAATCTGGTGCGGGTGCTTTGTTGGAGGAATTTCAAAAGGTTGTTGGGATTGAAGGTTCGGTTTCAGGGTGCATGTGCATGGGCAAGTGTAGAGACGGTCCCAACGTAAAGGTTTCGGCTGATAAATGTGTAGACAAGGCTTCGGCGAATTTGTTGTGCGTTGGTGTTGGATTGGAGGATGTGGGTGTGGTTGTGGCAAATTTCGTGGGTGAGAACAAAAGTTGGTTTTGTTGCTGCATGTTAGTAGTATAATGTATGTGCAATCTGATGATTGTTGTGTAAATGATGCCTTGGAAATTTGTAAGTAGTTGGAAACAGATTTAAAGCAATATTACAATTTTTATTATTCATTTGAAAAGCTGGCTTCAATTGAATACAATCAAAAAGTACCATTCCAGCAAATGAATAATTTTAACCACTAATCTTTTCATTAACCAACCATKAATTCAAGAATTAGAAATATATACCCCMTKTTTCTTGCAAATACGAAGCCAATTACAATCTACGCAAAACCAAGAGAAAAATACCAACCCTTTTTCAATTCCATACTTTATGATTTACATAACAACAATTACATACTATCCATAACAAATTAATACATACTAGGACAATTACATACTACAGCTCATTTCATTCCAGACTACAATCTTTATGATAGATTATGGCAATTACATACTAGTTGCAACTCCAGCAAACTAATACCCCAACACAATCCCTAATGCTGAATTTATATTACGAGATTTAATAACATCAAAATTATTTTGGATAAAATAAGTCTAAAAATCAGCGTCTTCTGTCTTCTAATAGCTTCAATAATCTTAGATTTGAATCGTTTAGTTTTGTCCTTGCACAACCTCTTTGGGTATTCTCTATTTTCACCATCAACTTCATGATGTACTGACAAATCTTGCGCATTCGTTCCTGCATTAACGGAACAAATATTTTTACTAATATAAAGATCCAATAACTAAACCATAAGATAAAGATCCAAAATGGCATAATAGTTATAAAAAAACCGCTACAAATATATGTATTACATACTGCACATATATGTATTACATACTGCACAGTGAAGTTCTAAAATACTTGAAAAATAAAGTATGAATTACATACTCCATAATGAAATCTCAAACTAGTTTTTCTTAATTTTGTTTAAAGATTCTTTTAGAGATGATCTACATACTGCACAATGAAATATACCAAAAAAAAAAAAAAGGCAATAAAGGTATGAACTACATACTGTATAATGAAATTGCATACTAGTTAAAAAAAATGACTTTCAAAGTATGAGATTACCTTCTGTGGTATGAAATTATATACTAGAATGTAGTATGAAGTCTCAAAACTAGTCACATCATTTCTTCAAAAACAAAAAAAATGAACAGTATAGTTTAGCATACTACATAACTCCTTACTAAACTATAATTTCAACAATATGCAATGACATACAAAAAATAGCTTTTGAAAGCTTTATTTTTTGAGATGTAATTGCTTCAACAACAAATTCTCTTTCCAGTAAGTAAGTGTAGTATATAACACTGGCAGTAGTATGTAATTCATTCTTGTTGTTGTATGTAATTGCAAGTGTAGTATATAATATCTATCATGTTATTTAATATATAAACAATTATAAACAAAAGAACAGATTCTCAAAAGCTCAACCAAAAGCATATAATATTATATAAATTATTTTCAAGTGCAGTCCATAATATATATTGTAAACTAAAAAAATTCATAGACAAGCAATGAGAAGTAGGCAAAGCAACCTCACAACATCATCAATGTCATTAGCCAGTGACTCCTTCCGACTGAGTACTTCATGCAACTTCTCGTTCACTAATCTCTGATTCAGTTCGAGATCACCCTTAAACATCCTGTTAGAAAAACTCCACTCTTTTTTTTTTCTCTTTGAACAAATTGATTTTTTCGTCACCGTCCACAATACAGAAAATAATATGTAACTACAAACTACGCACTCATAATATTCCATACTATTGCAGTGTACAATAGTATGAAATATTTAAAATCAGTATATACCACTTCTAAATAATATTCAAAAATATTCTTTTATACTACTATTTAAAAAAAATTCAAAAATCTTTAATAATCTAGTGCAGTAGGAAATTCTAAGAAATGAATATAATCGTATATGGTTTTGTGAAATGCAGTATGAAATAGAAAATATGGGACAACTTCTATATTACACACGCTAAAATGTATCTTCTCAGGAAATTTCATACTACCAACTCAAATAATATGTATTCACTACAAATTAGAAATTTCGTACTCAATACAAATTAGAAAATACAAATACACAGAGAAACGCATCTGCATGGTCTCAGGGAAAAGGGAAAATTATAAATATTTTTCGTGCAAGGCACTACAATTGTCAAATTGTAACTGAGCACTATCTCAAATTATTCCAAAATATTCCATACTACTTCTACATTATTGTATCGAATTTTCATAATATTCCCTACTACAAGTTTACAATAGTATGGAATATTTAAAATCAGTAGATACTACTTCTATATAATATTCAAAAAAATATTGAGTTTTATATATTATTTAAAAAAAAAAAATCAGAAATCATCAATACACTAGTGCTGTAGGAAATTCGAAGAAAAAAATATAATGGTATGAAATTTTAAGAAATGCAGTATGAAATAGAAAATAGGGGAAATTGTCAAATAGTACCCCAGGTGGAGGTCCATTTGTCAATTAGTCTTCCGTCCAAATTTAAGTCAAATAGTACTTACTTTTTGCCAAATAGTCCAAAATTGTGATATGAATATACCACAATACCCCTACTATTAAAATAACTAATAATAATAATAATAATAACAATAAACCACCACCTCCCGCCACCGCCGAAAAATTTCTCGGCGAGATTTTTTATTACTCAACAAATATAAAGTTAGCCGCCGGCCGCCATCGGCCGACCGGAAAATTTTCGGCCGCCAGAATTTTTTTTCGCTCACATTTTTTTTTCCTAATCATCTGAAAATATTTTTCGGCCACCGGAATATTTTTCGGCTGCCGAAATTTATTTTCGGCTTTTTTTTTTCTGCCCAAAATCTCTTACTGTATGTCTTCCGAATTTCTTACTACATGTGCATGTAGTCAGTGCAGTCAGTTTTTTTGTCAACCCAAATATTTTTCTTACTATATGTCTGGATTTTTACTATATGTATGTATTTCTTACTATATGTGCAAATATTTTTTACTATATATCCAAATATTTTTTTACTTAATGTCCAAAAAATAATTCTTACTATATGTAACAGATTATTTAATGTCCAAAAATTCATACTTGACGACAAAAAGTATTTTATTTGATTGCAAAAGTTTCTTACTTTGATGTGCAAATGTTGTTATGTATTTCTTACTTATTACATTTTTTTTTTTTTACTTATTACTCACTTTTGTTTTGCCAAAAAAAATAGAGAAAAAAAATTCTTGCTTAATAGCAACTTATTATTATGTATTTTCTCATTTAATACAAATTATATATTATTATTTTATAGTAAAATTTCATACTTTATGTTCAAAAAATTAATAAAGTTTCTTACTTTATATCCTTTAAAGTAAGAAAGTTTGTTATTCTATTTTCGAAAAAGTAGGAAAAGTTCTTATTTTATAGTGAAATTTCTTACTTTATTTTCTAAAATAAAGATTTTTAATTTATGTTCAAAAAAAAAAAAAAAAAAATCTTACTTTATAGTGACAATCTCATACTTTATGTATGAAAAAGTAAGAAAATTTCTTATTAAAAATTTCTTAGTTTATAGTGACATTTCTAACTTTATATTTGATAGGGAAAAAAAAAAAAAAATTCTCGCCGGAAAATTTTTTCGGCGGCTGACCGGCAGCAGCGGTGGAGGTGGCCGGCGGGAGGTGATGTATTGTTTATTATTATTATTATTATTATTATTATTATTAGATAACTTCCACATTACACACTGTATACTGGATTGGCTAAAATGAATTTTCTCACAAAATTTTATACTACCAACTCAAATAATATGTATTCACAAAATACAAATACACAGAGAAACGCATCTGCATAGTCTCAGTATATTTTTCGTGCAAGACACTACAATTGTCAAATTGTAACTGAACACTATCTCAAATTATCCCAAAATATTCCATACTATTTTTATATTCTATATTATTGTATCGAATTTTCATAATATTCCATACTACCGCAGTGTACAATAAGTATGGAATATTTAAAATCGGTAGATACTACTTCTAAAGAATATACAAAAATATTCTTTTATACTACTATTTAAAAAAAATCGAAAATCTTCAATAAAAAATATTCTTTTATACTATCGAAAATCTTCAATAATCTAGTGTAGTATTAAATTTTAAGAAATAAATATAATAGTATGGAATTTTGTGAAATGCAGTATGAAATAGAAAATATGAGATAACTTCCGCATTACAGATATTGGATTGGCTAACTTCTCATAAAATTTCATACTACCAACTCAAATAATAGGTATTCATTACAAATTAGAAACTACGTACTCAACAAACACAATTACATAGAGAAACAGAGAAACGCATCGGTAAATTATAACAATTTTTTTTCCCGAACTAGGCACTGCAATTGTCAAATTATAACCGAACACTTTCTCAAATTATCCCAAAATATTCCATACTATTTCTACACAATTGTATCGAAATTTTCAACTATTCCATGTATTCACTATCTCAAAAGAATGGAATTTTCAAAGTGCAGTATATAATATCTAAATAGTATGGAATTTTTTCATAATTCAAACCACTTACTGCGTTTTTCTGGACTTCTTCGGCATTTTTATGGACGTCTTCGGCGTAGTCAATTCTGCACCCGCGCCCGCCTAAAACACAGGACCAAAATATTTTACTTCGGCACAACGGAATACAACAATTCAATACTACCGTAAAAATTAAAAAAAAAGAAAATAATACTTACTGAAGTTTTTGTTGGGTTTCCCGGGACTTCTTCGTCTGCTCTCCTACACCTGACCCAGACGCCCTCCTAAAAATCAGCCCAAAGAATTTTCAGTTGCATGTTGGAATTCCAACAATTCAATACTACAATACAAAAAATATATATTTTCATATTACCGATTTTGTGTTTTCTTCGTCGTCGCCATTAATACAAAACCCTAGATTTTGAACCTCTACCGCTTCGACCAGAACGGAAATTAAAATGCAATACTGAATGTAGTATTGGATTTCTAAACTCTTAAATAGTGAACAGCGGTAAACAAAATCAAACCCAAGGTACTGAAGATCACGAATTGGTGAGAGTCCCTGAAAATTTGGGTTCGAACTATTCCTGGTTGAGATTTTTGGAATTAATATTTGGATAAATATTTGGGTTTAGTATGAAATTAATGTTTTTTTTTTTAATTTTCGAGAGCAGAATCAATATTGCTTGATATTGGGAGAGATTTTGGGGCGCGTAAACGAAAAAGGAGAGATTAAATTGTGAGAGTATTTTAGTCTATCACGTAATTAAAATTGAGCAACTAATAAGATGAAACTTTATTATTTGGGATAAATTATTTTCCTCGTGAACTATATGGTCAATGCCCTAAATACAATTGCCAATTGTCATTTCATTTGAATAAAATATGCTCTCTAGGCAAGCGTGGGGATCGTCTTGTCAATTGTCATTTCATCTCAACTGAGCCAATTAGATATTTCTTCATTCATGCCATTTTCATTTCCATTTTTCACATAGACACAACGCGTGATGCACAGGAATTTTTTGTTTGTGTCTGTTTTTGTTTTCTTTGGTCCTTTTCTCTTTTTTAGAAAACATTGTGGATAGAAGAAGTGAAACTGAACAAATCCCTATTGTACATGAAGTCTCTAGAGCAAATATGGTGTGCACTTGCTCGAGCATGAGTGCAGTTGACCTCTTTGAACTATTAGTTCGCTCACAGTACACCGAAAGTTCTTATTTATAAACACAGATAGTATTAAGGGAGTGATTAAATTAAATATAATCTATGTGTTTTGTGGTAATTGTTTGAATATAAAATTATTTAGTAAAAATAAAATTCAAATGTGCCTACAAAATTTTTTGTGTCTTGAAATATTCATTGCTATGGGAAAAATGAGAGATAAGAAAATAAAAGAGATAAATGAGGTAAATTCTTTAGGAGGGAAATTTTGAGTTTTTTTTTTAGTGAAAAAAAATTATGGCCATAACCAATCACTATTTTAGCTTCTTTTTAATTTTTTTTTCTCTGGGGAGCAATTTTTTTTTTTGCTCATAACTAATCACCATCTAACAAACTATAGAAGATTTATTTTAAGAGAACATGTGATTTTCTTGGAACTTCTTATAATGGCCCAAACGATTATTTTGACAAAGGATATTAAGAAATAATTTTAAATGTTCAAAAAATTTCAAAAATTGAAATTCCTACCCTAATGTTGGCGATGGCCTTAAATTTGATAAATTTAATAACCAATTCAATTTTGTATTGAAATGTAACTCCTACCCATTAAGTGGTCTTAAACTAGATATGAAAGGTCTAAATTTTAGC
Source organism: Phtheirospermum japonicum (assembly GCA_014905375.1). NCBI lineage: Eukaryota > Viridiplantae > Streptophyta > Magnoliopsida > Lamiales > Orobanchaceae > Phtheirospermum > Phtheirospermum japonicum. The sequence continues at coordinate 2,106,671 of BMAC01000072.1, forward strand.
CGATAAAAGAGACAAAGAATACAAGAATCCAATACATTTTTCTCATATTGTATTTTGGGCGATAATTTTTAAACATTGTTCTTCGATTTGTTAGACGAAAAGTTATACAGTTTGCTCTTCTTATCATGGGAAACAACTATGCGGAATAGAGATAAATTTATTTTTAAAAAAATGTGTTTCACATGTGATTCAGGTTATTTAATTTTATGTGTCGTTGTTTCAATTTGTACTTTGTACTTTGTAATTGAGTTATTGAATTTGTATTAGAAGATATTCCTATTCATAAAAATTTTTCTAGAATCTTGAAACATATTTTATTTATCTTTTAATACAAGTTCGAAATAGAAAGGTTTTCTGAAACTTTGTGTTCAATTGCTTTTTCGGCCTTGGTTGTGTCTTGGTATATATTGTGTATTGACTATACGGTCGTTTCAAAAATTTGAAAAGCGAGAAAATTGAACTTACCCGACTAAAAAGTAGGGTATTCGAACTGATCAGAGGCACCGGAGTGGGTACACGGGTTGATTATAAGATTGTTGGGGCGGGTCGCGGTTTGTAATTGTGAACCGACATATACCCAAACTAGTCAACTAAATAGAACAAATTTGTAATTTCGTATAAGGCCCTCCGACGCTTAAGTTAATAAGCGAAAAATCAAACACTCAACTCTTCTCTTTCAATATAAACAGTGAATTATAGCGATATCGACTTAGTAAAATAATGAGAGGCATACGCCTCCTTTTATAGAGATTGGGGAAGTGTCCCTCAATCTAGGGTTACCTTCTATAACCGTAATTCCATTCATATCACAACTCTACAACCGACTCACAATTGGGACTCTCCCCGCATGTTAAGTTCCCATACATAACAAATCTCTTTAATACAACAGGCCTGGGCCCTTTTATACAACCCACCGAAAACCATATACATTACTCACTTTATGCCCACAGGCTTAATTATTCATAAAGCCCATAATCGAGCTCAAGTATACAGCTCAAACCATAAGAGACCACGACCCTATATGAGAACTCATCCCCATACTACAGGTCGCTACTCTACACATACCAGCTCGCTCACTTTGCAAAGACACAATTCAACTCGCTCATTTCCTAGGAGGAACACCCTCTCCTAGAAATGAGGTCGCTTACCACAAATAACCTCATACAATAAACAATATTACGTATGGATATTTTGCTCCGTATCAGCTAGTCCCCCATGTTTTAGCTGATTAAGGCACGAAATCAGGTAAGATATGTAAAAACATAATCACAACAACCAACAATCACACATGATAGGGCAGTATTGGTAAGATCTGGATTGAGGTAGACCTGAATTTAGTAGTAAAGGTGGTGAGATTTGACTGACTTGCGTGTAAAAAAGTATGGTCAAATCTCTCTTGGGAGAGAGGTGGCCCTAGACAGACCTGATTGTTTGTTAACAAGAAAAGACAAATGGGGGACCATTCGTTACCTGGATGATCCTTGATTTATGGGCCTTGTTCCCAAGATCCCGGAGAAGGGTCCCCACCGGGGAACTTCTAGATATTCCAGCCAGATCTGAATTGGGAAAGAGTTGAAATCAATAGTGATTGCGGATGGGGAGACTGGGCCGATCTGCCCACTTAAGAAGTACTCCTGGCTAGGAAATCCTGAAAATAATAAAGGATTCGCTGGCTTGGTCAGACCTGGCCTTCGACTTACTTAAGAAGGAACAAGTGGGACCACTTGTTCAGAAACTGTTTCCCAAACGGCCCATGATTCGCGGCACGTGTTCCTGGGATCCCGGCTGGGATCCCCACGGGAATAAGATATAAATATCTCAGCCCCAAGGCTGAGAGAGGTATGTCATTCTCTTGAGCATTCTTGCTTTCTTTCTGGAAAAACACCTCAAACGCTTACTGACTTAAGCATCGGAGAGGTTTCCACCGGAAAACCACCGATGGTCCTTTCTAATCTGTTTTTGTGGTGTAGGTTCAGGAAGCTCTTGAGTTTTCAGGTGTGGTTCGGGTTGTTCACTTTTTGGGTTGGAACAAATTGGCGCCGTCTGTGGGAACCGAACTAGGCTAAGACGTGAGTTCCTTTTCCATGGCCTCCGACGGATTACGAAGAAACTTGGTGGGAGAGCTCGGCGGAACTCCCAGCTTTGCCGCGCCGTGTGGCATGCCAAGATCAGCAGAGACGCCTCAAGAAAGGCCTGAGGGAGCCGATCCATCGACAGGGATCCCGGCAGGTGCTGCTCCGTCCTCTGACGGTGGTTCAGTACTTGTTGCTAGCAGTTTGCTGAATGACGCCTTGCTCAGGCAGCTATCGGAGCTAATAAGCAAAGCTGTAGAGGCGGCAGTCGAGAAAAAGTTTGCTGAGGTCTCGACGCCACCGCCTGACGCATAACTGGATCGAGCGATTCCAGCGGCGGGAACAGAGCCACCACGCAACCAGCGCATGGATCGGACTCCTGTTCAGGATAGGGAAGAGCTTCTCTCCACTTCCGACTGAGAAACCTCATGCCAGACCAATCCAGGCCTAGCTGAGCAGATGCAGAGCCTGCAGAAAGAGGTGCGGGAGTTTAAGAAGAAGATGGAGAGTACTAGCGCAGTTCCAATACGGCGAGGCACCCCGTTCACGGAAGAGGTGATGCGTGACAAAGTGTCGGCTTCATACAGGTCCCTGAGTTTTGAATATAATGGGACCACGGATCCGTGGGACCATTTGAGTAGATTTGAAATTGTGGCCGTTGTACACAAATTTTCAGACGCGGTCATGTGTCGGGTCTTCCCTATGACTTTTACTAAATCAGCCCAGCTCTGGTTTAGTTAGCTACCGCCGAGGTCTATCAACAATTTTGACGAGTTCAGCTCAGCCTTTTTACACCAGTTCACGAGCTTTAGAGTATCAGAAAATGCCGCTAGAACTTTTCAGTTTGAAGCAGAAAGAGAATGAGAGCCTCTGCGCTTACATCAGCAGGTTTACAACCGCTAAGTTAGAGGTGCCTTCTGCGTCTGAAGAGCTGTTGGTGAATGCTCTGGCGCAAGGTTTGAGAAGAGGAGAATTCTTTCAGTCGCTGGTCGTTAAGCCAGCGTTAAAGTTTGGAGAGCTTTTGGAGCGTGCCGAGAAGTATATCCAATTGGAGGAGGCCTTGAAGATCAAGGACGAGGGAGAAAGGAAGAGAGAGAGGCCTGATCGTGAAGAAAGAGGAGTTGTGAAAAAGCCTAGGCCAGACCTACCTGGAGGGAGACCTCGCTTTGATAGATACACACCTCTGGCAAACCCACAGGGCGAAATCCTGTAGGCAATTGAGAGGCATCCAGACCTGAAGTGGCCGAAGACCTACTCGCAGAGGCCCAGGAAGGAAAGATCTGATCATTTTTGTTGCTTCCATAACGAGTATGGGCACGACACTGACCAGTGCACGCATTTGAAAGACGAGTTGGAGAGGATGGTTCAGGCCGGACATTTGAAGGAGTACGTCCGGATGAGGAGAGAAGAAGCCAGGTCTGGCAGTTAAAATTATGACCGATCTCTACCAGGTAAGGGAGGCCAGGATAGGGTGCTTACTGGGGTAAGAAGATCTGATCAAGCTCAGGTTATCCACGGAGAAATCCAGATGATTACTGGAGGAGCATTCTAAGCGAACGCAGCACAGTTATGTCAGAGCTGCAAGAGATTTAGTTCGAAAATCGCGTGATGTAGGACAAATGACCTCTACTCCTAACATTTGTTTTGGGTCAGAAGATGGCGATGGCATTTTAGCCCCACATATGGATGCTCTGGTTATAACTGCAACCATCGCCAATTATAATGTGCGGAGAATTTTCGTGGATACCGGAAGTTCCGCCGACATTTTATTTTATGATTGCTTTCGGCAGTTGAAATTAGACGTTGAGCTGGAAGGGGTCACCACCTCTCTAGTCTTACTTGCAGGAGGAGCCCTGAAGCCCGTGGGAGCGATGATGCTCCTCGTGACGTTGGGGGAGGAGCCATATAGGGTAACAAGGACGGTGCGTTTCCTGGTGGTGGACGCACCCTCCTCTTATAATGTCATGTTGGGTCAGCCTTCTTTAAGCAGTTCCAGGCCGTCATATCAGTATTTCATATGAAAATGAAGTTCCCAGCGGAGGATGGAACAGGAGAGGTTAGAGGTGACCAATATGCCTCAAGATAGACATACATTGAATGCATCAAGAGGAATGCCGAGGAGGAAAGGCAGAGCAAGAGAGCTAGAGTAGAGTCGCCAAAAACAGATCTGTCTGGGAGAGAGGAGGGGCTGATGATGGTTGAGATAATCCCGGGGGATGAGAGCCGGGTTCTTCGGGTTGGAACGACTCTCAGTCCGGAAGTTTTGACAGATCTGGTTGCGCTGTTGAGAAACAGCTCTGACGTATTTGCCTGGTCTCCTCAAGACCTGATAGGGATCGATCCGGAGATCGTAGAGCACCGCCTCAACATCAGCTCGGACGCGAGGCCGGTAAAGCAAAAGAAGCGCAATTTTGGTCCCGAGAAGGAGGCCGTCATAGAGGCCGAGGTGGAAAAATTGCTCAAGGCCAAGCATATCCAGGAAATACAATTCCCGGAATGGTTTTCCAATGCTGTCCTGGTCCCCAAGACTCAGGATGATTGGCACATGTGTATCGACTTCAGGGATCTCAACCGTACTTGCCCGAAAGATCATTATCCCTTGCCTAGAATAGACCAACTCATTGACTCTACCGCTGGTTGTGAGCTCTTAAGTATGATGGACGCATCCCAAGGGTATCACCAGATCAGATTAGCAAAAGATGATTGGAAACGGGTCAACTTTATTACCCCAAAGGGGACGTATTGCTATATCGTGATGCCTTTTGGTTTGAAGAATGCAGGGGCCACCTATCAGCGTTTGGTTGATAAGATGTTTAAAAACCAACTTGGACGAAATATGGAAGTTTACGTAGATGATATGTTGGTTAAGATCATAAAAGCAACGACGCACGTAGAAGACCTGCGAGAGACCTTCGATACTCTGCGACGATACAAGATGAAGCTTAACCCCAAGAAATGCGCATTCGGGGTTAGAGCCGGTAAATTCCTGGGTTACATGGTCATAGAGAAGGGAATCGAGGCAAACCCAGAGAAGGTCAGAGCAATTATGGAAATGCAGGAACCTAGGATCGTGAAAGAAATACAATGCTTAGCAGGGCGAATTAACGCCCTAAGCAGATTTGTGTCCAGATCTGCAGAGAAGAGCTTGCCATTCTTTCAGGCTTTGAGGAAGAAGGTAAAATTTCAATGGAACGATGAGTGTGAAGAGGCATTCAAATTATTGAAGGAGCATCTGGCCGGTATGACCTTGCTTACGAAGCCTGTCCAAGGAGAGCCATTGATCCTATAATTATCTGTAGGACAACAGGCGGTCAGCTCTGTTTTAATCAGAGAGGATGGTAAAATACAGAGACCAGTCTACTTCTGGAGCAAGGTCTTGCACGCGGCAGAGATGAGATATGTAGAAGTGGAGAAGGCGATGCTAGCGTTAATAGGGACTGCTCATAAGTTACGGCCATATTTTCTTTCTCATGGGATAATTGTGCGAACTAACCTCCTACTGAAGGCCATAATGGACAAACCAGAGGCATCTGGAGGCCTAGTCAAATAGATAATAGAGCTCAGTGATTTTGACGTTACATTCGAGGTGAGGATAGTAATAAAAGCCTAGGCCTTAGCCGATTTTATGCAGGAAATAACCGGTCCTCCTGGTGCACTGAAAGAATGGACCATCTTTACAGATGGCTCGGTCTGTAATCAGGACTGTGGAGTAGGGATTGTCTTGATAGATCCAGCTGGTGTGTCGACCGAATTTGCTGTACGCTTGAATCATATATTTTCCAATAACACCGCTGAATACGAGGCCCTCTTGCGAGGGATCCAAATGGTGATAGATCTGGGTTCAGAGCTGGTATGTGCTAAGGTGGATTCCCAGCTTGTTTGCAAGCAGATCAGTGGTGAATTTGAAACCCGGGAGGAGAACATGCAAAAATATCTGGCTAAATTTAGAGAGCTGGTTAAGGACATGAAGGGCTGCACCGTACTGCAAATCTCTCGGGAAGAAAATGCCAGAGCTGATTATTTAGCAAAGATAGCCAGCTCGGCTACAGATTGTGACAAGAGGACAATAACGTTACTTGGAGCAGATGCGGAGTTCGGCGCTGCACAGGTCTGTTCGGTATATGAAGTTGATGATTGGCGTTCCCCTATTACAGCTTATTTACAACACGACGAACTGCCGGAGGATCGAAGAGAGAAAGCTAAGGTGAAAATTAGATCTGCTCGTTTTTGTTTGATCGGAGGAATCCTATTTCGGCGCGGGTTTGGAAGACCTTTGTTGCGGTGCCTAGGCTCGGAGGAGGGCGCCCAAGTCCTTAGAGAAATCCATGAGGGCTGTTGTGGTAATCATATGGGAGCCAAAGCTCTAGCCAGCAAAGTGTTAAGAGCTGGTTACTTCTGGCCTTCTTTGAGGAAAGAGGCTGAAGCCTTTGTCAGGAAATGTGATAAAATGCCAGAAGATGGCCCCTCTGATTCACCAGCCAGTGGAAGAATTGGTGAAAATGAGCTCCCCCTTCCCTTTCGCGAAATGGGGGATTGATCTGGTTGGTCCATTCCCGATGGCCCCTGCCCAAAAGAGATTTTTTATTGTAGCCATAGACTACTTTAGCAAATGGGTGGAGGCAGAAGCTTTGGCCAAGATAACGAAAGAGGTGGTGATGGGATTCATATGGAAAAATGTGGTCTGTCGCTTTGGTGTGCCGAGGATATTGATATCAGACAATGGAACCCAATTTATGGTAGCCAAAATCAAGGCCTGGTGTACTAAGATTAATATCCAACAACATTTCACGTCTGTATATCATCCACAAGCGAATGGTCAAGTTGAAGTAACTAATCGCATTCTTATCCAGGGACTTAAGTCACGCTTAGAAAGATCTGGGGGCAAATGGGTGGAAGAGCTGAGTGCAGTCCTTTGGGTGTATCGCACAAATCCAAAGGAAAGTACAGGAGAAACCCCCTTTAGCCTTGTGTACGGCATGGACGCTGTAGTACCTGCAGAGGTCAGCTTAGAAACACACCGGATCCAGAATTTTAATGAAGAGCAAAATGAGCTGTTGAGGCAAGATGCTCTGGATTTGATTGAGGAGAAAAGAGAACAAGCCGTAGCAAGGATGGCGCATATTAAAGGAAGGATAAAGGCCATGTATGACAAATCCGTAGTCAAAAGGCAATTTTGGGTAGGAGACCTAGTCCTAAGAAGAGCTGACCTAGGAAAGGCAAAAGGGAAGCTGGATGTATCTTGGCAAGGGCCATTTCGAGTCATTCAGGTCTTAGCAGGAGGCGCTTATAAACTGGAAGAGCTAGATGGGACTGAGATCCCTCGCCCTTGGAATATCACTAACTTACAAAAAATTTATACGTAGTTATAATTTTTAAACGCTTGTCTGTCTTTCTTGAATAAAATTGCAGGTTTCATCCTATGCACCAGTTTATGTACGAATAAAGCTAGGATTGGCTAAGGACCGATGTCCTAGATTTTGCCCGACCTAATTGTCGGTTAAAGCCAGGATTAGCTAAGGACGGATGTCCTAGATTTTGCCCAACCTGATTGTCGGTTAAAGCCAGGATTGGCTAAGGACGGATGTCCTAGATTTTGCCCGACCTGATTGTCGGTTAAAGCCAGGATTGGCTAAGGACGGATGTCCTAGATTTTTCCCGACCTGATTGTCGGTTAAAAGCCAGGATTGGCTAAGGACGGATGTCCTAGATTTTGCCCGACCTGATTGTCGGTTAAAGCCAGGATTGGCTAAGGAAGGATGTCCTAGATTTTGCCCGACTTGATTGTCGATGAAAGCCAGGACTGGTTAAGGACCGATGTCCTAGATTTCGCCCGACCTGATTGATTGATAAAAGCCAGGTCTGGCCAGGACGGTTGCCAACAATTTTCCCGACCTGATTGACAGCTCAAGTCAAGAAAAGCTAAAGGCAAATGCACCGATCTACCTGACCTGATCGTCAGCTAGACCACACAAGCGAAATAAGATATCTTATGAGGTAAGTGCTGAATTACTAAGGCACTGACATAAAACACAAGTTTGAGCGATTTGAGCAAGCAAAAAAGATCCGATTCAAAACTTATTCGAGTAAAACTGTGACACACATGAAAGGCACAAAGCTCATATATATTACTGATCATTCAACAGAACAAGTGCAGGTTGCACACCTTCCCCGGAGGGTTGGCAACTTTGATTACATTAAAATTGCAGGAAATAAAACCCAGACGCCTATCTGGGTGAAGACCTTCGGTCGGAGGCTAAGGCTCGGCGAATGCGCCAAAGCTCCTGCTCTGTCTCATGCAGACGGCGGCGATACTAGTTAGACCGCCCTGCAAGAACATGGGCTTCACCAGCAGTAATGGTCAGGCGATTCACCGAGTCAACTAAGTCCGCCTTCTCCTCTTGTAGTTGGCGGTTGATTTGTCGGAGTTCGGCCCATTCCCTTTTGTAGTGATGCTTCTTCTGCCTTTTCCTCTCCAAAAGGCGATAAAGAGAACCAATTTTTTCTTTGAGTAAGACCAGCTGGTCGGAGAGCTTGAATTTCTCCACAACCAGGGAAATGTTTTTTCTCTTCACCGTATTAAGTTCTTCGATCAGAGGAGATGAAGACATTTTGCAGATGGATAGTGAAAAAGATAAAGCGTACATACGAATATATATTAAAATCAGAGGCACGTGAGAGGAATCAAAAAGTACTAGGGTTTCCGGATAATAAGGAAACCCTAGAAAGTTCAAAAGTCGCTACCAGACAAAAAGAAAAGCTTTCATCATTAAAAATTTTTTTGTTCGGCATTACATACGCTTAGCAGAAATACAATCAGACTAGCCACACAGGCATCCTACAAGGTCTGCTGTGAAATGAAACTCTTTACAGCCTATGGCTCGACCTCCATATCCGTTCTCAGCTCCATGGGCAGCTGCTCTACCACGCCCTCCGACAGACCTCCTGGAGAAGCACCCCCAGGCAGCTCAACCAGACCTGCGAAGGTTGGGGAGGGAGATGAAGTCGGGAACCATGGAGAGGGTCAGGTCTGGTTGAGCTTGATCAGGTTCAGGAGAACAGAGAATAGCATGAACATGCTCGGCGAACTCTGCTGACCCGATCGTGTGGAGGCGATCCTTGGCAGGGTCATAAGAAAAGGAGGTCGGCTCTGGAGGGTTTTTCAACGGTGTCTTCCGGTTGAAAGGGATGTCAGGATTGGCCTGGACCCACTTGGCCATCTCATCCAAGCCATAGTTATAATATACCACGGCTTCCGGGAAGAGCAGGGAGAAAAGAGCCTTGGATCCCAGGAAGGCCTTCTTGGCCTCATCCCTGGCCACTTGAACCAGCCTCAACCATTCTTCCGAGTTGAGGAACTCCGCCTTCCACTCGCCCTTGGCCTTGGCAAGAGCCTCATCAGCCAAGCTCCTCGCCTCAGCGATGGCCTCGTCCCGAGCCTCC
>BMAC01000072.1:2116587-2131431 GCA_014905375.1 Phtheirospermum japonicum
ACCAGAAAATTGTTAAAGACTTGGAAGGTGTAATAGAAAAGGAAAGAAGGGAAAGAAAGGTTGGCTTACCCGGGCCTCATCTTGGCACCATGACTCTAACAGCTCCCTGTCACTCATCTTCTCTAGGGCTCGCAGATCTTCAGGGGAGCATTGGCCGCTCACGTGGCGAACTGCCACGTCTACCGAGCAGTTTAGAACTGAAGTCCGCCGAGGGGGACCAGAACTGCGCACAGTGGGGGCCATGGGATCTGCGGCAGGTGCTGGAGCGGGATTATTTGAAATGACCACACCCCGGTCTCGGCCGGATTGAGGTCTCTTCGTGAGAGGCATGTCTTCTTCCTCCGAATCGGAGACGACATGCCTTACTTATCGGGGGCACACAGACGGCGCGGCAGGAAGAGAGCTCTGGGCTCGAGGAGCACTAGAAGCGTCCGCTTCCTGAGCTGGCGTTGTTGAGTCAGCCACCGGGCCTTCTCTGTCAGAAGCCTCGAATAGTAATCGCATCATTTTTCCTGAAAAAAGGGGGAATAAGAAAATCAGACACATAAAACATCAAAATATGATATAATAAGGTCAGAATGAGAAAGATTTTTTACCAATCTTAGACGGCAGTGGACCTATCTCACAAGTATCATTAAAAGTCTCTAAGACTGAAGGGGTGAGAAGGTCATTCACGTTGACAGGGTTTGCATTCAGAGCTGCCACTATTTTCTGAATACGGGAAGGCCTGGCCGCCGCTGTCAAGGGAGGATAGAAGGACAATGCATCTATGGGGGTGGGGTCAAAACCCCAATCCCCATCATAATGAACAAAAAAGAATTTTTTGCGCCAGGATTTATTGGAGGTCGTGAGTTTGTGTATGAAGTGGACCCCGGGTTTGGCCGTGAGGTAAAAGCAATTGGGGGGAAGACTCTTCGCCTGGAAGAGCTGATAGAAGACCAGGGCCATCGGGTCCTGGCCTGCGTAACGCATGGCTAGGTTATAACACACCATGATCCTAAAAGAGTTAGGGGAAAATTGAAAAATAGGGATTTGGTACAATTTGGCAATCTCTAGCATCATGGAGTTGATAGGCAGGCGCAGGCCCGCCTGGAACTGGTCAACATAAAAGGTCACCCTGCCTGCCGGAGCTTGGCAGGCCAGGGTGCAGGCTGGAGGGGCATAGGGATCATAAGGGCCTTTAATATTATATTTATAACGAATCTCATCTATCGTATTTTGACTAAGGATGGAGGTAATTTTGGGGTGATCGGGGAGTGGCGGAGGATACGCTACACTCCCTGAAGAAGAGGTGGCGACCGTCGCCAGAATATCAGGCGGTGATGAGAGGGCCGCTGCTATCTCTGGAGGGTCAAGTAATGAATATGGAGAGACCTCGGCCCCCTCTGGGATAGCGGATGTAGAAGTGGAAGAAATTTCCGCCGCCTCTGATATCGCAGGCGGTGGAGAGGAGAGAGTCGCCGCCGCCTCAGGGAGGGCAGACAGCAGAGGAAGGGTAACCCTAATTTCCGGAGAGGATGACATTATAAAAATTGAAAAAAAAAAAGAGAGAAGAAAAAAAAAAAGGTAAGAGTGAAAAAGGGTACCTGGTTCGTAAAGATCGTCGGAATAATTGAGAGTTGGTGAGGAGAAGTTCGCCAAAATATTGAGAGAGACGGATTTGCGAAAGTTCGAGAAAAAAAGGAAGGAGAAAGCAAAAGATGAAAAGTGAAATAGAGGAAGGAAACCAGCGGGAATAAAAGGCAAAGTGAATGATTTCAAAATACGAAAACCAAGAAAGGTGGGATTTGCGCATTTAATGCGGGCAGGCGAACAGTGCCCTAAAAGGTGAGTTGAAATGGCTAGGACTCTAGACTAGGGCTGACGAGGCAGTACCTGGAAGGACGTGGGAGTACAGTAACCGTTTGGAAACGTACGACACCACTAAATGCCAATAATTAGCCCTGGCAGTTTAGCGTGTCCCTTGGGATTTGTACCAGTACGAGAAGCACTAAAAGACGTGGGACATCATTTATTACTGAGGGCCCGTGCACCTTGCCGCTCTACCTCAACCCTTTTTTGGGGGGAGGAGTTGATAGGGCAGTATTGGTAAGACCTGGATTGAGGTAGACCTAAATTTAGTAGTAAAGGTGGTGAGAGTTGACTGACTTGCGTGTAAAAAAGTATGGTCAAATCTCTCTTGGGAGAGAGGTGGCCCTAGACAGACCTGATTGTTTATTAACAGGAAATGAAAAATGGGGGACCATTCGTTACCTGGATGATCCTTGATTTACGAGCTTTGTTCCCAAGATCCCGGAGAAGGGTCCCCACCGGGGAACTTCTAGATATTCCAGCCAGATCTGAATTGGGAAAGAGCTAAAATCAATAGTGATTGCGGATGGGGAGACTGGGCCGATCTGCCCACTTAAGAAGTACTCCTGGCTAGGCAATCCTGAAAATAATAAAAGATTCGCTGGCTTGGTCAGACCTGGCCTTTGGCTTACTTAAGAAGGAACAAGTGGGACCACTTGTTCAGAAACTGTTTCCCAAACGGCCCATGATTCGCGGCACGTGTTCCTGGGATCCCGGCTGGGGTTCCCACGGGAATAAGTTATAAATATCTCAGCCCTAAGGCTGAGAGAGGTATGTCATTCTCTTGATCATTCTTGCTTTCTTTCTGGAAAAACACCTCAAACGCTTACTGACTTAAGTATCGGAGAGGTTTCCACCGGAAAACCATCGGTGGTCCTTTCTAATCTGTTTTTGYGGTGTAGGTTCAGGAAGCTCTTGAGTTTTCAGGTGTGGTTCGGGTTGTTCACTTTTTGGGTTGGAACAACACATATACACATAAATTACTACTTCACTTTACCAATCCACACTTCAGAATCACAAATCGAGCTATAACACTCATCTTACCACTATGAGTTATTAAATATACCTGCGACATGTAGATGTTCAGCTCACAGAGCTCGCTTATTTTAAAGCTGATGATCATCTCGTGGGGGACGACCTGGAAGTCCCCAGATTAAGTCCCCAACTATGCACATAACGACATGGAACCACACCACTGTTACCTTCCGACCTGAAATCACATCCAGACCCGAATAATTCCCCACAACGCAATCATAAGCAACCACAAAAGTCAAACTACGTCTCCTCTTATACATCCAATCCCACTTAAACTTCATTAAATGCAGCCTGACACTGTGTCGGGCACGTGTCACTCTTCAATTATCTCGTAGTATAATAAACACGGTGGGTCCAAAACAAAAGACCCAAAATATTCCCCAAGTAAACCCTACTAACTCCCGCTCCAATCTGTCCCATCAACTCTCCGCCGCCTAACATAAAAATCATTTAATTCCCCCCCCCCCCCCCCCACTTATCACTTTACACCATTTCAATAAAAAAACTGCCATTTTTGCTCTGAGGAAAAACTTATCAACCAGCGATCGTTCAAGAATCTACCAACAGCACATCACTCGACAACGACCTATAGCTCATCGAAAATGTGTAAGTCCCCAGATCTCTGTTCTATAATATTTTAATTTCACTGTTGGAGTTATAATTGCGCATGCTGAGATATGGTTGTTCTGTGTTATCCCCTCCCCTGAATTTGTTTAATTTGTACCGAAATTAGCATCATCAAACATTGATTCACAAAACTCAACCCTTTCTCCCGATTCCAACCCCACAGAAAACCCCTTTATCCTAGAAAAAAGATAAAAACAGCCCTCATTACCTTCCTCCAGCCTTCGCGACGAGCCAGAAGGCGACGTCAATTGGTCGGAGCTTCAAGCCCAAACCAGAGCCCACACTGAAGTTCAAGCTTTAATAGATAACATTTCCGGGATCTACCTTCTGCCCCTATAACCCTTGCACTCATTCCAGAAGGCATTCCTCTACAAAAATCCAATGATCCACCCTCTTGCGAGCACTTTAGGGAAAACCCAGTGACTCTAGCTCGCTCACTAACTTCCGACGACCTACCCTCCTCCTCTCTTTCAACCAAAGAATTAAAACACAACTACTGGCTACTCCCTGACCCGAAAAAACTAAAGAAGTTTCAACGAATCATTAACCTCCCAGCAATAGCTAAGATGGTTTTGCCCGAGAACATTCATACGGACCCCCTGAAACCTCCCCTTAATCACATCACCCTTTTTGACACACTGCTTGTGGCGGGCTTTAGATTCCCAGCCCATCCATTTTATACTCAAATTTCCTAACTGTACGAAATCTACCCCCTGCAACTAACTCCTAACTCTATGAAGTTCCTAGCAGGATACCTCATACTATGTAAATACTACAACACGCAGCCCGACTCAGGCTTTTTCCACTTCTGCTTTCAAATAAAATACCAACAAAACTCTTTCTATCTCTCCTCCCGTTCGGGCTTAGCTCGCTTAGTGGAAGAAGAACTTCTTCTTTATCCATAATACGGAGGATTGGCCCTTTATGACCGAGCTTCAAAATCGTACCCCAAAACAATACAAACCACCCACTTCCAAACATCAGCCCCTTTTATACAAAATTTCTCTGATCAGCTCGCAGAATGGAGTAAACGCCCTTTCGATGTGGTGCACCTCACCAGTCGATCTGATGTTTTCCGATATGTGGGCATTGACTCTCGCCCGGTTGAACCAGATTTTGTGCTCACTGAACCCGAGTTTGGTAGGTTTTTTAGGTCTTATAATTACACCATATCACATACTGTAAAGACTGAATAATAACATTCTCCCTATCAGCTGCAGTTGCCTTTATCAATAATTGCGCCACAACTCGCTCTGAAGGAGCCAAGAAACAGCCTGTCCCACAACCCGCAGCTCGCCCCATTCCCCCTCCCGTCAACGTAAACGAGGCGATACAACAGGCTTTTGGAATAGCCACCGACGATGAGGAGGAGGTCCAGCTAGTGAGGCGAACTGCCAAAGATAAGGGAAAGCGACCTCTTAACCCTGTACCAAAGAGCCCAGCAGCTAAGAGCCCTAGCCCGCTGGAACAAAAGCATCGCCGCCTTCGTAAAGGCCCCGTGGCGACCTCCACTGTATCCCCCAATCTGAGCAAAGACTTGGCCCATTGTGAAACCGCCAAGGAGATACAAGCCCTTCTCAAGGAGCGTGTAGACAAACAGGTAAACTTCTCGAAATTCTTTCACCTAACTCAATTCATGGTGACAAGAGTTCTTATAAAATATTGTTATGCAGCCAAATCCTCTGCTTTCCAAAATCTTGGAGGAGCTATTGGCCCGTTCTGCAGAGAGCGAGCTCCAGAAAACAGTCAACGAGCTGACTGCCCAGACAGAACAACAAACTCGGCAACTATCACTAACGCAAGGGGATTTAGACGGCGCACTCAAGCTGGTGAAGGTTCGCGATGAGGAAGTAGCGATCCTGAAGAGCCAAGTTAATAGTCTGACGGATGAGGCGGCTTGCACGAGCAACAAGCTAAAAAACAGATTGAGGAGCTCCTAGAACACATCAAGACAGCTTGCGAAGAAGGCATATCTGAAGGTCGGCGGACCTTCCTCACCAGTGCGACCGGTAGGAGGTTCATTGATGCTTACCGGCAAGAGCTGGTGGAGGCTTATGAGAAGTCCTCTATTTATTTCAGATTGATGGCTGGTGGTGCTTCCGAGTGGCTCTTTACAGTGGCCAGCATGATCAAGGAGGAGGTCGCTGCACTGAATGTCGCCTACACCCCCAACGTCAAGGCCCTCATTGATAAATTAACACCCTTCAGCAGCTTTAAGGGCGACTGCACACAACCCATTGATACGAAGTGGTGGTTATCCTGTCAGAACCGAGATGCCTTGTCTGCAGGGGTACATGCCGAGCTAGAGACACCTTTGGATGACCTGATCCCCGAGCCAGAGCCAATCACTACAAATCCCCCTGTTGTGACTCTACCTGCCGAAAACACTGCTTAAAACTTTATCACTTGTCTGCTCGCAACGTTGTACAAACAATTTATCATCCCTGCTGTTACTTTAATTTGTACTTTCATTATCTGCACAGCTGTCTAACTTTCAATGCATAACCCTGCAATAAAAATTCTAAAAAACAACTAACCGTAAACTAAATTTCTAAGATAGGTCACAAAAAATACGACCAACCACACTTTCCACCCTGGGATCATAGGATCCTAGTCAGATCACAACCCACGAATAATATAATCAATCAACACTCAAAACATATTAGCTCGCGTAAAAATACTTTTTCAGAAAATAATTAAACCAAACATCACAACCACGCAACCATAAAGAACAATACAGCTCGCCAAACTTTATTCATTATATTACTCAACTCCTCAAACACCATGCGGAAGAAGTGCCCTCCGGTCTAGAGTTACCTTCTCCCGCCGCAAAAATATAACTTTAAAAATATAAACTCTTCATCAATACTTTCCAACATTAACCTCGTACGAGAGAAGTGCCCTCCGGTCCAGAGTTACCTTCCCCCGTCATAAAAACACAACTTCAAAAACATACTCTTTCCACAAGATCGCCTATTCGGGAGAAGTGCCCTACGGTCTAGAGTTAACTTCTCCCGCCACAAAAACACAACACGTACCACAAACACAAACTTTCCACAAGGTCGCCTGGTCGGGAGAAGTGCCCTTCGGTCTAGAGTTACCTTCTCCCACAACAAAAACACAACATGTACCACAAACTCAAACTTTCCACAAGGTCTCCTGGTCGGGAGAAGTGCCCTCCAGTCCAGAGTTACCTTCTCCCGCCACAAAAACACAATACGTACCACAAACACAAACTTTCCACAAGGTCGCCTGGTCGGGAGAAGTGCCCTCCGGTCAAGAGTTACCTTCTCCCGCCACTAAAACACAACATGTACCACAAACAAGAACTTTCACCACATCTCCCACACATGAACTTTCTGCGGGAGAAGTGCCCTCCGGTCCAGAGTTACCTTCTCCCGCAATCCGCTCTCTACGCATAATACTTTTTCAAGTGACACACGTTCCAGCTTCGTGGAAAAACCTTTCCAGCTGCATCTTCAAGTATATATGCTCCTCCTCGCAACACCTTTATCACCTTAAATGGCCCAACCCAGTTCGGTTCCAACTTCTTAATCATCTTCAATGCATCAGCCTTCCTCCACACCAGATCTCCGACCTGGAAACAACGATGCTTGACCCGTTTATTAAATGCAGCTTGTATTCTTTGTTTATAGTTTTCAACCTGAGCTGCAACTTTCTCTCGTATTTCATCAATTATCTCGATCGCTCCTCGAGCCAGTCTCTCATTCTCTTCCACATTAAATGCTGTCAAGCGTTGCGAACCTCCCACTATCTTTGCTGGAATGACCAAGTCCATTCCATAAACCAAGCTAAACAGCGACTCTCCCGTGTTAGTTCGGGGAGTCGTCCGGTAAGCCCATAGGACCGACGCAAGCTCTTCTTCCCAAAGCCCGCCTATTTTCTCCAATCGCAGCTTAAGTCCCTGCACAATTATTGGATTAGTAACTTCCACTTGCCCATTGGTCTACGGATGCGCCAAAGAAGCAAATCGCTGCTTCATCCCCATCTCTTTGCACCACCTTTGGATTTTTCGACCATTAAACTGAGTCCCATTGTCCGAAACTAACACTCGTGGTACCCCAAACCTGCAAAATATGTTATCAAAAACAAATTCCATTATGTGTTGCTTGCTTATCCCTGTAACTGCCTCTGCCTCCACCCACTTCGTAAAACCGCCACCACTAAGTGCTCTTTGTTGCTGGGAGTCTTTGGAAAAGGACCTACGATATCAATTCCCCACTGCGCGAATGGGCACGGCGAGATCATAACCATCATCTCCTCTGCCGGTATGTGAATAACTGGAGCATGCATTTGACACTTTTTACACATTCGAACCAGCTCGCCAACCATAGCTTTCATCACAGGCCAAAAGAAACCAGCCCTTAACGTTATGCCCACTAACGCCTTTCCCTTCGCATGGTCACCACAATACCCCTCATGTATTTCTTTCATTACATCCGCTCCACGTTCTTTAGCTAAACATTTCAAAAATGGCCCAAAGCGTGATCTTTTATACAGTTCCTCGTGTATCACACAAAAGCGAGCTGCTATTCTGGCCTCTTTCGTTGTCAATCTCTCTGCACCTTCTTTTCGCTTTAACTAAAACATCCCAAATAGGTGTACGCCAATCATCCTGTACCCCAACTTCCATAACCTCTTTACCTTTTTCCACGCTACTGTGATTTAGCTCCATTAATGTAATTTTCCTAGTATCACAAGTCCCCAGAGCCCCTGCTATCCGAGCGAGATGATCAGCACGGGTGTTCTCAGCTCGCGGTAAATGTTCTAGCTTGAATTCATCAAAATGTGTTGCTTCTTCCCGCAATTTATTCAAATACACTGCCATTCGCTCCTCCTTAGCCTCGAAAGATCCATCGAACTGACATGCTATCAGCTGGGAGTCGGTATACGCCCACAACTTTCGTGCCTCCAGATCGCTCGCCATTTTGATACCTTGTAACACTGCTTCGTACTCTGTCTCATTATTGGATGCTTTAAATCCTAACTTGATCGCAAACTCCAAGCTCTCTCCTTCCGGGATGGTCAACACAATACCCAGCCTTTCTCCCAATGCCATAGTTGAACCATCTGTATATAGGGTCCATGCTTTCACCTCCTCATCCACCTCAGCTGGCTTTGCCATCTCTTGTAAAAAATCTGCTAACACTTGCGCCTTGTGAAAAATCTGCTAACACTTGCGCCTTGATAGCCACCCTTGGCTCATAAATCACATCATACTCACTCAACTCTACAGCCCACTTCACCAGTCTCCCAGATACATTGGGATTGCCTAAAACCTGTTTGAGAGCTAGGTTAGTATGTACTTTCACCTTGTGACTCAAGAAATAGGGTCTTAACTTCCTAGCTGTACAAACCAATGCAAAACCTCCTTTCTCCATCTCGATATACTTCAACTCATCCCCCCGCAGCATCCTACTAATGTAATATATAGGCTTTTACGTGCCCGCTTCCTCTCTTATCAACACAGAACTTACAGCAATCTCTCCTACGGATATGTATAGGATCAAATCCTCTCCAGGCATAGGCTTGGTCAATAGTGGTATCTCTACCAAGTATTTCTTTAACTCCTCAAATGCATCTGCGGCTTCTTTTGTCCACTCAAACTTGGACCCCTTCCGAAGCGACCTAAATAATGGGACACCTCTCTCCGCCGACCTAGAAATAAAACGACTAAGACCTTCCATCCGACCAGTAAGCACCTGCACATCACGTACCGTGCGAGGATGTGGCATCTCCAAAACAGCTCGCACCTTCTCTGGATTAACTTCGATTCCTCGCTTTGTCACCATATAACCCAAAAACTTCCCCGACCGTACACCAAACGCACACTTCTTTGGATTGAGCTTCATCCCGTACTGCCTTAATACAACGGATGTCTTCTTCAAATCTTCCACATGGGATTCAGCTCGCTTGCTCTTAACCAGCATGTCATCGACATAAACCTCCATGGTGGACCCCATCAGGTCTTTAAACATACGGTCCACCAACCTCTAATAAGTCGCTCCTGCATTCTTCAATCCAAACGACATGGATTCAAAACAATACGTACCCGTAGAAGTGACAAAACTCACTTTGGGTTGATCTTCCTTTGCAAGAAGTATTTGGTGATACCCCTGTGAAGCATCCATCATGCTCAACAGCTCGCACCTTGAGGTAGAATCCACCAACTGATCAATTCGCGGCAAAGGATAATGATCCTTCGGACAAGCTTTATTTAGGTCACGAAAATCCACACACATCCTCTATTTCTGAGATGGTTTTGGCACCATAACAACATTAGACAAGTATTCAGGGAATTGAATCTCCCTTGTATGGCCAGCTTTCAATAATTTCTGCACTTCCTCTTCAATCACCTTATCCAATTCTGGCCCAGAATGTCTCCTTTTTTGCCTTACTGACCTCACCTCCCGATATGCATTTAAACGATGTTGCGCGACCTCCGGTGATAACCCCGTTAACTCTCCATCTCCAAACGCAAATACATCCCAAAATTCTCTTAACAACTTGATCAGCTCGTCCCTTAACGTCTCAGGTATTAGGGTCCCCACCCTTGTGGTATACTCTGGGCGATCTTCTTCTAACGAGATCTCCATCAGCTCTTCATTCGGTTGGACAGAGTTCTCCTGATCCCTCATTTTCTTTGTATTAAGCACCCCCTCCAGCTGTTCGTCGCCCCTTTTGAATTTATTCTCCATCAGTCCTTTCCTGACCACCAGCTGATAACATGATCTCGCGACCTGCTGTTCTGCGATGACCTCCCCTGCTTTGTCACCCACTGGATACTTGATGCTCATGTGATAAGTCGATGTTACCGCTTGGAACACATTAAGGGCAGGTCTCCCCAATATAACATTATAGGCCGACCTCCCTCGGATGATCAAAAACTTCAAGCTCTTCTCCACTCGTGACTCATTTTTTCCTAGTATCACCTGCAACTTCAGCTCGCCCTAGGTATTCACCTGTGCCCCATTGAACGCATATATGGGCGAATTCACAGACCGCACCCTTTTTTCCACCTCCATCTGTTCAACACAATCCGTATATATAATGTTCACCGAGCTTCCATTATCCACAAAAATACTACCGACTTCATACCCTGCGATCTCCGCCTCAATCACCAATGCATCATTGTGGTCCTCCTGTAGCCCGCACCGATCACTGGGGCCAAAAGAGATGACTGGCCCCACAACCTGTGATTGCTTGCTCACACTAGCGACCTCCCACGTTCCTGAACGAGCTGACTTAACATGTCTTTTCCACGCATTATTATAATCGCCATCCGTCGGTCCTCCTGAAATCATGTTTATCCTCCCTCTATTCCTTTGCGGATTATCATGTCTTTGATTTCCTTGTTGTCGTTGCCTCGCGATCTGTTGCTGGTGTGGACCTCCCGGTGGTGGTGGAGGTAGCGGCCGTCTCTGTTCCTTCGGCTCTCTCTCCTTATAAATCACTTCCTTTAAATGCCCCACTTTTATAAGTCTTTCTATTTCCTTCTTAAGGTGCCTGCATTTTTCAGTGAAATGTCCGTAGTTGTTATGAAATAAGCAAAAGGAGGCAGTTTGGGATGAGTAGGGATAGGTGTGCGATCCTCTGGCCATTTTATAGCATCAGGTACCAGACGTTCCATAATACTGAACACCTTAGCTCGCAGGTACGCCAGTGGTGTGAAATCCTCCTCTCTCCAATCTCGCATACTCTTCTCCGCATTTTTATTAATCACAGAGCTCGGGCTTAAGAGCCCGCGCACTATCCTCCTCGGTTCTCTCCTTAGCTCCCTTCTAGATCCGATATCTCCCATATCCACAACTTCCCTACCAAAACGTGCTCGATGTTCTTCCTCAGCCTCCTCCACCTGCACATATTTATGACATCTCGCCAGAACCTCATCATAAGTCCGTGCCTCCTTTATGACCAGCGATTTACGTAAATCCTCTCTCCTTAATCCTTGATGTAAAGCTCCAGCCTTCATCTCATCAGTGGCTGCGGGTACCTCCAGAGTGGCACTGGTGAACCTGTTAATATATTGCTTAAGCGTTTCACTAGGTCGCTGCACCATGGTAAAAAGCGACTGTGCCGTCTTCGTGCTCTACCTCACGCTAGAAAACTGCTTCAAAAAGGTAGCTCGCAACACCTGATAACTGGTAATCTTTCCCCGCGGGAGCTGATAGAACCAATTTTGCGCGATCCCTCTCAAGGTGGACACAAAGGCCCGACATGCCACCACATCCGTATAACTGTGCAACATTCTTGCGTTCTCTAAGAGTTGTAAGTGCTCGACTGGATCCGTCACTCCCCGATATTGAAATTCTAATGCCTTATGACTCCTAGGCATTGCAGCGGGCATCATATCCTCTGAGAAAGGATGTCCCTCGTCCCCATCAAATTTCTCCCCATCTACTCGCTTTTGTAATTTCAGCATGGCCTCCTGTAAATATCTGAAGGCCATACTATGCGGTCCCATCTCGTTTTCCCCTTTCCCTTCCTTAAACCCACTATTACTCCTCCGGGTTTTCTCTTGAGACCCACCTTCCGTATCTGAGGTATGGGTTTCGCTATCACTAACATGCTTGCTGTGTCGGCGACCTCTACGCCTATAATGGCTTCGATTCACTTTCACTCCCCTCGCTCTCCGCTTATGAACATGGGAACCTATGGATGAGGTAGAACTAGAGGCGTCCCCATTTTATTGCTTACTCCGTCCTCTCTTTTGAGACAGTTTCTTAGATAAGGATTTCTCGTTTTGTTTTACTCTTCTGATCGCCGACTCCTCTTCTTGCTCGCTATTTGATTTTCCACCTTTGTCAGTACCTAACCTGCCCGCTAGGTATCTATATAACTCCTCCTGTTTCTCTAAAGGCACAAAATCCATAAGCCCTTCTAAAAATCCCTTCTTATTCTGGCAGGGCTTATCTTTTAGCAAATCTTCTCCGTCTTTCGCCCCTACGTGAATTGCTTTCTGCGCTTTCGTCTCCAGTTTTTTTATCTCCAAACCTTCCGCTGGTCCCTTTCCTTCACGCTTCTTGGGAGAGGACGGTGGTGTGTTACCAGTGCCTTGAATCGCTGGCTCCGCCTGAGAAGGCTTTTGTCCATCCTTTGTCATATCTTGCTCATTAATATCCACCAATCTGTTCTTCTTCTTGTTGTTGTTCGATATAGAACCATAGTGCAAAGTTCTAGGAATTATGTCGCTATCCTTCATGCTTTGTTTGTGAAATCTCTCACGCCTTTCGCTCAAGGACTCGATGTCCCTCTTTCCCACAGACGGCATCAATTTGATAAGTCCAAAAAGTTGGGCTACCAAATATAGGGGGTACTAACCTCAAAATAGAGATCAACAACCTGAAACTGCTTCAAAACACGTCACAGCGACCTGCCAAGACCTCCGCGAATTTCCTGGCGACCTAGCTGGTCCTGCAAAACAACGCCTCGAACGGGCCGGATTTCGAGCCCGTTAAGGCCCTCCGATGCTTAAGTTAATAAGCGAAAAACCAAAAACTCAACTCTTCTCTTTCAATATAAATAGTGAATTATAGCGATATCGACTTAGTAAAATAATGAGAGGCATACGCCTCCTTTTATAGAGATTGGGGAAGTGTCCCTCAATCTAGGGTTACCTTCTATAACCGTAATTCCATTCATATCACAACTCTACAACCGACTCACAATTGGGACTCTCCCCGCATGTTAAGTTCCCATACATAGCAAATCTCTTTAATACAACAGGCCTGGGCCCTTTTATACAACCCACCGAAAACCATATACATTACTCACTTTAAGCCCACAGGCTTAATTGTTCATAAAGCCCATAATCGAGCTCAAGTATACAACTCAAATCATAAGAGATCACGACCCTATATGAGAACTCATCCGCATACTACAGGTCGCTACTCTACACATACCAGCTCGCTCACTTCGTAAAGACACAATTCAGCTCGCTCATTTCACAAGAGGCACTACAAGAAATCTGACGTTTAGTGACGATTTTTTTCCACGCATAAAAGTTCGTCATAGTATGTTAAACAATATTGACGTTTTTTAATTTCGTCATAGAATAACACCCTTTTATGACAACATTTATTGTTGTCACAGTTGTTCACCGATTTCATCACGAATACTTATACTTAATGACGTTTAAATGTATTTTGTCACATTTTTGGGATGACAAAAAAAAATGGTTCGAAAAACACATTTTATGACAAACATATAATAAAGTGTGACGAGAATTTGGTGTCACAATAAGTTTCTAGGTGGGACAGAATCAATTTTGTCACTAATGTCCCTTTGAAGAATGGTGACGATATTTGGTGTCACAACAAGTTTCTTTTCATAACAACGCTACAATTTGTCATCAGTTCTCGAAAAATGGCGACAACATTATTTTGACACGAAAGAGTTCTTTGGTGACGTTAAAAATGAAGTTGTCATATTAATTTTATTTTGGTTACAAATTCGCGCCAGATTTAGAAGACTCTTTAGATAAATATATATATAAAAAAACTTTAAATAACTATTTAATAAATTATAATACGCAAAACAAAATATAAAAGTTATAAAATAATACTAAACAAAATTCAAAACTTGAGTTCATAAAAAATATATAAAATAATATTTTTAAATTTTATATAATTATTTAATAAAAATGAAAACAAAAATATAAAAATAATATAAAATAATAATATAATTCATTTGAATTTTATAAGTTAGGTTAAGTAAATATTTAATCATAAATAATTAGTATATTTAAAAATAAAAAACATGACTTATATTTTATTAAATATTATAAACTAAATCTCAAAATAATTTTAAACTAGCTAAAATAATAAATTGTGATTAACTTTGAAATAATTATGATATATTTTCCTAATTTGATTTTATAATTTGTTTTAGTATTATATTAATTTTTTGTTATTTATTTTAAACAATTCTTTATAAAAATTAATATATTTTCCATAATTTAATATAATATTAAAAAAAAGATTGTATTTCTCATGAACTAAAAATACTTATTTAATCTTCAAATTTATTAATTAAATATTTTAAATTTAATTATAAATTATATATTTTATTTCTTAATTATACATTTTCAATAGTACCTGCTAATATCTTGAAATTAAATAAAAATATAATTTAGTTATAGATAAATTCTAAATACTTATTTTTATGAAATGAAAAAAAATTACAGTATAAATTTCTAGTTATTATAAATTAAATTATTTAAATATATTATATAAATTTATTTATATATTTAAAACTGAAAATAAAAAAAATAAAAAATCAAAGAAACTGAGATCAATAAGATTATATTTA
>BMAC01000072.1:2138766-2158544 GCA_014905375.1 Phtheirospermum japonicum
AAAAAAAGTCATAATTAATTTTAAAAAATCTATATAAGTTGAATTAGTTTTTATTTATAATAAAAATTGAAATAATTTTATTATTAAAATTTTAAATATTCTATTTAAGATAATATGAGTTATATAAAATTATTACAAAAGGGTAATAAATATAAAAAATATAAACTTAAATTTGGATATCTAATCCTAATATAATGCACTGAGAATAACATTAAAAAATTTAGATGAAAACTATTGTAACATCAGATTTCGATATCTAATCATAATATAAATTTCATTTAATATTTTCCTTTTATTATTATATTCTGTCTAATTTAACAATTCTCTTTTATTATATTTTGCCTAATTTAATACTTTTTTTATTTTTATAATATAAAAATATGAATAAATCATATATTATTAGTAAAAAACAATCTAAATTTGTTATTTTAAACAAAAATCAAATTAGATATGAAATAATTTTAATTAAAAAAAATTTAATTATGAAATTAATTAAATAAGTTGTATTTTTATAATGAAAGTTAAAGTAATTTATTTCTGGAATTTCAAATATTAATTATAAGTAAACTACGAATTATTTGCAATAATCTAAGTATGTCACTAATTATTAGTAATGAATTCAATTAATCATAAAAGTACAAAACTATATAATAATGATTAATAATATATTTATTGGAAACAAGTACAATGCGACACAGGTTGAAAGTGATAGCTTTTGAGTTTTTCAAAGCATGTCGAGATATTTGCAATAACCTAAGTATGTAACTAAGTATTAGCAATGAATTCAATTAATCATAAACACATACAACTTGACAATAATGATTAATAGATATTAATTGGAAACTAGTACAATGTGACACAGGTTGAGAGTAATAACTTTTAAATTTTTTAAATTATGTAACTAATAATTATTAATAAATTTAATATAATTATTAGTAATTTAACAATATTATAATAATAAATAATTAAGATATTAGATACTAGTTGAAAATGTGATATCTTTTAAATTTTTATAAGTATATAAATAAAATTATTAACAAATTTAATCTAAATATTAAAATATAAATAATTTAATATACAATAATTAATGAATAAATTAGACATGTACAAGGGCATGGGTTGAAAATATATCATTTGAATTTTTCATTTTGACTTTAAAAATAAAATTTCAGAAATATTTTTACATTTATTTTTTATAAATCCCATGTAATACATGGGTGTTAAACTAGTATACATATAATGTGGAGGCTGGTTCATCGACGAACTTCTTGATTGAAGTAGATTTGTTGCACCCTGACAACTCTTCACAATTCACACTGTTTGTTGATCTTGAAAATCTCGATCACATAGAGCTACATCAAGATGACATGCCACCTGACCACGTTTTTGAAACTCATGTTCCATCTTCAAGTAATTCTACATCATCTGACATGTATAGAAATGATGATGACCCTAGTCGAGTACGAACATGTTGAACAACAAGATCATATCACGAGTGAAAATGAAATAAATGATGATATGCAAATAGGAGATAACAATATGATTAGTATCGTAACACTGGTATAATTATGTTTTAATTATCATCATCATTGTCATTTTATATTCTAATTATCGTAACACTGCGATTCTAATTAGTTTTTCAACACCAATCAAATTGACTTATTTATTTTTATTTTTTAAGATTCATTTATTTTATTTCTATATTTTTTCTTAAAAAAATCACGTTAGATAATATAAAAAAATTATGTGAATATGTTATACCATTTAACCTATTTTTTAATTTTGATTGAATTTATTTCTATGTTTTGTTAGAAGATATGATTTACTTAACCGAACGATTTCGCCGTCCAGTAGCGACAACCGTATTTTTGATTGGTACCGCAGTCGCCCTTTGGTTGGGTATTGGTGAAACATTACCTATTGATAAATCCCTAACTTTAGGTCTTTTTTAATTTAATTCAATTGTAACCGAACGATTGTAATTCATTTATGAAAATTATCTATTGAGATATTTATCCATTATAATATTATATAGATAAAAAAAATCTTTTTAGAATTATATGAATATTTAAAAAAACCATTATTCTTTAAGTTGGTATAAATTAATACACTCATATCATGAATTTGATAAAACAATTTTCAAAATAAATTTATATAAAAAGTTAAAAAAATTAWTTTAAAAATATTATTCCAAAWTAATATCAATATAACATAAATAAGTAAATAATATTTCCCTCCTTTTCTTTTTCAMTAGAAGCGCCGGAAATTTTGTGTAAGCGGGAATTGAGCGCGCCTGCATCTCAATTCCTAACAATCTCAATATTTCCCTCTAACCTAACCCTATGCGTCTCTATCACAAACCACAAACTACCACCGTCAATTGAGGTTCGACGCTATCATAAACCACCACAACGCACCGCCATCACCAGCAACGAGAACCCTAACTCAAAGAGGAGAAAACCTACTCCGACATCCACTTCAAAATCCTAGAGGCCATCACCAAATCCCTCAACCAAAACATCACCCCTTGCCTCCCCCTCCGCGGCACCATCACCGCCTCCGGTGACCTCGTACCCTTATCCTACATCGCCGGGCTCCTTACGGGCCAGCCCAACTCCAAAGCTGTTGGCCCGGGCAGCGAGCCCCTCAATGTCGAGCAAGCTTTCAAGCTTGCCAGCGTCAGTGGCGACTTCATCGAGCTCCATCCCAAAGAAGGCCTCGCACTCATCAACGGGACAGCTGTCGGCTCCGGATTGGCCGTTACCGCCATCTACGAGGCCAACATCCTCGTCGTCCTATCCGTGGTCATGTCCGCCATTTTTGCCGAGGTCATGAACAGAAATCCCGAATTCACCGACCACCTCACCCACAAGCTGTAGCACCACCCGGGCCAGGTCGAGGCCGCCGCTATCATGGAACACATTCTCGACGGCAGCTCAGTTTCATCTCTCATCCCAAAATTTTGGTAAAACTTCTCGATTTTTCTTTCAAAAAAAATAAAAAAAATTGATTGTATCTTCCTTTTCTCCCCCAATTTTTTTTGAAAGAAATTAATTGTGCCACCAGTGATGATGGCCTTTTACCAAATCTCTAATATCACTAGCTTGAAGAGCATAATGTTGATCGATCTTCGAGATAATTTTTTCTTTTAAAAAAATAAAAATAAATAAATTCAGGTTTTAAACTTGAAGGGTGGTTGAATGTTTGAGACTTTTCTCATCAATTTTGAACTCCATGGTTTTCTTGCATTGCGCAACTCAAATGTGATGTTCATTTATTCTTCTATGAAGCAAAACCTTGTTTAATTGTGTATATATATACCCTAAAGTCTATAATAAAATATTAGCCAACCACATTCTTTAACTTTCAATTGTACCCCCCTCAAATCTACATCTAGCAAGTGGCAAGAAATATCAGAAGTTTTACGTAGAGGTGCGCCATGTATTGAGTTTCAGGGACATATGTGAGATAAAAGAGAGAATGTTTTTTGAGTGAAGTTTTGGTTTAAATTCTGACTCTTTTTAGATATGGGTTTTAATATATCCTGGGTTATTGGCCCTCTGATCTATGTTAATGTTGAATTCTAAGTCTTGAACATGAATGGTTATTTATTATCCTTGATAWTTAGATGGTTGAGTGGACTCTGTTCTTTACTCTATAAACGTGGTTTCTGTTTCATTTACATAGAATATTGATGAGAAAGGAAAGGGCCTTTAAGAAAGATTTAATATGCATGATGTAACTCTATTCTAATTTGAATATGAATTTTGATCTCGTGTGGCCTCTGTGCCAMACTTAAGATCAGCACGTTGATATTCTATCTATGTTTCCAATAATATTCGAATAATTAAGTTCAGAAATATAGCCAGTTATGTGGGCAATATACTCTTGGTTTTTAGTCGTGGCATGATTATATACTGATAATTTAAACACTTCATTCCAGGGCAAAGTTCATATCARCCGAGGAAAAAACAGGTGTTACCTTTGATGATTTTGGTGGCCAAGAATATATCAAGAGGGAGCTACAAGAGATTGTTAGAATACTAAAAAATGACGAGGAGTTCCAAAACAAAGGTATCTATTACCCAAAAGGTTTTCTCCTTCATGGCCCTCCTGGAACTGGTAAAACACTTCTCGCAAAAGCTATAGTTGGTGAGGCAAGTCTTCCATTTTTTTGCAGCTAATGGTACAAATTTTGTGGAGGTGAGGTTCTTCAAGAATTATATAGTCAAATATGTCTGTCTCATAGTTGAAAAAGGCTAGAGTCGCACCTAGGCCCAAAGCCTTCTGGAGCCTGAGGCGCAAGGCGCGCGCCTTTTGCACAAAAGGCGCAAAAATTAAAAAAAATGAAAAATATATTAACTTTGTTTTTAGATTACAAATAAGCAACTACATAGTTAAAATAGTTATATTTCAAAAACAAATTATTCATGGTAACCCAAAAGAGCAAACTAAACATTAAACATAAAAGTTATAACAATTATTATGACCTGATAACAACTATTGTATTCATTTGGGATGTTATTAAGTGTGAATAAGTTCTTAAATTACAAAAAAAACAAAAAAAATAAATTGACCATGTTTGCCAGGCGCGCCTAGGCGCAAAAAAGGCGCACAAAAAGGCACGCCTTTCGCACAACACCCGCCTTTTGGAATATACTGGAGGCTACAAAATGCAACTTAGCAGTATTGGAATGCAGGGCTCTGGTGGTTATCCGGATAGTGGGAACTATGGGTATCCACCCCATCATGCTGCTCCGGGGTCCAGGTTTTCGACTTACCAGGGTATGCACCCATATTGTATTGAGGTATTTTGACAGCTTCTTGGACGCAAATGTTTTAAATGGTTATGGTGATTATGTGATTGCTGACTGTGAAATCTTTGGTTGATGCTGTAGATCTTTGGCTGCTTCAATCTACTACTATGTTATGTCTGCACCTCTATGTTGTGGATTTGTGAGCATTATTTGTGTTAGAGTGATACCAAAGTTGATACCTTAAGACAATGGTGTATTATGTGATTGGCTTTGAAGTGCTATAAACTTGTTTTTGCCTTTTATTTGTTATTTGTCAGGTTTCAGATTATTTTATTTCTAGTTGATTGTAATTTCCACTTCTATCATTTTACTTCTAGTTTCTACAAAAAAAATAAAAAATAAAAAAAAATGCACCTTTAATTGATCTACCGGAGATTTTCAGTGAATAATAAATTCAATTATTCATGAACTCTAAAGTTTGAGTCTGATGCTCATAGTTAAGACATAATCACTGGATATCGCATGGGTTGATAAATCTTCCATTCTACTGAAATTATTCTCGATTAAGATTTCTCTTTCTCTCTCTCTCTTTTTTTTTTACAGAGATTAATGGCGGGGAAGCTGATTGTAGAGCAGACTGCAATTCAGCAGTTTCCGACAGCCACTCGGGAGAAATTGGTTTACTTGGACGGCGAAACTTAAATCTGGAATTTGTTGTAAGTTTTGCATCTTTCTTTTCTTAATTTCTTTTTTTTTTCTCCGCCTTTTATGATTTTATTAAATTAGATATCATTTATTAACTAGAATCTAGGTTAGCAATTTCATGATTTCAAGCTAAGAAGTACTGTAATTTTGAGCTAAGAAGTACTGCAATTTCGTCTTATCAATTTTTATTTTGATCTAAGTACCCACATTAATTTTGTGTGTTCTTTTTCTGCATATTGTTTAGTTCCTCATGCTTGCTCTTTAATTGATTGGAAAAAATAGAAGAGAAAGAAGAGAAGGACAAGAAGGAAAAGAAACTTGAAGCCAAGAAAAACAAGATGAAAGTAATTCTCTAATATTCTTGCCTTTCAGATATATGTTCCTACAAATCCTCGTTGTGCTGATTCTTTACCACAAGAAATTGTTGTCTCAGAATCAGATTTTTATCTGAGAAGATTATGGGGTGAACCTAGTGAGGTAAGATTAGAAGAATTTGGATATGGTGATAGCTATGGTGTTTTTTTCTGTTTCAAATTTCTTTATTGATGCTTTTATCTTCCTCTTTAGTAATGAAATAACTAGAGATGAGATTAGTTTGTGGTCATTTATATGTCAAATGTGTATTCTTATAATTTGTATTGCTACATCAAGTTGTCTCTTAGTTGCTTCAGTTTTTGTTCATTCTAATTTCTAGTTTTATAACTGTAATGGCTTAAAGAGTTTTAGGATAGAAATAGTCTMTKTCACTCATCATCTTCTCCCTTGTTATATTCCTTTCTTTTCAAGCATGATTTGTTACCGTAGGTGGCATGAAAAATAAGGATTATTTGAATTATGATAAGATTCTATGGAATGGAGTACATGCTTACAATAACATTCTGGGACTTTCAGGGTCTTCCCCCCCTCGCTTTGATGTTGTGTGCTTCTTGATCTATGTATATGGATGTTTTGCTGCTTTAATTCCATTTTTGTGTGTAGCAAGTTTGGATTTGTTGGGAAGTCTTGAACAGTGTTACGCTACCAAGCCACGTAAATTTACATCATGAATTGTGTCATGTGATGCATAATGATATTCATCACGTATGTTTATGAGGTCCATTGATATGATATACCAATTCCTTAAAAATGTGTTTCGTGTTTGTGCATAAACTTCAATACATATTGATATTCGGAACTTGAATACATGAAAATTTGGTTCTTATTGGTCTACGCTATAAAATAAATATCCTGGTGATATTTACACGGCTTGTACTTAGGAGTTAATTTTAAATCATGTTATTATGTTTTGAGATTGAAGTTCTAAGTGCTAAGTAAATAGCCAACCAACTCATCATTAAAGCCTAATCCCCGTGCTAGATAGAAACGTGTTAGCTATTGTTGTTATTCTTTTGTTTGCTTGAACTTGTGAAGAATCTCAATTGCGGGTTAACTTGTTTTATGAATTGTGTTTGAACTGATTTTTTGTACAAGTCTTGTGATGTTATCTTATCAATTAAAGGGACGAATCAAATCCAATAAAAAATGATTTTTTTTATTTAAAAATATATCAGTAGTTATGTTTTCTACTCTAAGTTAAATGCTAATTATAAGAATGCATACTGTTATGCTATGCTATTGATATGTAGACCAATATTTATGTGAAATTAGCTTCTTTTGATCTAGATATGTGTCGCTAAAACATGTACGGAGTCTAGTAGTAGTGGTGGTGTTGGATTGCGTCCAAGTTGGAGATGGCGACGGCTCCAGCAGCCGCGAGCGCATCCATGAACCACTCACTGCTGAAATCACTTTTTGTTATTGCCGAACTCGACTTGTCGCTGCTATAGTGTGTTGCACCTGAATTCTCTTTTCGCTTGGTAATTTCTGCACTATATTATTATTAAAATCTTTCCAATTTTAATCGTGAGAGTGAGATGGCTAAGAATTAAAAACTTGAGAAATTATTTGACTATGACTTACTTGTTTGAACTCCAGTAGAGATTACAGTCATTGTGAATAATGTATACTGTAATTTTAAGTAGGATTATGAATTGTGTGGTACTTTGATTGTGATGTCGTTAGCTGAACACCATGCTAAACTTGATTGCTATGCTAAGAAACTGTGTTAGAATTGTAGATTGTGATTCTAGCTTTTCATTTTATTTTTTGTATTTGCATTAGATCTGGGAACATTTTTAAAGAAATTACAGTCATATAAAGGGAAATCACATTTGATTTTGGTTAATTAAAAAATATTATTATTATTATTTTTGGTGAGGAAATGTAACAATGTATTTATTAAGTTGTGAGAAAATGAGTTATTTTGTAATTTCTCTTTGCAGTACTAATACATGCCTTTTATAATCCAACTTCATTAATGATCATGTTATTATTATTATTATACTTACATCAATGTGTTTTTAGGATGAGATGATAGCAAGGAAAGTAAAATATGCCGAAGAAGGGATTGAGAAGACTGAACAAGAGATAGCAACTGAAGTTCTTGGTCATGCATCTTGTTATATCAAAGCCATTGGTTATGGACCAAAACCTCCAGGAAAACATAGCATGTTGCCTGATTCGAACACCCAAAACATGCAAAAGGAAATGGCAGAAACTCAAGGAAAGCTACAGGATTCGGAAGGTCAAGTGACGGAGCTCAAGAATGAAGTCGATGATTTGAAAAATCAACTAACTCAGTAAGGCGAGTGCATCAACAAGCTTATGACCTTCATGAGAGCAAATGAGTCTTCTTCGGGTGGGAATAATGCCTGATCCATTATATTCAAACTAAGTCGGAATTTTCAATTTCAATTCTGTGAACTTTGTATAGTATTTCTTTGATGATTTGATTATAAACTAATATAGAGTTATAAATTTGAAATATGCAGGCGGTTTGATCCCACTTTTGTTTTTGTTTGGCAATGTTGACATGTGGAACAAGTCGGGCTAAAGTCTTGCTATATGAAATAACTCTTTTGGTTTAGTTTATGCTTCCAGGTCCTTGTTTTGAATATTCAAGTACATTGATTCTAGATGTCTAATTTGATATGTGTTCTGAATATTTCAAGTTAATATTTTGGTTAGTTGCAAGTGTTTTGGTGTATGTTCGAAATCGTCGAAAAAATATTTTGGAATATTGTTATCATTATATTGTAATGATAAATGCTCATTTGCTTTCATTTTCATCATTACGATATTTTTTCCTTACAAAAGAATAATGACAAATTAATATAGGACAATTTATGTCGTCATGAAAGTAAATAATCAAATCGTGTTCACTCAATTATTACAACTTTAAGCGTCACATAAGTATTTCAAATTGTCACTTTAATAAATTATGACAACTTGTTTCATCACATAATACTTTGAAC
Source organism: Phtheirospermum japonicum (assembly GCA_014905375.1). Lineage (NCBI taxonomy): Eukaryota > Viridiplantae > Streptophyta > Magnoliopsida > Lamiales > Orobanchaceae > Phtheirospermum > Phtheirospermum japonicum. The sequence continues at coordinate 2,147,582 of BMAC01000072.1, forward strand.
TTGTCACTTAAACTAAATCATTTATGATGATTGGTTTGTCACCATATAAACTCATTTAATGACAATGGATTTTATCACCATATGTACCCATTAAATCATCATTGAACATATATCTTTTATGATGATAATAAAATTCTTTATATATTGCTAATTTTTTCGTGACAAATAATTTCATCACCTTTATAGTAAATGGTGACACAATGGTTTGTCATTGTAAGTATAGATGTTCAGTGACGTTCAATATTGCGTCACTATAAAATAGATCTATCGTGACGAATTACATTATATTTGGAAATTGTTTAATACATATTATGACAATACGAGCGTCGTAATAACTCAATAAAAATTGTCACCGTATTTATGTTTGTCACGGAAAGTCATATGTTTTGATGACAAATTAAGTGTTCGTCATTGAAAATGTTAACATACGCTGACAAAACCGATCTTTTGATGACAATTTTTCAATCACTTATGTGACGAATTCAGCGTCAACAAATAGAATCATCTATAATGACAATTTAGTGACGCGCTTGAAAAAATTGTCACTTTCACCTATGGTGACAGTCATACCATAACAACCGCTGTGACGCTCAAGTTTCGTCACCGTTTCTCTTCAGTGATGAAAAAAATAGACTTTTAATGATGAAACGTATCGTCATCGAACATCAAATTTCTTGTAGTGAGGAACACCCTCTCCTAGAAATGAGGTCGCTTACCACAAATAACCTCATACAATAAACAATATCACGTATGGATATTTTGGTCCGTATCAACATGTGCTTGGTATTGGTTTATAAAATACTCCTATGAAATATAAAAAATTGGTAACATACCCTGACAAACAGATTGTTGTGATTTTTTATATAGCTGTTTTATTTAGAATTATTATTTAATATGCCTGCTTTTGAGAACGAAGTTGAAAGTGATGGAATTTGTTTTTGAATTTCTGCTTTATGATTGGCTGGTTTTCCATTAATGTGACTATAATGTAATTCAAGATCCAGATTAATATTGGTTTTACATTCAATATTTTGATTGCAGCTTTCTGTAATTCTGGACAATTATTCAATATTGTTATATATTCCAGTTGCTTTCGTTGAGGTTACAATTGTTAATGTGTTAATTCCAATTGTCCATGTAAAGATCTTAAATGATTCCAGTTGGATCTTGGAATCCGGCTATAATGTAATTCAAGATCCAGATTAATATGTGTTTTACATTCAATATTTTGATTGCAGCTTTCTGTAATTCTGGACAATTATTCATATTGTTATATATTCCAGTTGCTTTCGTTGAGGTTACAATTGTTAATGTGTTAATTCCAATTGTCCATGTAAAGATCTCAATTGATTCCAGTTGGATCTTGGAATCCTGTCAATAGAATTGCTAAAAATTCTACTTGTGACTCTCCGGTCCGGTACTAAGGCCATCTCCATCAGTGTGCATTATTTTAGTACACAATCTGCACTAAAATAGTGCAAAATGTGAACAACAACTCCAACAATTTACACTAAAAAAGAATATTACATTATATTCCTCATTTTTTTTATTTTTTAGTATTATATTAATTTGTAATTGGTAAACATAAATCATATGTAATTTTAATTCATAATAATAAATAAATTGAATTAGATAAGGGCAAAATAACATTTATAATAATATTTAAAAAAATAAATAAAGTTACAAAAAATAAAATTACACCGTTGCGACATCTTTGTACCTGTGTTTCTGGATATTTCACAAGATGGGAATAAACCAAAAAAGGAAAAACTAACAAGAAAATGAAAAAAAAAAGTTTAGCATCTTTGTACCATGTTTCTCGTGTTTCTTGATATTTCACAAGATCCAATTGTGAGAATAAATCAAACAAAAGATAATTTAACAAGAAAAGAAAAAAAAAAGGATTTAGCGCAACTCCAGTATTGCGTCAAGTTTGGTGCAATACTGTAGCAAACCTAGCGCAACTCCAGTATTGCGTCATATTTGGTACAATACTGTAGCAAACCTGGCGCAATACTGTAGCAAACCATATATTAGCGCAAAAAATGGCGCACTGCTGGAGCAAGAAATCATGCCATTTTGATGTTTGGAGTAGGAAATAGCACAGTGCTGGAGATGGCCTAAATACTTGGCTAACGTAACTGGTTGATAATTTTACCTCTCTATGCAGTTCTCGACTTTATTTTATGTAGTGTCGACTAAAGTTTATTCGAATAGGGTAGGTCTCCTGTGAAACAGTTTTCGTAGAATGATACCACATTTTATCATTTTTTAAATTGACTCGCACCAAGATTCAAATTGCTGCCCACACAAGGACCCAACCCCCCAGCCTAACCCGGACCCAGGAAGCAGCCCCCGCGTCTCATTTTTTCTTCATTTTCACAAAAAAATGGGACAATGAAAGCCCAAAAAACACTGCATTTTTTTTGCAATTTGAAGGCGAATTGAAGCAATTTTTCTTGGTTGAGTTCAAGCCGCAACGTACAAAACATAAGAATCAAAGCATAAATTCGAGTTCAAGTCCCAACTCTATCAGATAACATAAAATCGCAAAAAATCGAAACAAAATTAGGGATCAGGAATCCAATTTCCGCAACGAAAAACATTTATCGTGGCTAATTTCAAAATCTCTGACTCGAATTGATGATTCAGGTAATTAAAACTCTCTTCAATATTGGCATCGAAAAATTTGGGGGAAACTTGATTCAATATATATTTTCTCAATTAATTTTAATTTTTGTTGATGTATATGGAGGACATTCATACTGCAAAAAATATGGATAATAGCTCAATACTTGAAGATATGGAGGACATTCATACAAGATCAGAAGATATGGATCATGGTATTATTGCACTTTCTAATTGTGTAATACTTTTAGTACCGTTTGTGATACTTTTGACACTATATGTGATACTTTTGATACTATTTGTGATACTTTGTAATGCTGTTTTGGATGAAAGTTGTAATGGTGCTGATTGTATTCCTATATCAACTAGAGCAGAAGATATGGACCAAGGTATTACTGCACTTTCTAATTGTGTAATGAATCGAACTTCTTCGCTTTAAAAATAATGAAAATCTCGTCCGCAAGAGAACGGAGCTATTGTAGGCGATAAGTTGACTCGAGTCGAATCACAAGGAAGACTAATCGAAAACTATTTCGGTGTTCGATTTTACTAACTTAGAAATGAAAATAAGAACTGAACTAAACTAAAATAAACACACGATCAAATAAGGTTTGAAGTTTTCTAACATCTACGAGCAATGAAATAAAAATCTTTTAAGAAAATGATTATGAAAAATGAGGGTCTAGTGCGCCGGAATCGTCTCCACGATGGGGTTGTCAATCCCGATGGTTCTGAACAACCCTAAGCACACTAGACCGATAAACTTAGCCAACAAGCATGAACATAATCAACAATATAACCTCAATAAACATTTACACCAAAGCATGAACATAAGCATTAATAAAAACCATCCTCAAGCATAAACAAAGCATGTAATGAGAAAATACATAAGCATCGAAGTACTAATCTACGAGAATCACAACTAAATTATCGAAGCAAATAAACATAAACAAAAAACGAGAAAAATGGTAAAAGGATTATACTAAATTATGCTATTAAAGTTCAACATCAAAGTAAAACAAAAATCCAAAGTTACACTATAAGAACAAATAAGAGAAGTGCAGAAAAACTTATTATCTAGAAAAGCATCAGCCATCCATCGATCTTCAGCAACGAGAAAAGAACTTGAACGACGAACGACATAGAAATGACGAACTATGAACTATCTAACTCTAATTTTGCTTGAATTGAAATGGTGGCATGAACCGAGGGTTCTCTGCATTATTCTGACCTTTCCCCCTCGTCCCAGCCCTTTGAAAATGAAGAAACCACCGGATTTATATAGAATTTCAAAAATAACCGCTCAAACTACCGGAGCGTCGACGGTGCGTCAGTCGACGCGAGCCAGGCTGCACGCGTCGACAGGCAGTGCGTCGACTGACGGGCTTAGGATCGACGCTTCAGAACCTTTACATCGATGGTGCGTTGACGGTGCGTCAGTCGACGCGATCCAGGCTGCACGCATCGACAGGCAGTGCGTCGACTGACGGGCCTAGGATCGATGCTTCAGAACATTTGCGTCGACAGTGCGTCAGTCGATGCGGGCATAGCGTCGACGGTGCATCAGTCGACGCACCTGCATGGCTTCGGCTCGTCGCTCGTCCCGTTTTCCTCGTTTTGAGCTGAGATATTAACATTAAACAAAATTAGATTATTTCATACAAAATAAAGTAAAAACACATTGAACACCATAAGAAACGAAAAACATAAAAAATGAAGAAAAATGATAAAAAGATAAACTTAAAACACATAAAAACACACAACATACGATGCAAAAACACACGAAAATCACATACAAATATGTACAAATCAACTCCCCCACACTGAGCTGTTTGCTTGTCCTCAAGCAAAATCTAATCTAGACGTAGACAAGGAAAAACTAATTACCCGATGACTTAATGACTAATGCATCTATATGATTCAAGAAGTTAATGCATTAGATCGACTAGAAACTCAACTAAAAGGACGACACGATAACATTGAGATGAGAGATTTAGACTAGCTTCCGATCACCTAAAAGTAACGATTTGACCTCCATGTACGTTACCCATCCATGCCTCGGCCAAAGTCTATCTCTGCTCAAACCGCCAAGTCGTCACCCGACTAGCCCAATTATCAAAACACCTTTTTAACAACATAATCTAAGAAATAAAAAAATAAAAGTAAGAACTCAACTTGTACAAGGTTTTCTCTTCTTGTACTTATTCTTTTTTTTTTTTTCTTTTCCTTTTCTTTTCTCTTTTCTTTTCTTTTTTCTTTTTTTTTTAATAAAAGGTACCCATAAAGATGAGGTACAAAACGAGTATAATATACATACATCAAAAGCGAGAGTTCATTGACTCCAATCTTATGTTGCTAAGTGCAACTGATAACATTCTTCAATAACGCACGTGGAGTTTTAACGTCTCCAAAATAAAAAGAAAAATTACATAAAATCCTATAGAGGGTATCGGAAAACGGGGCTAGTAGAGAGTATTCGACTCTTAAGAACGAAACATGAATAAGAACAAGGGACAAGACACTTCATAGATTATTTACACTTCATTCCCCACAATTACACTATTATTCGAACGAAAGTCTAAATATCCTAACCAAAGCATCTAACCACGTCACTTCGTCAAGGTTCCAGTCAATATCAATACACACAACTCAAATCAGTCACAAGCAAGCATACAAAATTTACTAACCAAACCAAGGACAAACCCCCCCCCCCCCCACCCACACACACCACCACTTAAACCATACAATGTCCACATTGTATAAAAAAAAAAATTCAGCAAAGTATGGTAAAAGGTAAGAGAAAGAGAGACACGTCCCTGAATTCGCGCTTGTGGTGAAGAGTCGGGTGGTGAAAATCATCCAACGGGCCTTAATAAAGAAAGGGACCTGAAAACACACAAAAAACACATAAAAACATATAAAGTTAAAAGGAACTTGGGTTGCCTCCCAAGAAGCGCTTTATTTAACGTCTCTAGCTTGACGACGTCCACGTTCGATATTATCCCGGGTCTAAAAATAGATGACGGTCCGTGCCACACCTTGGTATTCTCTAAAAGCAAGAGTTGGCGATGATAATCACCAAGGCGGGCCTAAAGAGCATGTCCCGAGATGCCGAACACTCCAACTAGCTTCGGAGGTCGGAAACGCGAGTAATCAATCACCTCGAATATATCAAAAAATAATGGGCACACGGGGTGATCCTCGATCAAAGGAAGACTTAGAAAATCTTTCGAGCACCTGAAACGTCTATCAACCAACCCGTGCCCTGTCGTTCCCTTGATCACCGCCTCAACGCCCTCAAAGTCATGAAAAGTCGGATTTGGACTTAAAAGAGGGCAAACGGGCTCCTTCTCAACTATCTCATCAAACACCTCCTTCTCATGTTCGTACAAAGAATCAAGCGGCATGGCATGAGACTCAATAAATTCACCCGAAGACAACTCTCCCACACAGTCGTGTATATAATCCTCAAAAATCACGGGAGAGACAATGCTAACTTCCACCTCTTTCTTCTCACCCAAAAATCTCACATCTTCGCACACCTCGTTCAAAACATCATCAAAGMTGRAGTTGGCATCAACAAAGGTGTAATTTTTCATATCAAAGAYGGGCAACTCCTCATGACAAGGTTGGTCTACCTCGTACACCTTGTTGTCAAATTGCTCTAATTGAATATCGAGGCGTTCTATGCGTTCATCCATACGTTCTATGCGTTCATCCATACGTCTAGTCGCTTCCACAATCTCGGCTAAAAAATCTTGAGAAACAGTGACAGAATGATCGCCGCTCGAAATATACGCATTGGATGTGGGTGGAGTGTAAACGTCGTGGCTCAAAAAATGGAAATCTGGAAAAGTAGGAGCATACGGGTTCGCGTTCGGATAAGGCGGGGCAAATTGAGCATAAGAGTCGTTAAGACCCGGATCATAATACCCATAAGAATCTATGCTCGGATTACAGCAATTTGAAGGACATAGGCCGGGATAGTCAAAGCATGGGCCCATTCTTGCCCGCTCGGAGCATACGGGTCATAATACGATGGAGGGACTTGACAATTGAGAGTTGGAGCGTAAGGGTCATCATATGGCGAACTAACTCGATAATTCGCCATCTTCAATCAAAATAACCTCGAGTCTTCAAAAATGTGGCTACAAAGCACAACACTTAAAAACCGAGATTAAACGTACCAAAAAGAACAAAAATAAACAAAAATAAAAAATCACAAACAAACACTAACACAAACAAACAAGTAAAAGCAAACACCAAAAATCGTAGCCTTTAGCCTTCCCCGGCAACGGCGCCAAATTTTGAATCGAACTTTTTCGCTTTAAAAATAATGAAAAGCTCATCCGCAAGAGAACGAAGCTATTGTAGGCGATAAGTTGACTCGAGTCGAATCACAAGGAAGACTAATCGGAAACTATTTCGGTGCTCGATTTTATGTACTTAGAAATGAAAATAAAAACTGAACTAAACTAAAATAAACATACGATCAAATAAGGTTTGAAGTTTTCTAACATCTACGAGCAATGAAATAAAAAGCTTTTAAAAAAAATGATTATGAAAAACGAGGGTCTAGTGCGCCGGAATCGTCTCCACGATCGGGGTTGTCAATCCCGATGGTTCTGAACAACCCTAAGCATACTAGACCGATAAACTTAGCCAACAAGCATGAACATAATCAACAATATAACCTCAATAAACATTTACACCAAAGCATGAACATAAGCATTAATAAAAACGAGCCTCAAGCATAAACAAAGCATGTAATGAGAAAATACATAAGCATCAAAATACTAACAACATCAAAGCAAAGTGTTAACTAAGTACATTAAAAAAAAAAAAACAGATGCAGAAAAACCTATAATCTAAGAAAGCAGCAGCCATCCATCGATCTTCAGCGACGAGAACTTGAACGATGGACGGCATAGAAACGACGAACTACGAACCATCTAACTCTAATTTTGCTTGAATTGAAATGGTGGCATGAACCGAGGGTTCTCTGCATTATTTTGACCCTTTCCCCCTCGTCCCAGCCCTTTGAAAACGAAGAAACCACCGGATTTATATAGAATTTCGAAAATAACCGCTCAAACTACCGGAGCGTCGACGGTGCGTTAGTCGACGCGAGCCAGGCTGCACGCGTCGATAGGCAGTGCGTCGACTGAAGGGCCTAGGATTGACGCTTCAGAACCTTTGCGTCGACGGTGCGTCAGTCGATGCGAGCCAGGCTGCACGCGTCGGCAGGCAGTGCGTCGACTGATGGGCCTAGGATCGACGCTTCAGAACATTTGCGTCGACGGTGCGTCGACAGTGCGTCAGTCGACACGGGCGTAGCGTCGACGGGTGCGTCAGTCGACGCACCTGCATGGCTTCGGCTCGTCGCTCGTCCCATTTTCCTCATTTTGAGCTGAGATATTAACATTAAATAAAAATTAGATTATTTCATACAAAATAAAGTAAAAACACATTGAACACCATAAGAAACGAAAAACATAAAAAAGGAAGAAAAACGATAAAAAGATAAACTTAAAACACATAAAAACACACAACATACGATGCAAAAACACACGAAAATCACATACAAATATGTACAAATCGTGTAATACTTTTAGTACCGGCTTGTAATACTTTTAGTACCATTTTTGATACTTTTGATACTATTTGTGATACTTTATAATGCTGTATTGGATGAAGGATGTAATGGTGTTGATTGTATTCCTATATCAAGTAGAGCAGAAGATATGGACCCAGGTATTACTGCACTTTCTAATTCTGTAATACTTTTAGTACTGTTTGTGATACTTTTGATACTATTTGTGATACTTTGTAATGCTGTTTTGGATGAAGGATGTAATGGTGTTGATTGTATTCCTATATCGACTAGAACAGAAAATATGGACGCATGTATTACTGCACTTTCTAATTGTGTAATACTTTTAGTACTGTTTGTGATACTTTTGATACTATTTGTGATACTTTGTAATGCTGTTTTGGATGAAGGGTTTAATGGTACTGATTATATTCCTATATCGACTAGAGCAGAAGATATGGACGCAGGTATTACAATACTTTCATTCTGTGCAATACTTTTATTTCTGTTTGTGATACTTTTATTACTGTCTGTAATACTTTTGATAGTATTTGTGATACTTTTTAATGCTTCGCAGAACTAAATGATTCAGTGGACATAAGGGGATCTTTAATTGGGATAAGAAGTAAAACAATAGACAAACTTTATGATTTGTAATGTGATCACGCTCGTGCAGTAGGATTTAGCGTGCACAAGTCAACTAACAAAAAGAATACCGATGGACAATTGAGAGAGAAATATTTTATTTGTTCGTGCGCCGGGAAAAATATTACAAAAATAGGGGACGTTGAGGGAAGAAGAAAAAAAGTTTTTAGTATACGAACGAATTTTAAAGAGTTAATAAGGATCAAGTTGGATAAAGATATATATGAAGTTCTTCTTCACGTTGAAGAACATAACCACCCGCTCACTCGAACAGAATGGGGTCATTGGAATAGATCAGAAAGAGAAATTAGGGAGGAAAATGGCAAAGCGATAGAAAGTATGATATCTTCAGGGATGAGAACAATGGATTCATACCGTTACATGGTGTAGGAGGCGGGGGGTGAAAAAACCTTGTGCATACAGTGAAAGATCCCCTGAGTTACGTGGTATTTTACAAAATGCAAGAGATACGAGGTGGAGATGCGCAAAGAATTATCGATATTCTATCTCAACAAGCTTCTACCGAAGAAGACTTTTTCTTTAGAGTCAGATTGAATGAGGACAGGAGATTATGTAGCTTGTTTTGGAGAGACTCAATGATTAAAGAACATTATAAGCTGTATGGAAATGTTGTTGTGTTTGATATAACAAATCGTACAAATAAGTATGACCTAGTATATACTCCTTTTGTTGGTATGAACAATCACAAGAACAACGTGATATTTGCATGTGAATTTCTTGCCGATGAATAGACAGAGTCATTTGAATGATTGTTTGAAACTTTTAAAAAGTCAATTTGAGGCCAATTTCCAGTAACTATATTCACAGACCAAGATCTTGCAATTTCTGCGGCAATAGAGAAGGTTTAATACTTTTAGTTTCTTTTGTAATACTTTAGAATAGTTTTGTGATACTTTAAGATAGTTTTGTAATACATTTATTAAAATATTATTTATCTATTTATGCAGGTTAATCCCACGACAAAACATAGTCTTTGCTTATGACACCTCTATCAAAATGTAATAGCCCGGTTTGGGAAACTGAAAAATGATGAGGCAGTTAAAGTCATATTTAACAAGTGTTTGAGAGGTACTGAAAATTTATATTGATTTTATTTTTGATACAATTACATGCAATAATTTTATGTAAAACTAATATAAGTATATATTACTTTTCTGATACTACTGGTAGTATGTATGATATATTTACTTATAATTTGTGATACTTTAAATTATAAATCTAATACATTGTTATAAAAATATATCTTAGGTTGTGTTGATGAGAATGAATTTCAATGATGTTGGGAATAAATGATCTCGAATTTTGATCTGCAAGATAATAGTTGGTTTCAGCGTTTATATACCTTAAAAGAGAGCTGGTGTATAACCTTTAGCGAGGATTTCTTCTCTGCCGAAATGTTATCATCACAAAGAAGTGAAAGTACAAATAATTCACTCGGGTACAATGTGAAAAAGACAACATATCACTTTTCAGAGTTTTTGTGAGTGAATTCATAACCGGCCTTTCTATAATGTGCACATTATTTTATGAATATGAATTAATGAAAGTCTTCGATATTTCATCTAATGACAACAGTGCAACGATCCATCGTGTGTTTTTTGATCCGAGAATCCATCTCGTCACATGTTCATGCAAGAAGAAAGATGGAAGAATGTGGTTTTTCATGCCGTCATATTTTAAGGGTTTTCAATATGCATGGTGTGGAAAAAATCTCAAGTGTGTATGTCAAGAAATGATGGACAAAGATGGCAAAATCTGAAATTTGGGACAATTTAAGTGTTGAAAGTATGACTATCGAAAAGCAGGAGGATTTTGTTCCTTGTCGACATAAGATGGCAAGAAAGTACTATAATCTTTTAATGCAATGTCAATCACATGAAGAAGCCCGGAGGATTGTAGAAGAATGATATAGTAGAGATTGTATTGCAGTTAATGAACTTACAAAAACCTTCGTAGATATGGAGTTAAATGAAGAATTCGACAGAACAAGTAACTCGAAAAATCAAGTTCTTGATCCTCAACGCTCGAAAAATAAGGGGAGATCGAAGAGGGTGAAGGGACCACTTCAAAGAAAAA
>BMAC01000072.1:2158569-2187025 GCA_014905375.1 Phtheirospermum japonicum
TGCCTCCAAAAACACATATCCATCCAAAAAACTTCCCCAAACAGATATCAATTTAAAAACCACCTGCGTCCTAGCGAAAACATAGCCAAAATATACAAAAAAAATACAAACACGTACACATCCATCAGAAAAAACTAAAATTGTTTATGGTACACAAAATGTTCTTAACACACTCACTTCCTACGCTTGTACACTGCAGCATTAGCTTTTCTTTTTTCAGCAATTTGTCGTTTCAACTCTGATTTCTCTTCATAAAAGTTTTTCACTTCCTTCAGCACAATAACTCAAACAGAGTTGATAGGACTTGAAATTAGGGTTGCACACAACTCAGCCCTAATAGCATGCCGAATCAGAGCCTTCAAATGGAAAAAAACACATAAAAACTGCAATACAATCCTTATTGCCCAAAACTAAAAAAATCAAAAAAAGAAAAAAGAAAAAACTACCTTTAACAAACTCGGAGATGTGTATGGGACGCCATTGAAATGTTTGATATTGTGCATTATATAAACACCACAACTCTGATCTTGCTTTCTCGTTTGCCAGAAAAAAGAGACATTTTCAAAGATGTAATTCTTTATATCGGCAGCACATGGTTAGTTTGTTGATTCCATAAATGCTACCATTTCTTTAGCCTATATAGAAAATAAATATGTTAGAACAAAGCCAATAAATTTGGAAAACAAAAATTAGTCAGAAAAGTAAATTTGTGATACTTTTAACATGTTCTATAATACTTTTAACATATTTTGTGATACTTAAAAAAACCTAAACCTATTTTAAAAATGAATGAAATGAAGAGATTATTTGATGAATATAAATTATTATTCTAGCAAGACAAAGAATAATCCAATAAATTAAATAAAATAAGAGAGAAACTAAACAAAAGTGATACTAGAGAAAATTATCAATATTGGGATTATCAATTGTTATAAAGAAAATATGACTTACCACAATTTTCACAACTTTCTCACAGTAATCAAAACCACCTTACTTGCGGTTGTCTAGATATTGCAGTATTTTCACAAGAATGTTGATCACAACAAAAAAATAACGCCCATTGTAAAGAATGAGAACAAAATCTGTAATTCAAAAAAAGAAAAAAAGAAAAAAATTATTTAATGAAATAACTCTAATTGTGTGATACTGTAATTATATTATCTTTACACTTAAAAATATTGAAGTGTGTTCTGTGATACTTTTAATATCTTTTCTGATACTTTTAATACATTTTGTGATACTTGATCAGATATTGTAAAAATCATATTAATTTTTTGATACAAAATTATAAGTGTGTTCTGTGATACTTTTAATATCTTTTCTGATACTTTTAATACATTTTGTGATACTTGATCAGATATTGTAAAAATTCATACTACTTTCGTGATACAAAAAATAAGTGTGTTATGTAGTAATTTTAATATATTTTCTGATACTATTCATACATTTGTGATACTTGATCAGATATTATAAAAATTCATACTAATTTTGTGATATAAAAATTCATACTAATTTTGTGATATAAAAATAAGTGTGTTCTGTGATACTTTGAATATCTTTTCTGATACTTTTAATACATTTTGTGATACTTGATTAGATATTGTGAAAAACTATACTACTTTTGTGATACAACAATAAGTGTGTTCTGTGATACTTTTAATATCTTTTATGATACTTTAATATATTTTGTGATACTTGATCAGATATTGTAAAAATCCATACTACTTTTTTGATGCAAAAAAAAGTTTATTTTGTGATATTTTTAATATCTTTCCTGATACTTGTAATATCATTTATAATACTTTCAATATCATTTCTAACACTTCATCGGATATTTAAGAAAAAAAAATGTTTCAAATAGATCTATTATAAAATAATTAACAGACTTACCATGTCAAGCTTGTTAAAATCAACATTAAATAAACGAAGCCACAACCGCCAACACCCCTGAATGTTAACTGAATTTTAAGTGCTTTCTCCTCGTCCATCGAAATCCCATCAACAAGTTTTGCCACATTCAACTTCAAAAAAAAAGTTAAAAATAGAAAAGGGCAAAAATTAAAAGTTTTACAAATAGAATAAATAAAAAAACATAACCCTAGTACAAAAACAGGATTCAAGAACAGGGATTTAAGAACGCCTCAGGAGGCGACGTTCTTAAATGTCAGGCGGTGGTATTTTCTTAATAAAAGTATCACATACGAGAACGTCTATACTGGATATCAAGAATGTCGTTAAAAAGACGTTCTGGTATATTAGATATCCAGAATGTCGTTAAAAACGACGTTCTCGTATGTTAAATATCGAAAACGTCTTTAAAAACGTCGTTCTGGAAAGTATTATTCCGAACGCTTTTAAAAAGGCGTTCTCGTATGTTATATTATTTATGTATAAAAAATTAACCTTAAAAAAAACCCTACCCATCTGTTTGACGCCTCCTCTCATTCGAGAATCCCCTTCAACACAACAGCCCTCCCGTCCTCGTTTGTTAACAAGTCTAAATCCACCTCTACTCCTCCCGTCCTTGTCGGCCAAATTCTCCACGTCACGTTCCGTGGCCCAGAAAAAAACGATGCTCCTAACATTAATTTCACCTTCATGGTCAAGAGATTGGTGTAAAGTAAGAAGACCAGCAAGAATCCCAATCGGGGGCCGAAATTCGTGGTCGCCGTCGATCTCGTGGCGGCGGACTTGAAGAAGAACGCGAAGAAGAGCTCCAGGATGAGTGGGCTCCACAAGAAGATGTTCAAGGGGCCGACTGGTTTGGGGGCTGGGGTGAAAAGGGGAGATGAGAGCTCGAAGAAGGCACTGATGGAGGTGAAGAGTAATACGGTGAGAGGGAGCTATTGATTATGAACAAAAAGCAGGATGAGCAAATTGCCGAGCTCAAGATATCGCTTCTGGAGGAAAATAGAGAGCTAAAGTTTTTATTGCTTTAGGGTTTTAATCACTCTGGTTGTAATTGGGGATTAATTAAATTACTATATATAAGCTGCAAATCGGGGCAAGTAATTAACTAAGAAAAAGAAAAAAAAAAGGGAATAATTTCCAGATCTGTATAGTTCACTAGAATCATGAAATTATAGGGCTTTTCATATGATTTGTATTTCCACTTTCCATATGTCATTGTGGCTATCTTTTTCCGGAAATGGTGTTCATGTAAAATCCTAGTATTTGGCTAATGATGCCTCATTGTCAAATTGTTTCTGCATTTTAAACACTAATGATTCAGTCTGCCTCTCTTCTATAATGTGCTAAGGCGGAACTTGAAGACCGTTGCAAGGCACCGTGCACACGGCCACTTAAAGAATATCAGGTGATTTTATTCGATGCTACCGATTATTATACGGTGTTTAGTCTGTTTCACTATACTATTAGTTCTGTTTCTAAGGCGTCCTTTACTCACCTAACGAATATTATTAGTGAACTGCGAACCAATTATTTCATGCATTTCGACTTTTATAATGATTTTGAGGTCTTTGCTTATCTTTTTGGAGATGCCTCACTGGACAGTGGTATTTTTGTTGTAAATAGAGATAAGCATTTTTTCATCACATCATAATGCTTCTTATCTGTTGGTTATCCAATCAATTGTGAGTTTCGATGGCATTTTTAGTGCTGACAATTGCAATTCATGTGTGCTGCATGTCTTCAATTTACTTGTTAATATGTAAACATGCATAATTGCTATGTTACTCTCTGTGCATCTACTTTGGCTAGTGGTAGTCTCTGAGTGATGTCCTTGCTGTTGTAACTTATGTGAATAAATTAATTGTTTGATTTAATTTCTCATCCACTGTCCCATTAATAGTTTCCAAAAAGAGTTGTAATTTATAAATGACTTGAACATCCTTATATTTCCAGTGCAAAACCCGAGCATAACTTTGTTAATTGAGATATGACCATGATTTTGAAATATGATGGTGGAGTTGGGGGTTTATAAAATGCATGTATGAGACAATAATATGAAGTTTTATTAATCTTGTGCTTTTGAAGCTCATAGAATAGTGTAATAAAATTTTGCATCATATGACGTAGGTTACCCATCATAAATTAGTTATTTTCACCCAGGCAAATGGCCAATTTTATTTTATTTGTGGTTTTGTGAATTGTTTAATAGTTTAAGTGATCCTATCCTAAATGCTGACAGGTTATGTGATTTTTTTTTCTTTTACCATCATGGTAGCCTTTGATTTGTGTATTCAATTTTTCTTTTGCCACGAGAAGGACGATTCATGGAACTAAGTTATTTGACCTGTCAATAATATATGTAGTTGAAAGAGCTAATTTAACCATGGTATTCTGAATTTTAAAGTTTGTGTGCTCCAAGCAAGTATAAAAATCACTTATAAGTGGAAATAATGAAACTAAACTGGATTAGTTTTTGTGTTGGTATAATATCACTACTGAGTATCTCGGTGTTCTGTTCATATGAATATTCTCCACTATTTGTTTTATTTTATCCCGTTATCCTATTCTGTAGCCTTGTTTTTCTATATTCAGTGTATTGTATGCTTATTAATTATGGTTTGACATATTACTGATTTTTTTGTTTAAATGAACCCATCAAGAGGTTGGTTAATGAGATTAATTTTCTAAATATTTTATTAAAGGGACATTGATCTGGTTCATATTCTTACTGCTTGCTAGTTGCTTTTTCAAAAAGTCATTACGTACAACTAGGTAATGGCCAACACAACAATGTAAGCACGGTGGCTTAGGAACCTGTATAGCATTAATTATAATAATAGTTACTCAAAGTAGATTCCGTAATAAATTCTATTCTGCTCTTGCCTATAGGCGTGCGCTAAAAGAATTCAAGGCGATGAGTCTGGGCACAAGGCGATGAGTCTACTTAGTGCGAGCCATTTCAAGGGATTTTTATTTGTGTAATTCAGAGGAAAAGGGGAATTTCACCTTATGAAGACTGTTGGCTGAGGGAAATGTTATCCTTCACTCCTATCTTACCCTTCTCTCTTTCACTCGGTCGATGCCCTAATTCTCGACGAGTCATCGACTAGTGGCGACAAACAAAAGGATGAGACTCGGTGTTTCGACGGGTATTGGAGAAGATCCAGTGGCTGATAAATGATGACGGGAAGCCGTAGACCTATTATAAGGTTCTCCTTGTATCTTCTATTCAATCATAGGTTTAATTAATGTTGAATATAAACTTCAATAGAATTATGTGCGTAGTTGTTCGACAATTGAATTTCATAGAAAGGTGCATCTCATCTATTCCACTGTACAACAAGGACTCTAATTCTAATCCCGCGACACCAGGTAATTAATTATTTTCTTTTGCTTGGTGATTTTATGATTTTTCTTGGTAATTGTCTCCCAAATCCCCAACCCCTTTCCCCTTTGACTGCACGCCCACGCGCACACATACACACACACACACACAATTGCCCTAAACAAAGTATGCGGGGTTGCAGATGGGCTTGAGTGCTTAAAATGAAAAGGAATAGTTACTTCACATTTATATTAACAGTGCCATTCTAATAATAGTTTCTTTAATGGGTTTTGGAAAATTGGAATTAACGATAAAGGACTGATTGATAAGCTCTTACCTCAGGCTCATCCGAAGGTTTCGAAATAGTTGTGTACCAGAAAGAGGGAGCCCATTATCTAGAGGACGGCCCATTCGCCAAATCCTCCTCGCCCATTTTTAACCCACCACTGAGTCACCACAGAAAATCCAAAAGCTTAGCTAATTGCTTAGCATCGCAGAACGACGTTTTTCCATCGGCACCTCGGCTGCCCAATTTGGGCCTGAGGGCCAAGCCTTTTCCCGAGCCAAAGGTTTCATTTTTTTAATTGTATGTTTTTTTTTTCTTTTAATTTATCCTGCATTTTTTTCGATTTTAAGCTGCACACTGTGTTTTTTGTTTCTAGTCGCTGCATATTATCACGTTGATTATTATACAAATTCGTGGAACTGATTATTGTGTATAGACAGTGTTATCTGATATTTGAAATTACATCAGAAAACAGATTCAGCTCAATTTCAGTTTTTATCTTCTGAGGTTGAAGTGTTGACAGTAACTTATTTTCAGTTTATTTAGTTAGCATTTAGCAAAACCCACCAGTAAATTAACAGTTACAGTACCTTCTACGAGTTCAGTAACGAAAAGTCTGGGAAAAAGAGTAAAATGAAAATTCAGTCTGGAGTGGGGAATGAAATTGGTTTTCTTTGTTCTCTCTCTCCTTCCCCCCCCCTTCCTGAATAACTTTCTCTATTTTCTGCTTTATTCTTTCTTTCTTTATTTATTTATTTTGATTTTCCATTTTGTGAAATTTAAGGTTCAATGAGTTTTTTTTTTCTCCAGATCAAGAAGAAAAAAGAATGCATCGAGTGGAGAAAATTTAGAATCTGTTACTGCAGGTGACTTCTTTTCTCTTAAAAGTTACCATTTAGATACTTCAATATAATGACAAACGTAGCCTATAATTTATCTTGGTATTTCTTTTTAATTGGTATTCATTTAGATACCTCTTTCCAGCACGATTCCTGTGGGTTTAGGAGATTCTATTTTGATCGACAATGGGAATGGAGTTAGAAAATCGTCGAGCACATCGAGTTCGCAGGATTCAGAAAATGGAGCATTGTTATTATTGTGGCCCACGTCGAAGTGGAGTTTGAAGCCGGATTTTCTGGTTCTTTCGAATGCGGCTATTCCAAAGTCGTCTAGTCGAAAAAACAAATCGGCGCTTGACTAGGTTAGTGCTTTTTACGTATTGCTATTTTTAGAAATATTCGTCTGGGGAGAAATAGCAAAAGAATGGTTATTCTTGGTAAAGAAAGAAACAAACGTTCACGATGATTTAGATAGGTCTTCGGGGGTTTTTTTTTTGGTTGATTTATATGCGCTCTACTTTGTGAGAGTTGAAAGGTCGAGTTTATTTTTCTGTTTCGATTAGAGGACTCTGTTAGAGAATGTGCGCAAGCATGTATCAATGGGACTTTGATAGGATTATGTATATTAAGACTCTCAGAGAGTGTCTGTTCATTTTGGTGATGGGTAAAGAGGAATATATTATACATGTATTTATTATATATCATTACATATATATTCTTTTTTCTTCAAGTTTTATAATAAATGCTACCGTGTTAGCTTAATTAATAAGCACTTACCTTTTTCCCTTTTTTTCTCTTGTTATTTCTTTCTAGGAATGTAGTTTTTATAAAATGAGGTATTTGCTTAGACCTGAGTGCGTGTAGGTATAACTTTCCCATACTTAGTGTTTTTCTTTGCTGATTCAAATGCTTATGACCAGAGTAAACGGATGCGAACGGGAGGTGATTGATTATACACACACTGCTTATTCAACGTCTCCTTTTCATCCTCCCCACCAGCTATCTGGGCACCAAATGGGTATGTTGTATATAGATTTACATAAAAATTGTAGCTGAAAAAATATACCGAAGCTTTTGCGTGGAGTTTTTTTTAATTCTAATAAAGATGTTATTTCATGTCAGGTATATGCCCCCTGCTCCTCCCCCGTACGATCCATACGTGGGTTATGCAGTTTCTCTCATTCCAATGCCTGCTCCAGCAAACGTAGATTATAAAAGGAGAGCCAAAGATTAGCCCATTGATCAGAGTGGTGGTAACTCTTGGGGGAACTATGATTATATACTTGATTGTAAGTTCAAGAAAAGTGATTATTTTATTAATACCCCTCTACTTATATGTCACCTGTTCATATATGTACAATAGTTATCAAAATCAACTAATGATGCTTAATTATATACCTAATTAATTGATGTGCTGATGCAGTTTCCAGAATTGAGAAAGAAACGTAACAATGGATCAGGGGAATCATGAAGGCATTTGATGTCACTTCGGGAAAAAAAATGAAGATAGAGGTGGATCCGTTGATTGGAATACCTAAAAGTTGAGTGCAATTCACTAAGTTCGCCAGTTAGATTGGGGTTCTGGATATTTTAAAGTATTATTTTGGCTAATTATCAGCGTTTTGGTATATGTTCGGAATGGTCGAAGAAATATTTTGGAATATTTTTATCATTATATTGTAATGATAAATGCTCATTTGCTTTCATTTTCATCGCTATGATATTCTTCCTTACAAAAGAATAATGACAAATTAATGTACATATTCACTCAATTATTACAACTTAAGCGTCACATAAGTATTTCAAATTTGTCACTTTAATAAATCATAACAACTTGGTTTATCACATAATACTTTGAACTTGTCACTTAAACTAAACCATTAATGATGATTGGCTTGTCACCATATAAACTCATCTAATGACAATGGATTTTATCACCATATGTAACCCTTAAATCATCATTGAACATATTCCTTTTATGATGATTCTAATATTCGTCATATATTGCTAATTCTTTCGTGACAAATAATTTCATCACCTTTCGTAGTAAATGGTGACACAATGGTTTGTCACTGTAATTATAGATGTTCAGTGACGGTCAATATTACATCACTATAAAATAAATCTATTGTGACGAATTACATTATATTCGGCAAGTATTTAGTACATATTATGAAAATACGAGCATCATTATAAATCAATAAACATTGTCACCATAGTTATGTTTGTCACGGAAAATCAAATGTTTTGATGACAAATTAAGTGTTCGTCATTGAAAATGGTAACATACGGTGACAAAACCGATCTTTTGATGATGATTTTTCAGTCACTTACATGATGAATTCAGCGTCACCAAATAGTATCATCTATGATGACAATTTACATGAGCGTCATCAAAACCGAACATTTAGTGACGCGCTTGAAAAAATTGTCACTTTCACCAATGGTGACAGCAATACTATGACAACCGCTGTTACGCTCAATTTTCGTAACCGTTTCTCTTCAATGACGAAAAAATAAATTTTTAGTGATGAAATGTATCGTCATCAAACATCAAATTTCTTGTAGTGTACTCAATCTAAAGTCTGACACTCATAACGCCTTTGTCCATTTCAAGAATCTTGTAGAGAATAAGTTCAATAGGAAAATCAAATCCATTCAATCAGATGGTGGTACTGAATTCAAAACCTTTTCTAAATTCTTTTCTAAAGGAATCCATCACAGGATATCCTGCCCTTACACCCTAATTTGTGCATTTTTGTATGTGATTTTTGTGTGTTTTTGTATTGTATTTTGTTTGTTTTTACGTGTTTAAGGTTTATCTTTTTCTCGTTTTTTCTTCCTTTTGACATTTCTCATTTTGTATTGTGTTTAATGTTTTTCTAATTTGCTTTATAAGTAATAATCTAATTTTGCTTAATTTTCTGGATTCAGCATCGAAACGAAGAAGACGGGACGTGAGACGTGCTGCCAATGCCCGCAGACAGTGCCCGCATCGACGCCTGGAGCTGCCCACATCGACGATGCTGTGTCGATGCTAACTCTCTGAAGCGTCGATCTTTGCTCCGTCAGTCGACACACAAGTCGACACAACTTGAAGTCGGGTCGATCGACGCAATGCCTTGTCGACACGAGTATCCTGACTCGCATCAACGTCGACGCTCTACCCGTGTTGGTTGACACTCCGGCGGTTGAGCGATTATTTTCGGGAAAATCTATAAAAAGCCATTAGTTTCTTCAAAATTTGGTCTGCCATACTTGGGGGGAAGGTTTCAAATAGTTTAGATACCTCAAGTCCCTTTCCATTCTAATTTAATTGAAGATTTTGGTTGATGATCAAGTCATTTCCTTCGTTTCAACGTCGTTTGTCATCGAAGATATCATTTTGTCGCTAAAGATCATTCTCTTGCTGCTTATTTCATATGAATTATAAGTTCCCTGAAATATTTTATTTTCTTAATGTTTTGGATTTTGTATTTACTAACTTTGGATTTCAATGTTTCACTTTCATTCGACTTGTTATTAGTTTAGTAACTCATGCACGATTTACTTTTAATTTGCTAGTTCAATTATGTTTGTTCTCTCGTTTTATAAATCTTAGTTTTTATCACTTTTAATTAGTTTTGATTCTTGTATGCTTGTTTTCAAATTCGTAGTTATAACATCCAAACACTAAAAATGGATTGAGTGTTTAGTTATATAATTGTTAAATAAACATTTATCGACGCCGATTGCAATTCCTTGTGATTTGACTCGAGTCAAGCTTATAACCTAAAATAGCTCCGTTCTCTTGCGGATGAGCTTTTATTTTTAAAGCAAAAAAGTTCGATTCAAAATTTGGCACTGTTGCCGGGGAATTGACAAAGGCTGTCCAAAAATGTTTGTCTGTGTATGTATTGTTTAGTTAGTTGAATTTGTGTTCTTTTGTCTCGATTGTTTTAATTGTTTGTTAGTGAATGCAAGGACGTAGGTCTTTTGGTGGAGAATTAGTTCCTTTAATCGATAGCATTCACCGGGTAAATTGAGCAAGACTCACATCGATAGCAGAACCATCGATGGATCCGCCCGGAGCAAATCCTACAGAATCGAATCCGCCGGAAACTCAAAATGAACAAAATAATGTACCGAATCTGAACGTGAATCAAAATCCACCACCGTTTAATCAAGACCATCTCAATCAACAAGCTAACAATCACGGCATGCAACTGAATCAGCAACAAGTTCCATAATTTCATCATCAACAACCATTCAATCAAAAACAACAATACCATTCGCCCCGAGTTCCATACGTGCCACCTCACAGTCCGTTCCATCAACATGAGTCTTAACCGGCTCGTATGCGCGAATTCGCTTGGCCTGTGATTCGCCCATCTACATCATGCATTCGCTTAGGCCCAGCAGCATGTGATTATGATCTCAAGGCCACTCACTTCAACCTTTTGCCCTCTTTCTACGGGCTTCTACACGAAGATCTGATAAATTTCATCCGGAAATTTCACTCGGTCATCCAGACATTCCCATTGCAAGGACTTCGTGAAGAACAACTGGAGATGAGATGTTTTCCGTATACGTTAAAGGGCGAAGGGGAGAATTGGTTTTTGTCGTTGGAGCCTGATTCTCTTACGAATTGGCACATGGTGTATGATCGCTTCATGGGGAAGTATTATTCGAATCAAACAACAGCTCACCTCTGAGTGAAGATAGCGTCGTTCAATCAGACGGATGGAGAAACGTTCCATGAGGCTTGGGAACGTTTTAGAATATTATTGACTAAGTGCCCGCATCATCATTATCCACCCGAGCTAGTCAATCAATTCTTTTATGATGGGCTTATTCTTAAATTTCAGTATATGGTGGACAATGCAGCAGGGGGAGAGATCGGATCACGAACTGCTCAGGAAGTATGGGACATATGCGAGTCAATAATCTACAATTCTCAACATAAGAGCTCGCGACCGAAGAAAATAACCGTTCATGAGATCGAGATGTCACATGCATCCTCTGACGACACAAGGAGAATTGTCGAGTTAACAAGGCAAGTGGCCTCATTGCAAACCCAAAACACGTTTCTATCTCAAGGCATGTCTCAATCATTAGAGACGTACGACATTTGTGGAGTGAACGGGCATGGAGCGAATACATGACAAGCAACCTTTGAACCAAACGAGGAAAATAATGAACAAGCACATTCTATTCAGGGCTTTCAAGCAAACCAACACGGGCAAGAATATCAGAATCGTTACCCACAAAATAATAATCCATTTTCAAACACTTACAACCCGGGATGGAGGAATCATCCAAATTTCTCATGGTCGAACAATCAAAATGTGGTGAATCAAGAACCAAACCCAAGGTGGCAAAAAATTTTTGTTCCCCAACAACCATATCCACAACAAATGGGACAAGGCCAATTTTCGTTCTCAACTCGACCATTGTATCAATCACCACCGCAAGGCCAGATACCTTTACCTCCACCTCCACCGACTCAAGCACCTATTTCACCAACGCTCGAGGAGACATTGCGTAGATTCATGCAACAACTGAGTAAACATTTCAACGCAATGACAAACAGATGGACAAGCTTGAGACAGCCCTTGGCCAACTCACCAAGCAAGTAGGAAAGAACGAGAAAGGGAAGTTGCCGAGTCAATCCTCGCAGGCACAAGCCATCACATTGCTAAGGAGTGGGCGAGTTGTGAATAATCATGTTGCATCTCCCGACGAGAATTCTAACCAATCACAAGTTCAAACCAATGGAGAAACCAAGGAACCAAATGAGAAATAAGGCAAGGTTACAACCATCATCCAATCCCCGGGTGATGTCGAAAAGGAAGCCGAACCCAAGTTGGCCCTTCACAAAGCGTCAAATCCATATTGACCTCCCATTCCATATCCAAGTCGTCTTCGAGCGGAAAAGCAAGATAAGCAATTTCTTGATCTTTATAATATGCTTTCAAAAGTTAATGTCAATTTGCCTTTACTTGATGTGATAAGAAACATTCCCGCATATGTTAAGTTCTTCAAGGACTTGGCATCGAAAAAGAGATGATTTTATGAAAATGAAAAAATTTGTATTTCAAATGCGGAGAGCGTGATCTTACGAAATCCCTTTCCCCCAAAAGAAAGTGACCCCGAGAGTTTTTTTATAAGAATTACTTTGGGAAATGGAAAAGAAAGTCAGGGTATGCTTGACCTTGGGGCGGGAATCATTCAATGCCTTCATCTATTTTTGAGCAGTTTGACTTAGGTGCACTCAAGCCGACAAAGATGCGACTTCAATTGGCAGATAGGTCGGTACGTTACCCGAAGGGGATTGTCGAGGACGTTCTTGTGCAAGTTGGGAACTTTATAGTGACCATTGATTTCGTGATTTTGGACGTGGGAGAAATTCATGATGATAACCGAGATCATACAATTTTGTTGGGATGACCTTTCATGGCCACGACCAACACGCTGATCGGTGTGAAGAATGGGAGCATGAACTTGTCCGTTTTGGACGAATTGGTCACATTTTCTATCCATGATTTCCAGGCAACCCCATCTTTGACCATGAATGCCGATTATTCGTTCGTGGACCCTATTAGTCCGCTTGTGCAAGACAAATTTGAAGAGGAATCTGACATTAATGAATTTTTGGATCAAGATAACGACTCTTGGCTCGTCGAAGATGAAGATTGTCCTGAGAAAAACTCCGAGGAAGTGATTAGTCTTTTCGAGATTGGAAATGAGAAGCCTGATACCGAGCCAAAATCTGAGCTGAAACCTCTTCCAAGTCATCTCAAGTACGTCTTCATCGAGGAAGGCGAGAAGAAGCCGGTGATCATTTTTGCCGAGTTGACAAAAGCAGAAGAAGAGGCCTTGATTGGTGTTCTTAAAAAGTTTTAAGGAGCCATTGGCTGGAGTTTGGGAGACATTAAAAGGATAAGTCCAGCCACATGCATGCATCATATCGTGCTGGAAGAAGGGGCAAAGCTAGTTTGGGAAGGTCAACTCCGTTTGAATCCCACTTTAATGGAAGTTGTGAAGAAGGAGATTTTCAAATTGATTGAAGAAGGGATAATTTTTACTTCACCCGATAGTAAATGGGTGAGACCCGTCCATGTGGTACCGAAGAAGCGCGGAAACACTATTGTTGAGAATGATAAGGGAGAAATCGTGCCAACACGGATGAGGACTGGGTGGCGAATGTGTATCGACTTCTGGAAGCTTAATGCCACCATGAGAAAGGATCATTTTCCACTTCCTTTCATTGATCAATTGCTTGACAAGTTGGCCAGGCACCAATACTACTGCTTTCTTGATGGTTTGTCCGGGTACTATCAAGTTGCCATTGCACCAGAGGATCAAAATAAAATGACGTTCACTTGTCCATTTAGGACATTTTCCTTTAGATGGATGCCTTTCGGTTTGTGCAATGCGCTGGTAAACTTTCCAACGTTGCATGCTATCTATCTTCACGGACATGATCGATGACTTCCTTGAGTTATTCATGGATAATTTTTCAATTTTTGGCCCTTCTTTTACTTCTTGTCTTGCTAATTTGTCTGAAGTGCTTGAACGGTGCATAGAGAGTATTTTAACGTTAAGTTGGGAAAAGAGTAATTTCATGGTTAAACGTTGTATTGTGCTTGGTCATGTGGTATCTAGAAAAGGTTTATAGGTCGACAAGGCTAAAGTTGATGTTATTAAAAATTTGCCACCTCCCACAAAGGTTAAAGCTATCCGAAGTTTCTTATGGCACGTAGGCTTCTATCGGCGATTTATAAAAGATTTTTCAAAAATTAGTCGACCGCTATGTCATTTGCTTGGTCTTGATGTGCCGTTTGTTTTTTATGAGTCATGTTTGAGTGCATTTAAACTGCTTAAAGAAAAATTGACCACGGCTCCGGTGGTCATTGCCCTAAATCGGTCCCTCCCCTTTGAAATTATGTGTGATGTGTTGAACGACGCCGTAGGGGCTGTTTTGGGACAATAATTGGATGGTCTCCTCCGTGTGATTTATTATTCGAGTCTTATGTTGAATTAGGCTTAGAGGAACTACACCACCACCGAAAAAGAACTTTTAGCCGTGGTGTTTTCTTTGGAGAAATTCCGATCATACATTATTGGTTCAAAAGTGATTTTCCATTGCGATCACGCGGCTCTTCGTTACCATTTTAACAAAACCCAAATTAAGTCGCGTCTGATCCTTTCGATATTTTACTTCAAGAATTTGACGTTGAGATGAAAGATAGGAAGGGTTATGAAAATGTTGTTGCGGATCATTTGTCTCGTTTAGATAGAGAAGGAGATGTGAAAGAACATGGTTATATGGATGATGTCTTTCCTTATGAATTGACTTGTGCTATTTCTTCGTGTATAACCCCTTGGTTTGATGATATAGTTAACTATCTTGTTTGTGGCCATGTGAGGGCCGATTTATCCTTCCAAGAACGGAAGAGACTTCTTTCTAAGTGCAGGGATCATTTTTGGGATGACCCGTTCCTTTTCCGGTTTGGGAAAGATGGAATTATTCGAAGATGTATTCCCGAGGAGGAGCAAAAGAGCATTTTATCCATTTTTCACGATCAACAATGTGGCGGCCATTTTGGAGGGCAGAAGACTGCTTACAAGTCCTCTAATCGGGATTCTATTGGCCGGGTTTGTTTAAGGATGCTCATGAATTTTGCAAGTCCTGTGATCACTGTTAACGTTTGGGAAATATCGGCATACGTGATGAGATGCCGCAAACGACCAATCTTCATGATACCATTTCTGGCATCGTTTAGTTATGAATATATCTTAGTTGTCGTTGATTATGTGTCCAAGTGGGTCGAAGCCATTCCCACGAGAACGTGCGATGCCAAGGTTGTGCTCAAGTGTTTGCAAGAAAATATATCCAGTCGGTTTGGATTTCCGCATGCAATTATTAGTGATGGAGGCGCACATTTATGCAACAAGTCGTTCGACAAATTGATGACGAAGTACGGGGTTAAACATAAGGTGGCCACGGCGTATCATCCTCAGATGTCAGGCCAAGTTGAGACGAGTAATAGGAAAATCAAAGCTATTTCTAAATTCGTAGTTATAACATCCAAACACCGAAAATGGATCGTGTGTTTAGTTATAGAATTGTTAAAAAAACATTTATCGACGCCGATTGTAATTCCTTGTAATTCGACTCGAGTCAAGCTTATCGCTTACAATAGCTCCGTTCTCTTGCGGATGAGCTTTTATTTTTAAAGAAAAAAAGTTCGATTCACACCCCACAAGAAAATGGTCTTGCTGAAAGAAAACATAGGCACATTCTTGAAACAACTCTCTCCTTGCTAGCTCATTCTCAAGTTCCACATTCCTATTGGGATGATGTTGTTGTTTCTGCAGTTTTCCTGATCAATAGACTACCATCCAAGATCTTAAATTTCCAAACTCCCACAGAAGCTCTCACTAGTTTGGAAACAGATTATAGTACTTTGAGGATTTTTGGATGCTTATTTTTCCTCACCTGAGACCAATGAACAAGCACAAACTTAACTTCAGAAGCAATCCTGCTATCTTCCTTGGATACAACACCCAATTCAAAGGGTACAAAGTTTTGTTGCCAAATAAGAAAATCATTATCACTGGAAATGTTATTTTTGATGAATCTCAATTTCCTTATCAAACTAAGCAAGATACTTCTCCTTTCACCACCAAAAATAATCAGTTCACTCCCTTACTCACTATTGATAGACTCATAAAATCTCCTTCATCGACTGCGAGCTCTGACCATCACATCCCTACATCTCATTCATCTGACAAATTCCATTGTAGTTTATCAAAGTATGTACTGAAATACCAGGAGGACATATAACTATTGATTTACCAGCATGTACTGATGTGTTTACTCAATCTAACAATCCCATTGTAGTTTATCAAAGTTTTGCAGGTCACAGGAATGATAGGGGGCATCATATGGTGACAAGATCAAACGCTGGAACTTCAAAGCCAAAGACTTATGCTTCTATCTTGATTGACAACATTGAACCAAGAACATATCAGGAAGCTCTTACCATGCCAAAATGGAAAGAGGCCATGAACAGAGAGTATGATGCACTATAGAAGAATAAGACCTGGAGCACTCATCCTATTTTTGAACTACCTCCCGATAAGAAGCTAGTCAGCTGTAAATGAATTTTCAAAACCAAAAGAAACTCAGATGGATCTGTTGCTAGGCACAAAGCAAGATTGGTGGCAAGAGGTTTTTCACAGCTCGTAGATTTGGATTACACTGAGACCTTCAGCCCAGTCATCAAACCAACCACCATAAGGAAATTTCTTTTAATAGCCATAACCAACAAGTGGATTATCAGTCAAGTTGACATTGATAATGCCTTCTTGAATGGAGATCTTGACACAGACATCTACATGGAACAAATCCCTAGTTTTGAGCAGTATGACCAAGATGGAAATCCATTGGTTTGCAGATTACACAAGTCCCTGTATGGCCTGAAGCAAGCATCCAGAGCATGGTCATCCAAACTAAGTAAAGTTCTCAAGTGTTTAGATTCAACATGTCTAATTCAGACAACTCTTTATTCTTCAAAAAGAATGAGTCCTCTTACACAATGATCCTGACATATGTGGATGACTTGATAATCACTGGATCAAGAAATGAAGAAATCCAAAGGATCATCACACAAATTCAGAGCCATTTCTCCCTAAAGGATCTAGGCAGGCTGAGCTACTTCCTTGGAATTTAGGTGAATTATACCAATGGAGAAATGGTGCTCAGTCAGGAGAAATACATCAAGAACATACTCAATAGGACAGGAATGAGAGAGGCAAAAGGTTTTTCTTCTGCAATGGTAGTACAACCTGTTCTTTCCAAACATCAAGGATAGCCCATCCCCAGTCCTACTTTGTACAGGCAAACAGTAGGTGCCCTCTAATATTCCATAATTACAAGACTAGACATGTCATATAGTGTCAACAAAGTCAGCCAATATATGCACAACCCTCTGAACACTCATTGTAAAGCAGTTTAGAGAATACTTAGATAGTTGGCAGGAACTATTGGGTACGATTCGAGATTCAGGTCAGCCAATGAGTTTAGAGTGACTGGATTTGCTGATGCTGATTGGGGATCAGACATTGATGATAAAAGATCAACATCTAGCTATTGAATTTACCTCGGTCCTAACCTAGTTTCTTGGAGTGCAAAGAAGCAAGCTTCTATTTCTAAATCATCAACTGAAGCAGAGTATTGAAGCATTGCACACATCACTTGTGAAGTTCTTTGGCTATAGTCTTTGATCAAGGAAATAGGCATAGGGATAACCAAGCCAACTCTTGTCAGTAATGACAACTTAGGAGCTATTGCCTTATCAGTTAATCCAGTTTTTCATTGAAGATCCAAACACTTTGAATTGGACTTACATTTTGTCAGAGAAAAGGTTACAGAGAAAATAATTTCAGTAAGGCATGTGCCTGCTCTTGATCAGATTGCTAATGCATTAACAAAACCTCTTGTTGGACAATTCTTCAGGAAGATGAGACACAAGTTGAATGTTATACTAATATATACCTTCAAATTGCGGGGGGATTTTAGCAAGCAAACAAGAGCCATGCACAATATGAAGAAGAACTAAGGTCTGGATGATCAGCTCTGGCAAGTAGACAAGATGAAGAAGAGCACTACTCTAAATGACCGGCCTTGACAGACATACAAGATAAAGAAGAGCTTTGGTCTAAATGACTAGCTCTGGCAAGCACACAATGTGAAGAAGATTTCTGGTCCAGATGACCAGCTCTGGCAAGCACACAATGTGAAGAAGAGTTCTGGTCTAGATAACTAGCTCTAGCGAGCAGACAAGATGAAGAAGAGCTCTAGTCTAGATCCAGCCAGGCATGCACCCATGCACACTGAATCATCACTCTATACAGCTGCGTAAAATGTGTTGTGCAAAATGACAAAACACAAGTTATGAATTGAGCCGTTCTTGTACCTGTCCAGTACAACCCATTTCCTTATTTGGTGGATCTAGGGTTATTTAAATTTGTAGAGTATCTAGAATGATCTATAGGCTCTATATAAGGAGAACAAATCATTTGTAAAAATATCATTAAGAAATATATTAGAATATTCAGCATCTTGTTCTTGTGTTTATACTCTTTAATATTCAGCCATGGTAAAGCATGAATTTCTTCTCTAAGCCTTCTGAGCCTAGTTTCCAATGAAAATTCTAAATGGATCTTCACGCGTGTGAGATACACGCTTACATAGAGGGGCAAAACTGACTTTTCATCTCTTAGGATAGGGATATAATAGTCAATTACCTTATTCCAACTTCCACATGCGTATTCATTCTTTATAAGATGCGGTCCCTCCATTGTTGAAGTAAAACCATCAATCCTAGTAGAGAACTAATGCAACCGTGGAAACGCGTGTGAGAAAATGTGGAAGAAGACAAATCATGCTCTGCCTGGATCATGCTCGCTTCTCCCCAATCTACCTAACAAATCACCACTTGTTAAAATTAATCGTAGGAGTAACACTTAATTAAGGTCGGCTAAATATAACAACGGATCCAAAGTTGAACCTGTATACTATTATTGATTTGGCGGCCCAAGAAGAATGTTGATCTAGTAGTTGCCGTGTTTAACACGAACCCAGGCCAAGCAAGACGAAGCCTCAGCCTCAGCCTCAGCCTCAGCCTCAACGGTGGTTATACCAGAAACACTCACAAACGATGCATGGGCTGAAGTGGGTCCCGGCTTGCCGATTTTCAGTTTCTTACCACTGGAGATGCAGATGGTTCTCGAGCATTTTTTTTCGCACGATCTGAGAATTTGATGACTGAAAGTGCTGAGATACTAATTCTAATTAGATAATTACGTGAATGGATCTTATGGAATTGAACTTCAAGTTTGCTAATCATATTAGGAACAACTTGAACTACAAGAAAACTGGAAATTAGAGACGGATTTTTCCAGTATTATACAAAATCCAGTATTACGAAGGGACTGGACAGAAGGAAAACATATGACAAAAAAACTGAAATGAAAATACATTGAGCATCTAGTTCGTGAGCAAGAAAAAAAAAGATACGCAGATTAAAAGTTATGTCAGAGATATGGACTTGCAGCCTTACTGTAGCAGTTATTGCTTGTTAAACTGGCAGCCTCTCCAGACTGGATGCACCATTGAACCCATGAACACCTTTAGTTCTCTTCAGTATGTATTCCGCGTCATTGGGGTCAGATATAGGACCTTGAAAATAGCAGAACACAAACATATTCATAAACCAATAATAGTGACAAAATATCTATTCTATCTTGTTCATGGAATTACAACTTCTTGAGAGAATAAATACTGTAAGACCTTGAATAAATTACAACGCAATATTTTACTCAATCCACTGTTAGTTCACATTTTATAGACATTAAAAATTACTTGATGCTTTTGCAGTTTTACTATATACAGTTTATAAAATAACTATATAATATATCCCACGTGTGGGAATTTTCTCAACAAGATGTAACACCCAAAGCCAAACATATATCTTAAGGTTTATTATAAAAGCTACCCCTGAGGTTTAGCTTAATTACAAAAATATTCATTTGTGGATCAGAGATCAACTATATTACCTTTTTGTTTTCTAGGTGACCATATGTACCTTTATGTTTAGCCAGTATTCTGTAGAACCAAAAAAAATAAAATTAAAATCTGATAACGAAAAACAACACAAAATAAAACAAACAAATTATTTGTCGAACACTAAAGTGACATTAGTATTTCTTAGGATATTAATGTTGCAGAAACGAGTGCTTAATTTTGTTCGACTACCTCCACCTCACTACTGAAAGATATACTAAGGATTTTAAAATTGATTGGTTGAAATTATGAAAAAAATCAAAGAAAATGAAATAAGTAATAAATTGGAAAATAAATATTACCCAAAGGCTCTCGCTACTGAGAAGAAAAAAACCCAAAATTTCAAGATGAGTGAAGAAGTTTTGAAATCAAGATTACCAGACTTTACAAACCTTAACTACGAAAATAACAATAAATTTTACTTGCTCATTTGTTGATGAATTGCTTAAATTTTACCCACTTAATTTTTACAGCTTTTGCAAACTTCTCACGGTTCATTTGTTGGTGAATTAATTTAATTTTACTAGCTCATTTGTTGATGATATTACTTAAATTTACTATTTATCTGTTCATATTGATTTAATTTTTATCATCAAATATGAACTAAACAACTCAAAGACCACAACAGGCTAATAATAATCACTAACAGTAGGATATTTCTCTGTTAAGTTAAGCACTAAATACAACAACATTTAAAAAAATAAACAGATAAAATATACACTACAAGAAATATGCTGTTTAGTGAAGATTTCTTTTCCACGCATGAAAATTTGTCATAGTATGTTAAACAATAGTGACGTTTAAATTCGTCATAGAATAACACCCTTCTATGACAACATTTATTGTTGTCACAGTTGTTCACTGATTTCGTCACGAATACTCATATTTGATGACGTTTAAATGTATTTTGTCACAATTTTGGGATGACAAAAAAAAAAAAAAAGGGTTCGGAAAACCCATTATATGACGAACATATAATAAAATGTGACGAGAATTGGGTGTCACGATAAATTTATAGTTGTGACAGAATTAATTTTGTCACTAATGTTCCCTTGAATAACGGTGACGATATTTGGTGTCACATCAAGTTTCTTTTCATGACAACGCTACAATTTGTCATCAGTTCTAGAAGAATGGCGACAATATTATTTTGACATGAAAGAGTTCTATTTTGACGTCAAATATGAATTTGTCATTGTAATTTTATTTTTGTTACAAATTCAGACCAGAATTAGGAGACTCTTGCGATAACAATTTGATAATAATTAGATGGTATTTGGTATCACTGCATAATTGTGTTACTAAAAGCATCATATTTCTCATTAACTTTTTTGAATGTAATAGTAATTAAATTTAATTAATATATATATTGTATAATATTTGAAGTACTCAATAATATAAAAAAGAATCTAATGTTAAAGAAATATATTAATTAAAATAAATTGTAGAATGAAAACCACATATATGATAATTGGACAATTTTTTATTTTTAATACTCAAACTATTGATAACAGCCCATCATTCTCTTTCATTAAATTGAAAATGTCAAAAGAAAATATAAAAGCCATGTATGTAATTGTCTCATCCAAAAGCCAATAGTTGCTAAGCATATAAAACTACTATTTAACTAGATAGATTCCTGAAAGTATTTGTTCCATGCACGAGACAAAAATCCATCCGTTAACACTAAATTGTTTGTTCTTCAGGGTAAGAGACAAATCCCTCGAGCGACACTAGACTCCGACCTAATAAATAATCATAAGACCTCGCAACTTGATCAATTCCATCCAATACGTCTTCATCCACATAACATATTTCTGCAAAAATTGCAAATAACATCAAGATTAGAAAACAAAGCAGAGATACTTTTCACATACAAAGATTTGCTTCCAAAACAAACACATACAAAAAATGAAGAACATGTTAAACAAGTGAAATTAAGAAAAAAAAAATGAAGAACAGGCCAAACACATAGTAATCTTTTGTACCAAAATAATCACGTGAGATTAACAAAAAAATATAAATTTATACCTCACCAATCTTCTCGATTATCATCATCACTGTCTGCGTCTGTCTCTTTATCAGACTCGTCGATTTTTTGAGATTCTTCGTCGCTGATGCAATAGTCAAGTAACGTGTCATCTAACTAGTCAACATCATCTAAGTTTGGTCCCTCAACAACTTCAGATGACCTTGCGGTAATCGGCCCGTCAATGACCTCCACGTCCACGTCATCCCCGTTTAATGAATGTATTTCATCGAGATTAAATTCAAGCGGAACGTTTGTATCATTCTCCTGATATACAACAATTTCCATAGACAAAACATCGTCGACATCCATTTCTTCATCGTGCATCTCCGTAACATCATAAACATGCCTATGCTGGAATGGTATCACGACACGCCAATCATGTCCTAATTTAGGATCACTAGTGTAGAAAACTTGCCTTGCTTGGTCAGCTAATATGTAAGAGTCGTCCTCGTACCATTTTCCAGCAAC
This sequence comes from Phtheirospermum japonicum, assembly GCA_014905375.1. Classification (NCBI taxonomy): domain Eukaryota; kingdom Viridiplantae; phylum Streptophyta; class Magnoliopsida; order Lamiales; family Orobanchaceae; genus Phtheirospermum; species Phtheirospermum japonicum. The sequence continues at coordinate 2,181,046 of BMAC01000072.1, forward strand.
TCGGACACTTACGATATTTCCGTCTTTCTGTATCCCTGTTCCTTTTTTTCTTCCAAGATTAAACCAATCACATTTGAATAAAATAACCTGCCTGTCTTTGACATAATCTAGCTGAATAATATCCTTTAAAACCCCATAAAAATCAATGTTGTCATCTCCATGGTTACCCTCCATTACAACCCCACAATTTTAAGTTTTTCGACGGCTATCGCGCTGTTCAGTTAAAAATCTTACCCCGTTCACGATGCAACCAGAAAACTTTCTTACACACTTCTAAGGTGCACATGCGAGTGAATATACAGATTCATTTACCTGTGATGGCTCCTCTCCATATAATTTAGTCATCTGTAAAACAAGAATAACATAAATTAACCCATACACTTATAAAATAATTTGTATTTACTTTAAGTATAACATTACTTGTTTTTTGAACCATGCCGGAAATTTCTCTTTATGTTCCTGGACTAAATTCGCACAATTGCCCAACAAAAGCTCTTCCTTGTGCTTCCTACAATAAARATAAAAAGGTAATTCATATTTATTAAATAATTAAATTAATCTGAATGTGTAAAAAAACTTATACAATACTTACTCCAAAAATGGTGCAACCTCTTCGCAATTTTGGAAGACAAACCACTTTAGATCATTGAACTCTTCCTCAGATAAAGCTACAAGTTTTGTTGCTTCGAAATGACGGTATTTTTGTGAGAATATTGATAGACTATCATCAATTTTTTTATCACTATTACGCTCATCTCGGTTAAATCTAGTTTCAATTCCCTGTAAGTACATCGAGCATAATGTTAAACACTCTTTTGCGATGTATGCTTCGGCCACTGATCCTTCGGGATGAGCTTTATTGCGCACACTCTGCTTCAACCCACATAGAAATCTATGAGGAAAAAAAAATCCAGCATGATGACAAATATAAAGTTTGATTCAATTAAAATTTTTTTAAAACCAATGAAAAATATATATAATAATCGGAATGGTAGAAATATAAGTTCAAATGCAATTAAAAGTTCGTAATTTAATATTATTACTGTTCAATGGGATACATCCACCTGAATTGAACTGGGCCACCAAGCAATGCCTCATCTGGTAAATGAATAGGCAAATGAACCATGACGTCGAAGAAAGCTGTAGGATATATTTTTTCAAGTTTACACAAAATCAAGCAAATATCTTCTCTCATTTTCTCCAATTCACTTCTTTTCCACTACTTGCAGCACAGGTGTTGAAAAAAATGGCCTAACTCGGTCAGTACCTCACGCACTTCCTTATTTAAGGATTCGCGAATCCCGACAGGAAGTATTCATTGTAAAAGTACATGACAGTCATGACTTTTCAACCCAAATAACTTGTGGTCGCTTGAACTAACACAACGAGAGATATTGGAAGCATACCCATCCGGAAATTTAACAGACTTTATAAACTCACACAAGTTTTGTCTCTCTTTCTTTGACATAACATAACAAGTAGCTGGCATCACACATGTTCCATTAGGTAGCCTGACTAAGTACAACTCCTCACGAATTTGAATGTCCTCTAAATCTAGCCTCGCCTTCATCGTATCTTTTGTTTTCCCATCTACACTCATCAAGGATACTAATATACTCTCACATATATTTTTTTCGATACGCATTACATCTAAAATATTCTGTAATTTAACCTTACTCTAATAGGGCAAATCGAAAAAAATGCTACGCTTGGTCCAATTTAACTCCTCGGGCTCCCGCTTCCTCTTCTTGTTGTTTCTATGCTTCCCTGGTATTAGACTTTGCACCATGCCTTCCCACGTTGCCATACCAATTATACATTGTCTCATTCCCGGCATGGTTTGCACCATGCCGTCCCATGCCGGGTCTCCCATAACCGTAGCCACCGTTGGCAACGTGGTTTGCACCATGCCCTCCCACGTTGCCATACCCATTATACAATATCTCATTCCCGGCATGGTTTGCACCATGCCCTCCCATGCCGGGAATGTATCCACCATAACTATAGTTATACGTGCCTTGCATACTCAAACAAAAAAAATGTCAAATAATAAAACAAGCCAAAAACACAAAGAAATTACAATCAAATCAAAAACCTTAACCAAGACGAGTGGCAACGGCGCCATTTTGTTAGAAGAGTTTTAGTGGTGATGAATAAATCATCGGGTTCTTGGCTTGGTATTATCGGAAATCGATTTAATTGAAGGTTTCAATGTGTTTCAAGCTTGGAAAATTAAAATAAATTGAAAATAATGCAATTAAAATAGCTAAGCTATCCTAGAAATTGAAAATGCAAATTGGTCGGATGCCTCGGTCGTATGCCTCAATTGAAAATGCAAGCAAGTAATAGAAATAAGCATGAAAATGCAATGTTTCACAAAGTACAAGCATGCAAGCACAAGGTACAACTATGCATAAAAACTCAAATAATGCAAATTAGCAAAAATTGAAAGCATGAATGGAAAGAGCAATGGAAATTAGAAAGAAAGTTCAAAACTTTAAAGAAAATAACAAGCAACAAAGAGTAGATCTAAAATTTAACCTAAAACTATGCATGAAAATAAGATTTAAAATAAAGCATGCGAAAAACTCAAAGCCATGATGATCCAAGACCCGATCTACAATCTAGATTTGTCACTCATCTAAATTCCAGAGCCAAATCTTAAGATCTAACATGAAATCAAGTAGTTAAGAGAAAAAGCATAATATGAAGAACATGCATGAAATTGAAGAACAAAACATAAAATAGAAGAAAGCTTACTAGAATTAAGGAGAGAACAAAGCTTGAATTAAATTGCATCAAAGTAAAAATCCAAAGGAGTATTTGGATTCATCTTGAGCTTACAAACACAAGGCAAAGCTTCAAAACTAAATCTAGAGAGAGAAAATTATCCCAAACCCAACCTTGGGTTGAGAGGAGGTGGTTTATAAAATGAAAGAGAGGTTCTATTTATAAAAGTTAATTAGGGGTAAATGATTCAATTATGCCATATGAGCTTGGATTTCCATATATTGACCAAATATGTCCCAAAATGGTCAAAATAGACAATCTGGGTCGAGTTGGGCTCAATTGGCTCGACAAAATTACAAGGTGGCTCGACATGGGCCGAGATGGATTGGTGCTGGGCGGGCTGGCTCGGTCGTGGTCGGCAGCTGTCGGCAGGTGCTGTCGGCAGGCGCGCGCAGCTGCGCGCGGGACTCGGCATGCATGGGCGCAGTCGATCGACTGCTCTCGGCAGGATGGGCGTGGATGGCCACTCTCTGAAGCGCCGTTGAGCCAGCCCTCAGCAGTCGATCGACAGGCTTGGCGTCGACTCGACTGCTCAGCTGTCATTCGATTTCGCTCGGCGTTCTCGACAGCTTTGGCGTGCTGGTCTCGGCAGGCGTCGGCAGGGTCGGCGCTGGGTCTCGGCAGCTTGCCGGCGAAACTCGGCAGTTGCGCGTGGGCTTTCGGGCGGGACTCGGTAGCTGCGCGCGGGACTAGGCAGGCGTGGCCGGCAGCGCTTGGCAGCTGCCGAGAAGCTGTGCGCGGGACTCGCCTTGGCTCGAGCCAAGGGCCAATTTTCATATTATTTTTGCCTTCTTGTCAAAACCTAACACAAATAACCCCCATCCACAAATTAATTGAACTCATTTAACCATTTTAAGTATAAAATCAACAAGAAACACGAAAAGAACAACAAAACGAGAAAACAAGTGAAACCCTAACAAAACTCGACTAAAAAAACTACTAAAATTAACATAAAATCTTAATTAAAAACACGATACAAACACCACAATTACATGCAAAACAACTACCCAAAAAGTCCTCTTCCGACGGCGAGGCAACCAAATCAAGTACCCCACACTTATCGGGGAACGTGACCGGAGGGATAGGTGAAGGTGGACTTGAGAATTGGCTTGTAATGGCCCATGGATCCGGATCGGGAGGTGGAATAGTAGAAATCACCGGGATATTCTGATGATAAGGGCCCACAGGAGGAGTAACTACTGTATAATGAGTCGGCGGTGGAGCAAAAGATGGCATAGCATAATCGGGTTCCACATGAAGTCCATGATCCCCATACACGTTCTCCGAGGGATGAGTTGGYGAAGAGAGTTCCGGGCAATCGGTAATATGACCACGCGATCCACACCATCCRCATCCCAAAAAAGGTCTACTAACATCTCCCATAGTGCGGATGGGAGATCCACATGTGATATTGGAGCCCGGACCACCAAACAACTCATACTCTTCGAGATCTTGAGGGGATATGGGTATGCTCGTCCCAAAATAGCAATCCGGAGTAGAAGGACCTCGACACGGGTCGGAATTCCCAAAGCGACCATTATGGATAGTCGGACCATGAACGGGAATGCCATTACCACCATACGGGGTGGGACTCGAATATCCACCCCCCATATTTCCACTTGGAGTCGTAGTCGGCATAGGATTGGAATGAAAAACAGGAGGAGCTCCATATGGGCCGGGCTTCGGGCGACACATATTTGAATTATAATGAGTAGTATCATAGCCATACGGGCTGGAAGTTGGGCGGTGCACGTTCGGAGAATAGGGAGGAGCATCATAGCTATACGGGTCTCCCAKGCCCTCCCATGCCGGGTCTCCCATAACCACAGCCACCGTTGGCAACGTGGTTTGCACCATGCCCTCCCACKTTGCCATACCCATTATACAATGTCTCATTCTCGGCATGGTTTGCACCATGTCCTCCCATGCCGGGAATGTATCCACCATAATTATATTTATACGTGCCTTGCATACTCAAACAAAAAAAAATGTCAAATAACAAAACAAGCCAAAAACACAAAGAAATTACAATCAAATCGAAAACCTTAACCAAGTCGAGTGGCAACGACGCTATTTTGTTAGAAGAGTTTTAGTGGTGATGAATAAATCATCGGGTTCTTGGCTTGGTATTATCGGAAATCAATTTAATTGAAGGTTTCAATGTGTTTCAAGCTTGGGAAATTAAAAGAAATTGAAAATAATGCAATTAAAATAGCTAAACTATCCTAGAAATTGAAAATTCAAATTGGTCGGATGCCTCGGTCGTATGCCTCAATTGAAAATGCAAGCAAGTAATAGAAATAAGCATGAAAATGCAATGTTTCACCAAGTACAAGCATGYAAGTACAAGGTACAACTATGCATAAAAACTCAAATAATGTAAATTAGCAAAAATCGAAAGCATGAATGGAAAGAGCAATGGAAATTAGCAAGAAAGTTCAAAACTTTAAAGAAAATAACAAGCAACAAAGAGTAGATCTAAGATTTAACCTAAGACTATGCATGGAAATAAGATTTAAAATAAAGCATGCGAAAAACTCAAAGCCATGATGATCCAAGACCCGATCTACAATCTAGATGTGTCACTCATCCAAATTCCATAGCCAAATCTTAATATCTAACATGAAATCAAGTAGCTAAGAGAAAAGGCATAATATGAAGAACATGCATGAAATTGAAGAACAAAGTATAAAATAAAAGAAAGCTTACTGGAATTAAGGAAAGAACAAAGCTTGAATTAAATTGCATCAAAGTAAAAAATCCAAAGGAGTATTTGGATTCATCTTGAGCTTACAAACACAAGGCAAAGCTTCAAAACTAAATCTAGAGAGAGAAAATTATCCCAAACCCAACCTTGGGTTGAGAGGAGGTGGTTTATAAAATGAAAGAGAGGTTCTATTTATAAAAGTTAATTAGGGGTAAATGATTCAATTATGCCATATGAGCTTGGATTTCCATATATTGACCAAATATGTCCCAAAATGGTCAAAATAGACAATCTGGGTCGAGTTGGGCTCAATTGGCTCGACAAAATTACAAGGTGGCTCGACATGGGCCGAGATGGATTGGTGCTGGACATCGTCGTGAATTACCGAAAGGATCATGCGTGGAGGAAAAGTAAGAGGTTCAATGGAAAAAATGAAGACGGTGAAGGGCCTAGGAGGTTTGACCGGGGAAGGATGTGTTAGTG
>BMAC01000072.1:2187050-2198164 GCA_014905375.1 Phtheirospermum japonicum
TCTACTAACATCTCCCATAGTGCGGATGGGAGATCCACATGTGATATTGGAGCCCGGACCACCAAACAACTCATACTCTTCGAGATCTTGAGGGGATATGGGTATGCTCGTCCCAAAATAGCAATCCGGAGTAGAAGGACCTCGACACGGGTCGGAATTCCCAAAGCGACCATTATGGATAGTCGGACCATGAACGGGAATGCCATTACCACCATACGGGGTGGGACTCGAATATCCACCCCCCATATTTCCACTTGGAGTCGTAGTCGGCATAGGATTGGAATGAAAAACAGGAGGAGCTCCATATGGGCCGGGCTTCGGGCGACACATATTTGAATTATAATGAGTAGTATCATAGCCATACGGGCTGGAAGTTGGGCGGTGCACGTTCGGAGAATAGGGAGGAGCATCATAGCTATACGGGTCTCCCATGCCCTCCCATGCCGGGTCTCCCATAACCACAGCCACCGTTGGCAACGTGGTTTGGCACCATGCCCTCCCACGTTGCCATACCCATTATACAATGTCTCATTCTCGGCATGGTTTGCACCATGTCCTCCCATGCCGGGAATGTATCCACCATAATTATATTTATACGTGCCTTGCATACTCAAACAAAAAAAAATGTCAAATAACAAAAAAGCCAAAAACACAAAGAAATTACAATCAAATCGAAAACCTTAACCAAGTCGAGTGGCAACGACGCTATTTTGTTAGAAGAGTTTTAGTGGTGATGAATAAATCATCGGGTTCTTGGCTTGGTATTATCGGAAATCAATTTAATTGAAGGTTTCAATGTGTTTCAAGCTTGGGAAATTAAAAGAAATTGAAAATAATGCAATTAAAATAGCTAAACTATCCTAGAAATTGAAAATTCAAATTGGTCGGATGCCTCGGTCGTATGCCTCAATTGAAAATGCAAGCAAGTAATAGAAATAAGCATGAAAATGCAATGTTTCACCAAGTACAAGCATGCAAGTACAAGGTACAACTATGCATAAAAACTCAAATAATGTAAATTAGCAAAAATCGAAAGCATGAATGGAAAGAGCAATGGAAATTAGCAAGAAAGTTCAAAACTTTAAAGAAAATAACAAGCAACAAAGAGTAGATCTAAGATTTAACCTAAGACTATGCATGGAAATAAGATTTAAAATAAAGCATGCGAAAAACTCAAAGCCATGATGATCCAAGACCCGATCTACAATCTAGATGTGTCACTCATCCAAATTCCATAGCCAAATCTTAATATCTAACATGAAATCAAGTAGCTAAGAGAAAAGGCATAATATGAAGAACATGCATGAAATTGAAGAACAAAGTATAAAATAAAAGAAAGCTTACTGGAATTAAGGAAAGAACAAAGCTTGAATTAAATTGCATCAAAGTAAAAATCCAAAGGAGTATTTGGATTCATCTTGAGCTTACAAACACAAGGCAAAGCTTCAAAACTAAATCTAGAGAGAGAAAATTATCCCAAACCCAACCTTGGGTTGAGAGGAGGTGGTTTATAAAATGAAAGAGAGGTTCTATTTATAAAAGTTAATTAGGGGTAAATGATTCAATTATGCCATATGAGCTTGGATTTCCATATATTGACCAAATATGTCCCAAAATGGTCAAAATAGACAATCTGGGTCGAGTTGGGCTCAATTGGCTCGACAAAATTACAAGGTGGCTCGACATGGGCCGAGATGGATTGGTGCTGGGCGGGCTGGCTCGGTCGTGGTCGGCAGCTGTCGGCAGGTGCTGTCGGCAGGCGCGCGCAGCTGCGCGCGGGACTCGGCATGCATGGGCGCAGTCGATCGACTGCTCTCGGCAGGATGGGCGTGGATGGCCACTCTCTGAAGCGCCGTTGAGCCAGCCCTCAGCAGTCGATCGACAGGCTTGGCGTCGACTCGACTGCTCGACTGTCATTCGATTTCGCTCGGCGTTCTCGACAGCTTTGGCGCGCTGGTCTCGGCAGGCGTCGGCAGGGTCGGCGCTGGGTCTCGGCAGGCTTCGGCAGCTTGCCGGCGAAACTCAGCAGTTGCGCGTGGGCTTTCGGGCGGGACTCGGTAGCTGCGCGCGGGACTAGGCAGGCGTGGCCGGCAGCGCTTGGCAGCTGCCGAGAAGCTGTGCGCGGGACTCGCCTTGGCTCGAGCCAAGGGCCAATTTTCATATTATTTTTGCCTTCTTGTCAAAACCTAACACAAATAACCCCATCCACAAATTAATTGAACTCATTTAACCATTTTAAGTATAAAATCAACAAGAAACACGAAAAGAACAACAAAACGAGAAAACAAGTGAAACCCTAACAAAACTCGACTAAAAAAACTACTAAAATTAACATAAAATCTTAATTAAAAACACGATACAAACACCACAATTACATGCAAAACAACTATAGTTGTTTTGCATGTAATTGTGGTGTTTGTATCGTGTTTTTAATTAAGATTTTATGTTAATTTTAGTAGTTTTTTTAGTCGAGTTTTGTTAGGGTTTCACTTGTTTTCTCGTTTTGTTGTTCTTTTCGTGTTTCTTGTTGATTTTATACTTAAAATGGTTAAATGAGTTCAATTAATTTGTGGATGGGGTTATTTGTGTTAGGTTTTGACAAGAAGGCAAAAATAATATGAAAATTGGCCCTTGGCTCGAGCCAAGGCGAGTCCCGCGCACAGCTTCTCGGCAGCTGCCAAGCGCTGCCGGCCACGCCTGCCTAGTCCCGCGCGCAGCTACCGAGTCCCGCCCGAAAGCCCACGCGCAACTGCCGAGTTTCGCCGGCAAGCTGCCGAAGCCTGCCGAGACCCAGCGCCGACCCTGCCGACGCCTGCCGAGACCAGCACGCCAAAGCTGTCGAGAACGCCGAGCGAAATCGAATGACAGTCGAGCAGTCGAGTCGACGCCAAGCCTGTCGATCGACTGCTGAGGGCTGGCTCAACGGCGCTTCAGAGAGTGGCCATCCACGCCCATCCTGCCGAGAGCAGTCGATCGACTGCGCCCATGCATGCCGAGTCCCGCGCGCAGCTGCGCGCGCCTGCCGACAGCACCTGCCGACAGCTGCCGACCACGACCGAGCCAGCCCGCCCAGCACCAATCCATCTCGGCCCATGTCGAGCCACCTTGTAATTTTGTCGAGCCAATTGAGCCCAACTCGACCCAGATTGTCTATTTTGACCATTTTGGGACATATTTGGTCAATATATGGAAATCCAAGCTCATATGGCATAATTGAATCATTTACCCCTAATTAACTTTTATAAATAGAACCTCTCTTTCATTTTATAAACCACCTCCTCTCAACCCAAGGTTGGGTTTGGGATAATTTTCTCTCTCTAGATTTAGTTTTGAAGCTTTGCCTTGTGTTTGTAAGCTCAAGATGAATCCAAATACTCCTTTGGAAGGTCGCCATATGCCGGAAAGTCATTTATTGTCCACAAAATCGAAGCACGCAATTGAAAAGTTTTTTTTGAAGAAACGTCAAAGGTCTCTGCCCCCTCAACGAAAAATTCTTTCAAGTCTTCGATTAATGGCCGCAAGTAAACATCAATATCTTTACTAGGTGAATTCTTGCCCGGAATCAACAAAGATAAGAAAAGGAACGGATCTCTCAGGCAATCCCAAGGGGGAAGATTCAACGTGGCTAGAATGACTAGCCTCATGCTGTACGTGGTGCTCATGTTTTTAAATGGATTAAAACCATCTGCAGCTAAAGCTAGTCTAACATTTCTAGGATCGTTTGCAAACCAAGGATACTCTTTATCGAAGTGTTTCCATGCTGCAGAATCTGCCGGATGCCTCATATATTCATCATCGGCTCGTCTTTCTGTGTGCCACACCATCTTTTTTGATGTTTTATGGGACATGAAAAGGTGTTGGAGACTTGGTTTCAATGGGAAATATCTTAAAATCTTGCGCGCTAACCTCTTCCCCACACCATCGTTGAGCTTCCATCGAGAAGTATGACAAACAGGGCACGCCTCCAATTTTTCATTCTCTTTCCAAAATAAAGCACAGTCATATTTGCATGCGTGAATGCATGCATATCCCAATTCCATCTCGCGCAAAAAAAATTTAGCTTCATAATACGTACTTGGAAGCGTCTAACCATCAAGAAAAGAGTTTTTCATCAAGCGCAAAAGCATATCGACGGTTTTATTACTCAACTTATTATACACTTTCAAGTGGAGCAATTGTATAATAAAAGATGTCTTCGAAATTTTCTTACATCCAGGGTATAGTTCTATCTTGGCACCATTCATCAGATCCTCGAGATATGCCGGAACACCACCAACATTGTCTTCGCGATCGTATTGCTTGCCGAGATCCAGCAACATGTCATCAACACCATCGTCTTCATCGTCTGTCAAATATTTATCCGAAGACTCGTCGTCAATTTCAACATCATCATTAGTATGTGTACTCCCTTGAAAACTTGCATTTGATTCACCATGATAAAACCATGTGACGTAACCTGGATCCATCCCCCGAAGCATAATATGATATTTCACTGTTTGTTGGTCTTCAAATGTTAAGTTCAAACAGCGCACACATGGGCATCGAACATCGCACTCCTTACCCATATGTGATTCGACAAACTGTATGAACTTATTAACTCCCTCCACATAAGCAGACATATATCTGCCAGCATGCATCCAACTATTGTCCATTTTCAGCTGCAGGATTTTACAATAATAGTTCCTATAACATAAAACAATAAAAGAGTCATTGATCCATTACAGTGCAGCCCAAAAGTCTAAAATAATACACGACACGAACAATATCAATAAGCATACATAAATAATTAAAATAATTAAAATATCAACGAACAAGTTCAAAAGGAATCAAACCACAAGTTTTCCGTTTGACTAACTTTAGAAAATTGTCAATAAGATCGTAATGAGATTATGTAAATAAGATAAAGAATTAATTAAAGTATGACTTAATTAGTATTTTAATTATCAAAAMCCTCATTATTTAAAATAATAAATTTTGTTTTGAGAATGAACTTTAAGCAAGACTTTGTTAATAAATTATTTCTTTAATTTGAATCAAACAGAATCCTGCCAAATATTTGACATGACAAATACTTATATGTTTCTACAAATAATTGTCTCAAGTTCTCACAATTAAATAAAAATGGTGGAGCTTTTGATGCTAGTTGGCAGTTTTATAATTTTAAAAAATTAAAATTATTTGATGCAGTTACATTTTTTTTCCCTTCAACAAACAGTTTGTAACCTCTTAAATAGCCTTTTCTAGCTGTCTGTTCAGTTTTTGGCAAGTTTGACAAACAAGCTTTAGAACTTGTAAGTTCACAAATAGCTTATAAGCGCTGTCAGAAACCATTAGAGACTCAACTAAAGTTGAGTTGGCAAAATTATTTCTATACTACGACGTCACAATTAACAGAGTGAATCAAATTGATACAGGAATATGGAGTCAATGTGCACAACACTATTTCAATAGTACCTTACATTCTTGAATTTAAACATGGGAGGTAATAATACACATCATGATTTCTTTGCACGGTTTGTAAATGCATTTGATCGCTTTTTTCACATATTTGCTCTGTTGTTGTTCAACAAAGTAGGAATGCATAGGTGCACTGACCGTTATAAACATAAGAAACTTAATGCTATCTGGGAACACATGATAATCGCTACAATCGCACTTCCTAGTGAGTAAGCCCCACACCCTTTTCTTCTTCTTATTTAATTACTTTTGTCTAATTTGCAATATAAGTCCTGTAACTTGTGGAGATTGACATTTTTGACTATTATATCCTTTAACCAAAATAAGTAAATTCCACTCTTATTTGTGGGTATTTTTGGCGTTTTAAATACGTGAGACATCAGTATGCGTTTTGGTGAATAAGAAACATACTGATCAATTTCTAGAAATTAATTATTTGTAGAAACATACTTACTTCAGACAATAACACATACTGAATAAGACGATTTAGTAGAAATAATCGTCGTGTTTTTAAACAAAATTAATGCTGCTAGATTTAGTAGAAGTAATCAGATTATAGATTCTGATAAATGGTGAATAAGAAATAATAGTCTTCCATACTGATCATGCTACGAGAAACATACTTAATTATTTCTACTAAATCAGATTCTATATTCTGATAAATGGTGAATAAGAAAATAAATTGAAAAATTAAATGAGGGAAATAACTTTTTCAGCCTCTCTTGCTACAGAAACAACTACTCAACTCTACAACTTTTTCTGCTAAATGGTTTTCAACTTTAAACTGGTTTCATGTTTGAAACTGCACCTCGTTTCAGAGCTCTATTAGTTTTCATAGAGGTAATACATAATCACCCCAACCCCCCACCCTTCACCCCTCGCTCTCTCTTTCTCGAATGTATTCTTATTAGTAACACTTTATAAGTGGCAAATGCAGATTAATATCACGCCTAAAACATTATCGACAACAGACATGTTAATTATACTTTCCAATGTCGTCCTTCCGTAGTGTTCGTATGATTGGAATATTAAGATGTTTCCTAGAATATTCCAACAATTTCTAAAATGGTTCCAACATAAAGATAAATTAATAAAGTTTACACTGTACTGTTGGTAAGACCCAAGCTTCTCGCTTAGAGCAGACTGTACAAAAGCTCAAATACATGTCATGGTGGAGAGGGAGTTTACTGTACTAATGTTGCAATTTTTTCTAAACTCAATCATCAACCTAATAAACTTACCTGACTAACCAAATAGCACTGATCTAACACTCGTAAAAATGAGCAGTGATCATATATAAAGGACCATATATATTTTCCCTTTTCAAGATGTTATTAGATTTTAATGCCTAGAAGTCGGTCTGAAATGTTTATCCAAAATGAATGACATACATACATATATATAATATATATATATATATAGATACATACACACACGCGCGCGCGACTTTAGTAACTTCTGCAATAATTATAAGTAAAATTTTCAGACGACAGCATTTCAGGATTAAGAAAGCCATAGTACTTTGTACAAAAGGAAGACCAGGAAAGTGATATGTACTGTTCACTTCATAACCACACACTTTCAGTAGAATAACAACACAAAGCATTTTGAATTTCTGAAAATATGGCAAAAGAAAATATATTACTTAAGCCCAAAAGCAGTAGACAATATAAATATTCGTGCACAACTTGCATCCTTTCAATTTTCTTGCACACATATGAAGCCAACAATGATGAAAAAAAAACTCAATTATACTATTTAGACAACTTAGACGAGAAAAGGGAGAAAGAAAACCAATTCTAATTTTGAACTCACCAGCCCGACAAGAGGATTTTTCAGCACAATTCTGAAGTGGGTAGCAGACTCCGGCCGGCGCCGGTTCTTTTCTCAATGGCCGGAAATTTTCAATCACCAATTTGTATACTACGATTAAATGGAAAAATTCTGAGAAGGAGTGGATTTCTTATGCGCTACTAATTGAACATGCGATTTAGGTTAATTAAAAAGAATCGGTGGCGCCAGAGGTAGAAGATGATGCAATATGTACAGCTGTACCCCAAAATAAGTGATTTATATATAATATGTCATACAATTTCAAAGATTTGAGAATGGTGAGTTGGTTTGTTACCTTGGTTTGATTACCAAAACACTAAGGTTCGAACCCCAGCATGTACATAATCATTTTGTTGATTTTTTCTTAAATAAACACTTTTCTTTTGTTAATTTTTTTAAAGATTTTTATTTTATTTTATTTTATTTCTTTGCAAATAAAACAAGGATTTTACTCTTGTATACATATATATATTTTAATTTATATTCCAAATCTTTGTGTTGCTGAGTTGAATTTTTCTTAATACACTTTTTTTTGTTAATTTTTTTTTACATATTTTCTTTATTTTATTTTATTTTATTTCTTCTTTGCAAATAAAATAAGGGTTTTACGCTTGTATACGTATATAATGATAAAAAAAAAGACTTTCTTGATTATATTAGTAAATTATGATTATAAAGGAGTTAAATTTAGATGGTGGAATTTTTTGTGAGTCGAGTCGATTAGAACAAGAATCGAGACAAACATTGATTTTTATCAATTGTACGAGTGTTTTCAAAAACTTTACACAACTTTGAACAGTCGATCTAATACGTTCTTTTAATATCATGTAACTCAAAATCAAATAGCGGGTAATTTTGTTTTAATTATATTTGTGTCGAGAGGATTAGAATACGAATCGAGATGAACTTTGATTTTTATCAAATGTACGAGTGTTTTCAAAACTTACTGCCGTTTGAACAATCTATCCAATACTTTCTGTTTTTTAATATCAGGTAACTCAAAATCAAATAGTGATTAGAGTAGATTTGTCCTTATTTTTATTAGCTTTTTAGTTCGTTTTTCTATTTGTTTTTGGTATAAGTTAGACGATTTAAGCATAATTCCGTATTTTTATAATTCCAGATTATTGATCGTAATTGATGCAAATAGGTGATATTTCGTTATTTTCACCTTACACCTAAGTAACCGGAAGAGTTCAGCGCGTAATAGACGAAGTTCAATGTTCAAGAATAGGAGAACAAGATTTCTGGTGAAACGAGTAGCAAAAGATTAAGAAACATACACAGACGCTCTGTCGCGTCGACTGACGCAAGCGTCGACGCTCCGTCTATGCGAGCCATGATCCGCGTCAGTCGACGCAAGGCCGACGCACTACCGGCGCAACATTCTGAAGCATCGATTGAAGACGCGTCGATCGACGCAGCGTCGACGCAACTTTTTGAAGCATCGAATGAAGACGCGTCGATCAACGCTGCGTCGACGCAACTTTCTGAAGCGTCGATCTATGACCGCGTCAGTCGATGCACCCGCCCAGCCGATGCGCACACCAAGGTAGCAGCGACGCCGAGCATCAGCGCGCGTCAGTCGATGCACCGTCGACGCGACGGCCCAGAATTCGGATTTTAGGGTTTCTTGTGCGCCAAGACTTGCAATATCTATATAAACCCTCCATATTTCAGATCTTTGGGGAGAGACACAGAGACACACAATATACACGACTACCTAGGGTTCCTTAGTCTACAATAACAGTAATCCCACATCTCATAACGAGATTTGAAGACGGAAATCAAGGATCGAAGAACAACGCATCCAAAACATCGAATTCGAGTTCGGGATTCAATCTTCGCCTAAGATCAACGTTCAGACTCCAGAATAGCTGGAGCTTTTTACTGCTTTTACTAGTTACAATAAGTTCTCTAAACTCTTAGTTAATTTTGTAGATTAATTGCTTAGTTAATTTCTTAGTTAATTCTAGTTTTAATAATTAGTTTAATCGTTTCATGCTTAGATATTGGATATTGGATTACTTTAGTTTATTTATGCGATTGATTTATTCTTAATTATTCGTTCTTAGATTCGTATGATGTGATTGCTTAAGGGTAGTTATTATATTTATGCTTTAGATTCGTTGCTTTAAATTCTTAGTTCTTAAGTTCAAGTAGTTTAATTTATTGCTCGTAGTTGATAACTTAGTTAGAATTATTAGTTTAATTAGGGTTAGTTTAATTATTGCTTTAGTTTATAATGATCAACTCAATTTCTTTTAAAACCCCAATTGTACATGTATTTTATTCTAGTTCGTAATTTGAGAAAAACATCAAAAAGACCGAATAGTTGTTTCCTCGAGAGATACGACTCGAGTCAAACTCATCACCCTACAAGTACCTCGTACTCTTGCGAGCAAACTGACGTGCTTTTAAATTAATTTTTTAAAAAGGGGTGCACAAAAGTTTGGATAAAAAATTTGGCGCCATTGCCGGGGAATCAACGAGTAGGAGTTTAAGATGTTTTTAATTTAATTTTCTTTTTGCTTTATTAGTTTCTTTTTACCTCATTTTTATTTTTTATTTCGCACTTGGTTTTTGCCATTTGGTACGTTGACGTGTTGTTGAGTTTATGCAAGGAAGACGATCACTTAAACGCGACCTTGCACCATTCGTTGACAACGTTCACCGTTCAAATCCGCCAAGACCAAGACCCACTTTTTTTCCCGAGAACAATTCCTCGACAGCAACTAATTTTGCTTGCGATCAAGCTCCCGACATTATGTTAGGAGCACATTCGGTTCGAAACGTAGATTCACCACCGAGATCACCACCACGCCCCATTTGAAATGGGTATGGTAGTGAACCAATCATTTTGCATGGACAACCACAACCCCGAGCCAATTGGGCTAATTGTCAGCAACACATGGAGAACATGAGATGAGACGAGGGGAGAAACGAAGGAGTTAACCAGCAACACAACATAGTCAATCACCAACCCAACATGGCAAATACGAGTCAAAACGAAGAGATGAACAACAATGTCATACGTCAACACAACATCGAGAACATGGCATTTAGGAATGAGGATTTTCTGCAGCGTGATGCTTATGTTAACAATCAAAGGCATGTGAACGAGTGGTTGGAGAATCAAGATCATGGTTACGAGCAAAACAATTTCGGAAGAAGATACGAGCGCGAGAACTATTACGCATATGACGATCACTATGAGAGATCAAATGACCGAGTTAGGGAACCAAGGGGGAATCGAGCACCTAGGCAGCGCGATTTGGAGCGTCCAAAGGTTGTACCCTTTAGGTTCGCTATTGTTCTTGGACCTATAGCAAGAGAAGTGGAGATCAAACCGCACCAACTTAATTTACTCCCGGCTTTCCACGGAAGTGCTCATGAAGACCCTTTGGCATTTTCGAATTATTGTGTAGATGAAGTTGGAAGATTTGTGGTTCATGGCCTTAACCAAGAGGAGGTACAAATGATTTGTTTCCCATATAGTATGAAGGACAAGGCAAAGTCGTGGATACTATCCCTAGAGCCTGGTTCGTTGACTGACTGGTATATGATTAGTGAGACATTTTTAAATCAATACTATTCGGCCCAAACTACGGGGCTTCTTCGGCAGCAAATTGCTACTTTTGAGCAGTTGGAGGGAGAGCAATTTCATGAAACTTGGGAACGTTACAAGACGCTTTTGCAAGCTTGCCCCCACCACAACTATTCTCCGGAGATGACTAACAAGTTTTTCTTCGATGGTTTATTGGACCATGGGAAACGAGAAGTAGAGATAGCAGCGGGAGGAGATTTTGGAGATTTGACAGCCA
>BMAC01000072.1:2199884-2267506 GCA_014905375.1 Phtheirospermum japonicum
GAGTTACGAGAAATCGCAACTTTGAACAAACTGAGCGACGAGGACGACGCCGGATTCTCTATCTAGGGAGGTGATAAACGAGTCAATTCAAGCTAGGAGTACGACGAGTTTGAGGAGCATATACACTTAAGTGGAGAAGACTTGATCGAGTTGCTAGGTATTGGCATGCGCGATATTGTAGAGGAATTTTTAGATGATTTAGATATGGAGAGCAAAGCACATGAGTTTGAACAAAGGGTGAAGTTGAAGCCACCAATAAGTCGGCCAAGGCACGATTTCCTCGACCCTAACAAAAAGTTTTCACGCAAGACGAACAAGGGCGAGGCACATCTCAACAATTTGACGAGGAATAAGAAGAAATCGAAAGAGGTTCGCACGAAGGAAGTTAAAAACTTGCAGTATGAGGTTGGGGAATTAGTACTGTATAATCACGAGCGTAAATATGACCCAGCTAATTTTGGAGCTGCATGGAGCGGACCGTTCTCAATAAAAGAATTAGATGAGTACGGCGTAGCCACGTTGTATGATGAGGTCGAAAAATCATCCTTTCAAGTTCACAAGCATAGATTGAAGCCTTATAATGATGGAAGAAAGATGAATCGCGATCATGAGTCGGTGGAGTTTGGAGATCCACCGTACATTTGGAATTAAACGAGCAAAATAGCGTCGAGCAAGCGACGTTAAAATTTGCGCTTCTCGGGAGGCAACCCGAGCATTTGTATCTTTTTGTATTTTATTTTTATTTTATTTATTGTTTTATTTTGGTTTTTATCTTTTTAGAACAGATGGAAGAACTCGGATGAGGAGAATTGATCAAACAAGCGAATAAAAAGTCGCCCAGGATTCCGCCCGCGTCGACACCGAGATTGCTCGCGTCAGTCGACGCAGCTGCAGAGAATTGCATTCTGTCGCATCGATTGGGCTCGCGTCAGTCGACGCAGCGTCGATGCGAAACCCGGACTTGCCCAGAAATGTTTAAAAATTGGGTTTTGACCCGATGACCCGACCTAAATCAACTTGACCCGCGGGAATGGCCCAGTAAAACAGTTTTAAAACATCCCTTCCCTTCACTTTTCAATTCTCCACTTCAAGTTTCTCCTTTCTTCTTCAAGAATTTTTCTTTCTTCAATTTCTCATAAAAACCATAATCAACCCATAACAATTCACCTCACATGTACCACATTGCCCAGAAATTCATCAACCACCTAACATACAAGCCACCTTCTCCAAAACGGGCTACAAGGGTTGAAGCAAATTTTGGGTAATTCGGTCATTTCTACGGGAAATCAACGAGGTACTTCGCTTGAAACTCTATTGGGATCATATTATTGTTGTTGTTGGTTGTGTTGGGAAGTTTTTGGTGCTAGAGTTAATCAAGTTATTAGTTGGTTGAACACGCACGCCAAGTGTTCGACAAAATTCCCCAAAGAAGCAAAGATGTTTATTTCAAGATTTATTATTCCCGTTCCACTTTTTATTGCTTGATAATGTCTTGAGCGGGTAAACGCAAGGATATCTCGGGGAAATATGGAGCACCGTTCCCAATTTCCGACAAAAAGGAAGGGGACACGTTTAAAAATAATCGAAAATGGGGGTTCGCCACACATAGGATTTTGAACGTCCAAGGACTTGAGGAAGAGGCCTCGAATGGTTCGGAACACCACACCGACCTTTCCCGCTATGTGGATGGCCTCGGGTGTGGGTACTTCGACCAAATGCACCTCCCCGGATTTAGAGAGCTTATGCTCGAGTTTTTCTCCACGTTGGCGATCCGGAATGATGAGACGATCACTTGTCGTCTAGGTGGGAATGACGTTTATGTCGACGAGGAGATTTTTGGCAACATATTTGGTTTCCCGACTGAAGGGGACCACCCGGTTGGAGTTCAAGGCTTCGATTTAGCCTCTTTTTGGGGGGATGATCACCGGGGGAAACACGGGCGATTGAATGCGATTTCCTTGCTCAAAAATTCAAGACGACGCCCTTTACGTTGCCTACAAGATCCTCGGGCACATCATTTTATGCAAGAACGACGCAAATTACACGACTAAATCCGAGCTTTATGTTCTACAATGCCTCGTTGATGGTCGTCAAGTCCGGTTGTACCCGTTAATTTTGCAAGGACTATACAACGTCACTAAGGGAACTCCGGGAAGCAAGTCGCCACTTCTCTCATTTGCGCCATATATTACCGGCCTCGCCCGTCACTTCGGGTTTGATCCGACCGGAAGCGGACTTAGCCCACACGGGACCACTTCATTACCTCTTACGCGTGCACCGGCACCCCGAGTGAGGTCTTCGACTAGAGGAGGTTCGTTGTCTCGACCGCACAATGACGATGATGATGGAGACGTGGATATGGAGCAAGCCCGTCGTTCTACTTCGGGCCCGAGTCCCGATTGGGGGCAATTTTTTGACGAAAACCGAGCATTTCAATTGAAAATGTTCGATAAGCTCCAAATCAACGACGAGAAGATTGATACGAACAACGAGCAAAATCGTCGGAGCTTAAAGAAGATGTGAGCTCGCATTTCAAAGCTCGAGGAATGATTTGAGGCGGCATACCCCACACCTAGCATGGACGTCGACGAGAACCCCGAGGATGATGAGTCCCGCGAGTTCTAATCTTGTATCTTTATTTTTATTACGCATTATTTATTAAAAAAATATATATGAAAAATATAAAAAATCCAAAAATATTGTTATTTTGTTTGTTTTTGCTTGTTTTGTTTTTTTAGGACAATTCATATCGCGCACGTTGAAGCAAGGCCAAATTACACAAATCAACGAATAGCGGCTCGACTACTATTATTTCAGGGATGTTTTCTTTTTCCTTCCTCTTTTTGAATTTTGGATGTTTTGTGGCAATCCGGAGATTGCCGGGATTTTTAGAGAGGGGGGTGGTCGAGTGTGATTTGTATTGATTAATTGTGTAATTTTATTCAATACTTGGCCTGTAATAATTATATGCTTAAGTGCGATTAATTGCTATTCCTGCACGATAATTATGTTTGTATGGCTTGCCTCTCAAAGTTGACTACGTATGATTATTTGTTTTCGTCTTTGAGCGTGCATAAGTGCATAAATTTTTTAAAAAATTATTATATATTGTAAATGGTACTTGGACGCAATTGATTACACAAAACCTAAAAAGCAGCGTCATTTCAAAACTTTTTCATGCAAAAATCCATTGAGTAGCCTGAGTGATTATCATCTTTGCATGTGCTTGAATAAGTTTCAGTTTTGATATCTCTTTGAAACCGCTGTGTGTAGTCGACTTTGAAAATGAAGTTAAGGCGCATATAAAACCCTATTCCGGCCATATCCATATATTTTTAGCCACAATAAATTCCGAATGAGCCAATCATAGCCAAATAATCCATGGCTTTATCCATGAGTGATTTTATTGAGTCGACCCCTACTAACCCATTAAAAGCGTGGGGTAGGAGTTCATATTTTTATTGGTTATTTGAGTCTTGGAATTGTTATTAGGAATTTATTATTTTGTGAGTAAGGACCACCATCTAAAATATAATAAAATAAAAAAAGAGAGAAACCCCATATAAAGAATAAAAGGGGGAAATAAAAAAAATAATAAAAAAAAAGAAAGTGAAGGATGGTGAGTCTAGTTGAGTCTTGTGTTAGTAATTGCCTACGCGCTTATAAAGGCTTGTATTTAATTTATTTTGAAGCCTATTGTTTAAAAGGCAAAAGAGTTGTGATTAAGTGGTTTCTAAGCTTCAAGTCGGTTTTACGGTTTGCGAGTTGGGAAATAACCTATATTTAAAAGGCTACGTTATGAGTGTTTAGTGAGGTTTTTCTTTTGTACGAGGTGAAGCACTTTGCTTCGTGATTAGGTTAGGTTGAGTGAGTTATTGATCATGATTGATCATGAGTTAGCCACACGACTATTATATTCCATACCCGTTCAAAGAGCCTTACATTACAACCCGCGAAGACCTTTTTTGATTCTTAGTAGTGACAACACACTTAATTTGCGATTGAAAAGAGATTGATTTTCGGTGCTTATTTATTGTGCATGTAAATGTATGATTTGAGTGTATACACGTCCCATGCAGAAAATACTTGAGTGCTTTTGAGCGTACACTTATATATTATCCTTCGTGAGGAAGCATGATTTTGTTTTGGAGCGATAATGTAATAATGGTCGAGTGATTGACGTTGCGTGACTTGTACCTATGTTTTCAAAATTATGTATGTAGCATAGCACGACTCACTGCTTTAACTTATTTTTATTCTAATCATACTTTGAATCTATCGTTTGTTTGAGGACGAATAAACCAATTAAGCGTGGGGAGTTGATTAGAGTAGATTTGTTCCTATTTTTATTAGCTTTTTAATTCGTTTTTATATTTGTTTTTGGTATAAGTTGGACGATTTAAGCATAATTCCGTATTTTTCTAATTCCAGCTTATTTTACCGCATTTTGATCGTAATTGATGCAAATAGGTGATATTTCGTTGTTTTCACCTTACAGCTAAGTAACCGGAAGAGTTCAGTGTGTAATAGACGAAGTTCGATGTTCAAGAATAGGAGAACGAGCTTTCCGATGAAACGAGTAGCAAAAGATAACGAAACGAAGACAAACGCTCTGACGCGAGCGTCGATGCTCCGTCAACGCGAGCCATGATCCCCGTCAGTCGGTGCAAGGCCGACGCACTGCCGACGCAATATTCTGAAGCATCGATTGAAGACGCGTCGACCGACGCAGCGTCGACGCAACTTTCTGAAGCGTCGATTGAAGACGCGTCGACCGGCGCTGCGTCGACGCAACTTTCTGAAGCGTCGATCCATGACCGCGTCAGTCGACATGAGGATATCATATGTATGTTTCTGCCATGAGAATATTAATATTTGTGTTTTTGCAGAATCAAAATGAGGCTAATACCAAAAATCGAAAAAAACTGCGAGCTCCACATATTACAGGCCGAACTCCTTTCACTGTACTTCAAAATGAATTTGTAAGTGTTACCAAGATTTTTACAACAAAATTTTTAGACATATCAGTGGTTGGTTAGTAAAATCAATTTTGTGAAATTTGTTGCGATATAAAGGGAAAATCTTTGACAGTGATATATAAATTAAATCCACTTAAGTGTAACAAAATGAAGATTTCAGTATTAAGTTTATTCCTTCTTGGTGCAATTTTTATATTTCTATTCTCACAAAGGCATTTGTTTTATTTTCTTTTTTGAATGTCGATTAGTCTGAGAAGGACGGCGATGAATGTGATATTATTGAACTTTACAAGCGCACGCATTATACGTTGAAAGGTGGTTGGTCAAGCGATGAGGCGGGAGAATAATGGGTAACTAACTAAATAACACATGATTTTTATAATCGAACTTCGTTAATGATCATGTTATTATTATAATAATTAAATCGATGTGTTTTTAGGATGAGATGATAGCAATGAAAGAAAATTGTGTCGAAGAAGGGATTGAGAAGACAGAACAGGAGATAAAAATTGAGGTTCTTGGCCATGCTTCTGGTTATATCAAAGGCATTGGTTATGGACCGAAACCTCAAGCAAAGCGCGCTGATTCGAACACCCGACTCCTGCAAGAGGAACTGACAGACACTCGAGGGAAGCTACAGGATTCGGAAGGTCAAGTGACGGAACTCAAGAATGAAGTCGGTGATTTGAAAAATCAACTGACTCAGCAAGGCGAGTGCATCAACAAGCTTATGGCCTTCATGAGAGCAAATGAGTCTGCTTCGGGTGGGAATGCTTTGGGTGGGACCTGATCTATTATATTCCACGTAAGTCGGAATTTCCAGTTTCAATTTTGTGAACTTTATATAATATCTTATTGATGGTTTGATTATTAACTGATTTAGAATTATAAATTTCAAATATGAAGGTCTGATCCCACTTTTGTTTTTGTTTGGCAATGTCGGCATGTGGAA
Source organism: Phtheirospermum japonicum (assembly GCA_014905375.1). Classification (NCBI taxonomy): domain Eukaryota; kingdom Viridiplantae; phylum Streptophyta; class Magnoliopsida; order Lamiales; family Orobanchaceae; genus Phtheirospermum; species Phtheirospermum japonicum. The sequence continues at coordinate 2,205,816 of BMAC01000072.1, forward strand.
CAAGTTAAGCTCAACTCTTGCTATATGACATAGATGTTCAAGTACATAGATGTCTAATTTTGTATGTGTTCTGAATATTTCAAGTTAATATTTTGGTCAGTTATAAGTGTTTTGGTGAATGTTCAAAATCGTCGAAGGAATATTTTGGAATATTGTTATCATTATATTGTAATGATAAATGCTCGTTTGCTTTCATTTTCATCGTTACGATATTTTTTCCTTACTAAAGACTAATGACGAATTAATGTAAGACTATGTCGTCATGGAAGTAAATAATCAAATCGAGTTCCACCTATATTATTACAACTTCAAGCGTCACATAAGTATTTCAAACTTGTCACTTTAATAAATTATGACAACTTGTTTCATCACATAATACTTTCAACTTATCACTTAAACTACATAATTTATGATGATTGGTTTGTCACCATATAAACTCATTTAATGATAATAGATTTTATCACCATATGTACCCATTAAATCATCATTGAACATATATCTTTTATGATGATAATAAAATTCGTCACATATTTCTATTTTTTTCGTGACAAATAATTTCATCACCTTTAATAGTAAATGGTGACACAATGGTTTAGATGTTCAGTGACGGTCAATATTGCGTCACTATAAAATAGATCTATCGTGACGAATTACATTATAATTAGAAATTGTTTAATACATATTATGACAATATGAGCGTCGTGATAAAATAATAAAAACTGTCACTGTAGTTATGTTTGTCACGAAAAGTCAAATGTTTTGATGACAAATTAAGTGTTCGTCATTGAAAATGTTAACATATGGTGACAAAACTGATCTTTTGATGACAATTTTTCAATCACTTACGTGACAAATTCCGCGTCACCAAATAGTATCATCTATGATGACAATTTACATCAGCGTCATCAAAACCGAACATTTAGTGACGCGCTTGAAAAAATTGTCACTTTCACCAATGCTGTCAGCAATACTATGACAACCACTGTGACGCTCAATTTTCGTCATCGTTTCTCTTCAGTGACAAAAAAACAGACTTTTAGTGACGAAACGTATCGTCATCGAACATCAAATTTCTTGTAGTGATATAAGCTCACAATCACTTACTTGAGAACTCCAAGATTGAAGACATGACGATAATTTGAGTTTATCGAATTTGCTCCGATAAATGTATCCTGAGAGATGAAGATGTTTTTTAGAACACTGGTTAAACATCTACATCGGACTGAGTCACCGAAACATAATTCATCACTGGAATAGCATTCGTCGCCGGAACAACATCCACCTCTGGAAAAGATGAACAACTTGCACCTAAATCCACCGCATCAACAAGATGTTGACTCTGAGAACGCAGGTAAGAATTTATATGCCAGCTAAAAAACCTAAAAAAAATGAAAAATAAAACAAAATAAGAAAACTGGAAATCCCAAAGAAAGATTAAACTAACAAAAGAAGATCTAGAATAAAAGCCTCTAAATCACCGAACACATCAGACCCGATCTACCGATTCAATCGCCACTAGAAACCCACTAAATCGGGAAAGGCCCGTCACTCCAGATCCGACCTCGATTTGCCCGCCGCCGTCGCAATTGCACTGAAAGGTAAAAAATCAAAGCCGATTTGCATAGATTCAATCGGGGAAAAAATCATGCACCACACATCGAATTGTTCCACAAATAACAGCAACAAATTTTAATTGCTGATATGAAAATGACTTTACAGAATCATATCAAAATTAACATATGAAAATGACTTTGAGAATCATATCAAAATTAACACAGATCTGAAAGAATTACTGATTTTGAGAATAAAAAATAGGTCGAAGAATAATACCTGATTCGAATAAGGTCGAAAATTTTAGGAAGATTGAAGAACGAAACCCCTAATCGGATAAGTCTGAACAGAAAGAGAAAGAAAACGGGTCAGCGTTGGAGGTGAGAGATAAAGGTAAGCCTTCTGAAACTAGTCTCTCACCTTGAGCTGTCATTTTCGGCCGTCGAATCCAGTCAGCCTGAAGCCCCGCCGCCGTTGGCCTTGAGCTGTCAAATCAATCGTGGGTCGTGCCTCCCAGCAACCCCCAACAAGCTGCCTCATAGATGCCATCACCGCGCCTGCACGCTGTCGCCGATTCCTAGTCGCTGGGTCCGTCGATTGGTGATTGCAGGTTACGGTGACGATTCTGGTTGTTGGGAATGGTGGGGGTTGAAATTGGGGGAGAATTAGATCTTTTTGGTTAGGATGCTTCAAAGCGATTGATTATTGTAGTTGGTGGTGGCGATTGCAAGATGATGGTCGTTGGTGGTTTGGGAATGGAGGTTGTTGAATCGGAGGTACATGGGAGAGGACAGGAGATGAATGTTGCTCGACTATTTTAGGTTTTCCAAAAAGGTAAGCCCTCTGACCTTTTTTCCCCGGGAATAAGTGTTAATAAAAATAATAATAATAATACGATATACCAGAACGCCTTTTTTTAAAGGCGTTCTGGTATATCGAATATACTAGAACGTCTTTAAAAACAGCGTTCTGGTATATAGGAATTACCAGAACGTCTTTCTTAAAGACGTTCTAGATATAGGATTTACTAGAACGTCTTTCTTAAAGACGTTCTAGATATAGGATATACTAGAACGTCTTTTTTAAAGACATTCTAGATATCTAATATACCAAAACGTCTTTAAAAAATGTGTTCTGATATATGACACTTTTATTACGAAAATGCCACCGGCTTATATTTTAGAACGTCTTTTTCTAAGACGTTCTAGATTGAGCATTCTAGAATAGATTTTTTGCACTAGTGAATATGATGTGTGTGATGATATGTGCAGATTCTGTGTGATATATGTATAAGATGTGTGTGATGATATTTTCATATTATTTGTGATGATATATGCATTATATATATGATGATCTTTGATTTGATTTTATATTTTTTTTGTGTTTAATTATAGAAATGAAGAAGAAAGAACCCATTGTACCTTCAGAGCAGCTAGATATACCAATACTAGTTGGTAATGCAATTGGTACAGGGCTTACTCTTCAGGAGGAAGACCTGCAATGGAAAATGTATGAAAGAAGAAACAAATCAAAAAACAAGAAGTCTAAACAGGATCATCTTTCGAAAAAGAAGGGAAAGCAGGAGAAAAATCTGCATGATGTAAAACTTCAGGTTGAGAAAAAGAAGAAAGGTGGAATGAAAAATCTCGTACAAGCACCTGATGCTACACCAGTTATTAAAAAAACAGGTTCTGAAATGGAAGTTTAGAAAGAGGTTGTTAAGGAACTAACCTTAAAGACGAAGTTGGATAACAACAAAAACACTTTGTCTGTGAAGAATACACAGTTGCCTAAAAAGAAAAAGGGTTGCTATTTTTTTTACTTTTCTACTTTTGACCGAAATAATATTCATATTCTAATTGAAATTAAATATTATGCACTCATTCGCAGGTTGCACCAGTGCTATACAAAAAAAAAAAAAAGAGAATGAAGAAAAGATAAAACCAGCTGAGGTTTGGCTTTTTAACAATAGTTATAATACACTACTATCATGTCATGTGATCTAATATTTTTTTTTATTTTACATATCATTATATATAAAAGTACAACATATCATCACATACACCAACCAGCTAAGGTTTAACTTTTTTATACCTAATTATAAAACACTATTATCATGCTAGGTTATACACATTTACTAAAACAATAATGATTTTCATTAATTTTATTTCATTTTCAGGTTGTGTTGAATTAGTTGCGTAAAAGAAAAGAACCGATGAATGATGAAACCACTCTTCAAGTTACAAAAAAGAAGAGGATTTATATTCGAAATGAGAAAAATTTGAAAATAAGAATATCTCCCTAGCCACTCTTCAACTTGATTTCTGCCCTAAGTGCAGAATAAAAAGCAGCTATAAGAGAGATTGGGTTTGGCAAAATGCTAGAGCTGAAAGTGAAGGAGAATCAGATGGAGTTGCTGAAGTTCTTGGTGAGCAATTTCCAGTGTTCGATTAAACTTGCAAATGAGGAGTTGAAGATTGAAGAAGAGGATGTGGTGTTTGTGTTTGACCTTCCGAGGGGAAAAAACCCAGTCATTGATGATGCTGAAACAAAAAGTAATTCCCTGCGACTTTTCTGATAGTAAGAATAATTAAACTCATATTGTATAATGAGATATTTCCAAAATAAACCATAACATTTTGGTTTTTATGCAGCTATGTTACCTTGACAGGATGGAGTTCAAGGTAAGAAGAGCAGAGTCACGCATATTCCCAATTTGTTCAAATTTGGAATCAACTAAAGTGAGTAAAAGAGTAGAGATGGAGAAGAAAGTTGGAGCATTTGGGAAAGGCAAGGTTGTAGAGCGATTGCCCAAGGAAGAAAAAGATCGAATTCCGGTATGCATTTATATATATATATATATATATATATATATATATATATATATATATATATGTATAGAGAGAGAGAGAGAGAGCATCACATATATCTGTCACATAGCATCACAAATAATTGTCGTATATCATATCATCATGAAAAACTAAAGACCAAAAATACTAAACCCTAAACCCTTAAATTTTGTCATATATCACCACAATTAAAAGGCATATATCAACACATAGTACAGGAAATCAACAGGATTATATCATCACATAGTACAGGAAAAAATATATCATTAATTAAAGAGCAAAAACCTAAACCCTAAAAAGGGAAAGAGCAAATCTACAAACAATATTTAATACATAATGCTTAGTAATTATATTTAATTTTTATATTCATTATTAATTTATTGAAGGACTGTGAAACTGTCAATGAAGAAGGAACAAAAAAACTGACAGCCATTTTAGGGAAGATGACGGATGTTGTGGTTGAGTTTAGAGAAGTTATGGATGAAATAGGGAAAGCAGAATCAATAGTTGATATTCTGAAGAAACCATATGATATGTTGTTGAGCTCTAAACATGAAGAAATAAACCCTGGGGAGCAAGAACCGACAAAACCACAAACAACCCATGAAACACCAACCCCATTTTGCAGAAACAGCTTTCCAGAACGCCTGTTTCTGCAAATTAAGAATGCCCCGCTGAGGCGTTCTGTATGGAGTTGTTCTTAAAAGTCTGACAATCTAGAAGAATGTCAAACTTTCTAGAACGGTTATCAGAGATGTTCTAGAAAAAAATTTCAGCCGTTCTAGAAAGTCATTTTTACCGGTTTCCCCGTTCTAGAAAATAACTTTCCAAAACGCCTCAAAAAGCAGGCGTTCTGGAAAGTATACTTTCTAGAACGGGTGTTTGAATAACCATTCTAGAAAGTAGTAAAAAATAAAAAAAAAATTAAATGAAAGCAGGTGCCAACAAATACATCAAAATTCATTCCAGATTCATTTTTCCAGGCCTGCTCATATATATTACCTATTTAAATCACAAAACACATGTCATTTATAAAATCCCAAGATCAAACAACACATGTCATTAATCACAATAACACAATCACCATAAGATGTCAATACAAACAACACAAGTATCCAAAAAAACCATATATAATGCCCAGAAAAAACACCACGATAATTCAATAAACACATCCAAAGAAAGCAAAACAACAACCATGCAAATAGAGATAATTATCGCAAAGACTAAATGAGCAAGAAATAAAAAACAAAAAAGCCAGTTAATACAGGACCGTGTGGAGGCCCATTTTGATAAGGTGAATAGTGGATAGATAATGGCTAAAAAAGTGTAATGGAGCTTACATAAATATCTATATATTCCCGGAAAAAGTCCATGAAAACCTCTTCATCTCGCTTCATCCTTTCAATTGTCTCTTCTTTAATATAAGTTTTCTACAAAGCAGATATTAGTGAATCAGGTCAATTAGATAATTAGTTTAAATTATTCTCTAAATGAAATTTTCTCATGATAGAAACCTGGACAAGCAGATGGTTAACATGAACAACAATAGCTTCTTCCAAGCAGGCCTCGACAAGTCGGTTAAATGATTTTTCTTTAATGTTGCTTTCCAAATAACGACACACATTGGGAACATTAATCTTCTAATAGGGAGGACAAATCAAGTACTGAATTTTCAGATGTTAAAACCCATTTGATAGATTCACCTACACGAGATAAAATAACTTACATCTTCTGCTCTGCAAAATATTCATGAAGTATTCCAAGAACGTCTTCAGTTACCTTTCCTTCCAACTAATCTGGAAATGAACAAAACAAATCAATAATTCAGCATTTTTCAAGGCAATCTAATTTGATCAAATAACCACTCGTGTTTTCCTTTTTCTTCCAAGTTTAGATTTCTTCATGCACCCAAAAATGGATAGCCAGAAAGAACAATTGAATTAATACAGTAGCTATTTTCCATAACTTCATCCTTTTGGTTTAAACTTGTATTACTTATTGCAAATCTGCATGCCCATCTAAAATTTACAGTTGGTATATGTTAACAAACACTTGATTCCATCCTTACTTAAAATACTAATACAAGTAACAAACAGCAATTTGTACATTTATTGTCACAGAGGACTTGAACACTCACTCATGCATTGTTTTCAAAAGTACCATTGAGTAATGATTTCAAATATTATCCAAATATATTCCGTAGAAAGAAACCTCAACAATAAGGTGGGCAGCAGTAAAATGTTTTTACCTTTCTGATATAGCTGTTCAAGTAATTCCTGAACTGCTGGATCTTCGAAAATCAGACTAACGGTTAGATGAACAGCTTCCTAATAGCATTGAACAATCATTACTAAAACAGGATCAAGAACAATCCTTAAAAATAACTATATTAGAAAACCAGCAGAGTGATTGCTGAGGGAATTTTGCCTAATGTTTCCAAAATCTACGTTTCACTATCCAATGGAAGAAACTAAAGAAAACAAAAAAAAAATGCACTCAATTTGAATGTCAAGGAAATTATCATTAAAAAAAGTATTATTCTTATCTAATACAAATGATAGAACAGAAGATACTCTCAAAGTAATTAAAAAAAAAAAAGGAACCATCAATGTACCTCCGCAACCTCCAGAAATCCTTTGCAAGCATCCTCAAAATTAACTTGTATACAAGTGACTAGTGAGTCAAGAAGCCATCTCAAGAAAGATATAGCAAGTTCAGGCATGACGATAACTATATCAATAATTTACTCTCTTGAAAATTCTAACGTTCTAGTGCGCAGTTTTGGACTCGTGAAAAAATAAAAACTTAATAGGGGTGCACGAGAGGACCATTTTAATAAGAATCAGCTTACTCTCTGCTTACTAGCCTTTGGCACAGACAACACTCAAATGCCTAAATTTTACGAAATTATACCTAGCCAATTAGGTTTTCAAATCTTATATTGCGCATCAGCAATTGGGCTTGTATAAAATGGCGTTTCCTCATATTAATTGGAATCACAACAAGTTATTTCCATCTCTTCACAAATATGAAGTACAAAAAAACGGGGAGGGATAAGAAGAAAACCAAAAGAAACACATAGTATAAATATCAATTTCACAAGGTAATCATGTAATCGCAAAGTGAAATGAAACAAATATTTACTCATTCATGTGAATTATAGTTGAAATTCTACCCGTAGCAAGTTTGGCTCCCTTTTCTGTAGCGACTTCTTCATTCTCAGACTTTTCGACTTTCTTTTTTGATTTCCCAGCCGCCTACAGAGAAATCTAATCTAAATCAAAATAACATTTTATGCGGAAACACTAGTTTTTTTAAAATAAATCCTAAATAACTACCGTTGGCATGTAAGAGCTCAATTTTGATGTGATCTATTTTGGTATAACCCGAAATCAGTTTCTATGAGGAGAAGTTTCTTAACTATCATTGAAATACATATAAGAATATTGACATGTTAATATTATGTGTTTCATAAGATTGAATATTTAGTTTCAATACTTATGGCCAACAGAGCTATTCTAATGCTCCGCTCCTCCTCATCCAGATCAGCATACTTTCTTGTCCGCGGCTAGTTTTTCCATTACCCGTTTTGAACTCATAACAGAATTATCAGGCTGGCTTACATGTTTTTGTTTTTCTTCTCTTTCCTTTTCATGCTCAGGAGGTGCACTGGCAGCATCATCTTTCTTGTACATGCATTTATCCGTGAATGCACAGCCCCTGCATATAGACCTCATCAACAACATAGTTTACTTGTACATGCATATATCCATGAATGCACATCCCCTGCATCATCCAGCAATATGAAATCAAATCACGTTGAGGCATTTTTTCAAATAGCATAGCCGCTCGTTCCATGTTCCCGTATTTCGCGTTCATATCAATGAGAGCTGATGCGACGTGGGCCTGGGTCAAGTCGAATGACTCGTCACTCATGTACGTACGACTCGATCCATTTAAACAACTCAAAGGAGCCCAATTGAGAACATGTGGACATCAAGCCCACCATCACGAATTCGTCGGGCTTTAAGTTCAAAGCCTGCATTTCGCCAAAAGCTGTAATGGCCCTGATCATATCTTAACAATTGAGGTTCTTGCAAAACTGTTCAATGTGTAACACACCCCCACACACATAATGTTGAGGCTAAATAATGTGAAGTAGTTAAAAGATATTAATAAAGGAGAAAAATAGTCAATTTCGAATTAATCGAAGTATAAATGTAGTAATTGAACTTACTGAGTTCCACTACCATATGTGCATACACCACTTTCAGAGCAAGCTTTGCGGCTCCCATTTACGTCGTTACTTGCTATTGCTCCGCGATCTATGTAATTTATTAAGTTGATTACACAAAAAATACCAAACAACCTGCCAAAAAACAGAACAAACAATGAAGAAAGATAAATAAATAAATATCAAATTATAACCATTAGATAATATAGGGCTCACAGTAATTAGGAAATCAAGAACCTCAATTTTGTTATTCCTCCCATGAACCAAGACATTTCGAATTATCTGAATAAAAGTGATCATCTTCATTCAGTTCACATTTCCTGTAAAGATTGTTACAAATAACCATGGCAATTAATTTCTTCCATTTTTCCTAATCAACAACAAAAAATAACCAACACACACACACACCAAACCCATTGAGCTTGATTCGATTATTATTTATGACATACTTAGATTTTAAATTCTTGAGATCTTATTTCAGCTATTTTTCTAATTAATCCTCAAATGCAACCAGAGTGATTAAAACCCTAAAGCAATAAAAATTTTACCTCTCTATTTTCCTCCAGAAGCGATATCTTGAGCTCGCAATTTGCTCATCCTGCTTTTTGGTTCATAATCAATAGCTCCCTCTCACCGTATTACTCTTCACCTCCATCAGTGCCTTCTTCGAGCTCTCATCTCCCCTTTTCACCCCGCCCCCCGACCCAGTCGGCCCTTTGAACAGCTTCTTGTGGAGCCCACTCAGCCTGGAGCTCTTCTTCGCGTTCTTCTTCAAGTCCTCCGCCACGAGATCGGCGGCGACCACGAATTTTGGCCCCCGGTCGGGATTCTTGCTGGTCTTCTTACTTTACACCAATCTCTTGACCATGGAGGTGAAATTAATGTTAGGAGCATCGTTTTTCCTGGCCACGGCACGTGACGTGGAGAATTTGGCCGACGAGGACGGGTCGTGGAGCTGTTCAGACGTGTAGCGAGTTGTGGGCCTGATTGAAGCCATTTTTTTAATTATCGAGGTTTTTGAGTCTTTTTTTTTTTTTGGGATCGGAGGAGTAGAGGTGGTTTAGATCTGCAAACAGACATGGACGGGAGGGCTGTTGTGTTGAAGGGTATTCTCAAATGAGAGGAGGTTGCAAACAAACGGGGACGAGAGGGTAGGTTTTTTTAAGGTTAATTTTTTAATTAGAAATAATATGACATACGAGAACGCCTTTTTAAAGGGGTTCTGAATAATACTTTCCAAAGTGTCCTTTTTAAAGACGTTCTCGATATTTAAAATACGAGAACGTAATTTTTAAAGACGTTCTGGATATTTAAAATACCAGAACGTCATTTTTTAAGACGTTCTGGATATTTAAAATACCAGAACGTCTTTTTTAAAGATGTTCTGGATATCTAATATATCCCAGAATGTTTTTTTAATGACGTTCTAGATATCCAGTATACCAGAACGTCTTTAAAAAAGACGTTCTGGTATATGAAACTTTTATTACAAAAATGCCACCACCTGACATTCAAGAACGCCTCCTCCTGAGGCGTTCTTAAATGTCTGTTCTTGAATCCTGTTTTTGTACTAGTGGTCCAAAACCTTGTTGATATTTGGTGCGTGAAAATGAATTTGGATAATATGAAGAGAGAACCTGGAGAACCAAAGTGGGTGTTTTTCACGACACTAGTACATGTAAGAAAAAGTTCTGCATGATCAATTTATTTATCATTCAATCCAGTTTTGTTGACAAAAATAAACTTTAATTAAATGGCCATTCTGTAGGATCAATTGGAAATGGATAGGACTGCTGACGAGATTGGTGAGAAAAAGTTCATAATGTGATTGATTGTAAGCTGGCCACATTACACGACTTCAGTATTGATGTTGCAGATTTGGTAATTACACATTTATTAGTATATTTACAAATTATTTATTACATATACATAATTATATATAAAAAATCACATGTAAATGAACATGGAGAACATGTATTTTTTCCTGTGTTGAAAGATAGGCATTACCGGATTGTGTGCATCAATTTCATAAAGAGCACCATCGATATACACGATAACAGGCCGCTTGCAAAATACAACAATATTAACAAGCACTACGACAATACTCCAAAGAATATTGTAAGTACTTCATTGCATACTGATTACAAATGCAACTCATAATATTTACATATATATTATATATATATATGTAAAACGCAATACAATGCTCCAAAGAAAAATATTGTTTCATCACACAAATACTGATACATATCATCACACTTTACTTCCACATATCATTAGCAAAAAAGCAAACCCTAAAACCTGAACGTGTTTTAGATATCATCACATAATACTGACATACATCATCACATACTTCAGCTACATATCATCACATAATAAGTCCAAATATCGTCACATATTGCTGACAATTCTCCAAAGAATATTGCAAGTACTTCATTGTATTGTGTATTACTTCATTGGTTTAAAGTATCACAAGGCGTGAAACATGTATCACAAGAATTATTCCCACTTATGGTCACAATATACACTTTTTATATTAAAGTATCACAATATCGACTAATAGTATCACAAGTTATAATAGAAGTATCACAAAAAAACTTTTGAATATTGATCACATCAGTTGTTTCAAATATCAAAAGTTATAGTAAAAGTTCACAAATCTTCTCGAGAACTTTTGTTACATACTCTTTGACTAATTGGTTCGATTTCATGTCACAGTATACACTTTTCTCAATTAAAATATCACAATATCAACTTATAGTATCACAAGTTATAGCAAAAGTATCACAAAAGAACTTTTGACTTTTGCTCACAACATGAGCTTCAAATATAAAAAGTTATAGCAACAGTATCACAAATCTTCTCAAAAATTATGTTACATACCTTTTGACTAATTGTTTTAACTTCATGTCACAATATACACTTTTCTCAATTAAAGTATCACAATATTAGCTTATAGTATCACAAGTTATAGTAAAAGTATCACAAATAACTTTTGACATTTGCTCACAACATTAGCTTAAAATATAAAAGATTATAGCAACAGTATCACAAATCTTCTAAAAAATTATGTTACATACCTTTTGACTAATTGTTTCGACTTCATGTCAGAATAAACACTTTTCTCAATTAAAGTATCACAATATCAACTTATAGTATCACAAGTTATAGCAAAGTATCACAAAAGAACTTTTGACTTTTGCTCACAACATCAGCTTAAAATATAAAAAGTTATAGCACAGTATCACAAATCTTCTCAAAACTATGTTACATACCTTTGGTCTAATTATCTCGACTTCATGTCACAATATACACTTTTCATAAGATACAATTAAAGTATTACATAACACTTTCTTGACTTCAGGTCACAATACCACTTTACACTGTATCTAGCCCCAAGTAGAAAATGGAAACTAATTTATATCTAAACAACTAGTTTTGTTAAATAATTATGGTGCTTCGGTGTCATTCGAGCCTAATATCTACCTAATTCAGTATTTTCCTTTTATTAAAATTTACCCAATTTAATATTTGGGAAAATCGCAATTTTTGTCCTGTAAGTTTGACTCCTTTTAATTATTGTCCTCTAAATATAGGCGGTTCAAAAATCGTCATGTATCATAAAAAATCTTCGCGTTTTTGTCCTCTAAATATAGGCGGTTCAAAAATTGTCTTGTATCTTAAAAACCTTCGCCTTTTTAAATCTTCTCATTTTACGTCCCCACGTGCGAATTTTCGGCGGATTTAAAATTTTCCAACAGGTCGGGGACATAAAATGCGAAGATTTTTTAAGATACAAGATAATTTTCGAACCGCCTATATTTAGAGGACAAAAATTAAAAGGGATCGAACTTACAGAACAAAAATTTCAATTTTCCCTAAATATTTTTCTATTATTATATTTTTTCTAATTTAGTATTTTCCTTTATTATTTGTTACCTAATTCATTATTTTTTTTTATCATATTTTGTCTATTTCAATATCTTACTTTTATTTCATAATATAAAAATATAAATAAGTCATATTTATTTAAAGAATCTATATAAGTTGAACAAATCTTTATTCATAATAAATGCTGAAATAATCTTTTTTTAGAATTTTAAATATTCTATTTAAGAAAAATACGAATAATATAAAATTATTACAAAAGGTAAATAAATAAATAAATATAAACTTAAATTTCCTTATCTAATCCCAATATAATGGATTGAGAATAACATTAAAAATATATATGAAAAACTAATTTTACGCCAAAAAAGAAAAAATAAAGGGAAACAAAAGTAATAATAATAAATAATAGTAAAAATAAATTACTATGCCTAGTAAAATAAATATTAAATATATTCTAAGTCTTCTTATCTAATATCAGTCTAATGCATCGATACATATATTATATATCTACATGAACAAATTAATATTTTTACAGAAAAAAAAGGAAACAAAAAATAATATTACATATACTACAAGTTAGATGTAGGACGTTTTTTTAATAGAATAATTAGTGTCTTATAGATTTTAATTTTTTTATATCACAGATTTACATATGATACACATGTGTTGTATGTTTTACGTTTTTAAAAACTCAATTTCTTACAAGTTTTCCGTCAAGTTCAGGGTATTTTTATATACCTTACAACTAATTTCGTGACTCACGGTAAAAATACTTGAAAATTCTTTATTTTGAAATTCAGTTTTATTGTAATGAGAACAAATAATATTTCAATTTATGAGTAAAAATATTTATTGTGAATAATAATCTTCCTGTAAATAGAAAAAAAAATATTATGATTTGTGTGTACCATTTTTAATATTATTCTTTTAGTATTTTTAATGAATATACTCCTTTTCAAATATCGCATAATATGCGGGTGTTAAACTAGTGTGTGCGTGTGTGTGTGTATATATATATATAGTGTGTGTGTGTGTGTGTGTATGTATATATATAAATATAATATATGTGTGTGTGTGTATGTGTGTGTGTGTGTGTGTGTGTGTTATATATATTATATATATATATATATATATTTATATATATATATATATATATATTCTATTTCTATTCTATTATATTATTAGTTAGTGATCCCGGCTTAGTGAGTCCTTTCATCCGTGATGAACTGTTGGCACAAGTTCTACATTTTGTCTTTGTGGGACGAGGATAAAAGGGTCTCGGCGTGTACTTGCGAGAAGCAAGGAGGTCAACCTCTTTAAAAATATATACAACATAGATTCATGCAGCAATGTAGTTGGACTCTCGTGTTGATTCAAATGAATCATCCTTTTTATGTAGGTAAATCTTTGCCCTTCTAGGCAAGAAAATAACAATATATATATATATATATGGGTTGGTTCCAATGAGAAACATCTCTTATTTGTGAACCTGTGATCTATTGCTTTTATTATACAATCACAGTACTTAATTAATATATCAGTTATATACACCAGTAGATAGTAAAAAATTTAAAAAACTTGACCATCCATTTAATTAGATCTAAGGTCCATAATTGACCTTAAGTTCACAAATAAGGACATAGTTCTCATTTGGACCTAATCGTGTGTGTCTGGGGGGGGGGGGGGTGGGGGGGGGGGGGTGAGTGGAACTAATGGGTCCCACCTAGTGAGGTCCGTAGGGCCAAATCACAACCATCCAATACATTAGATCCTATTGATATAAATAAATTTGGGTGATAAATAAATCTATGTCTTTCTAAATGAGCATCAATAGATTTTAAAATATGCACCAATTTATATTTAAATGAATATTAATATTATTAACTAATATAAATTACACCATTTGATATTTCTCTCTCTCTCTCTCTCTCACAATTAATAATTCTCGTCTATTGAAATCTCTCTATAAGTCTCAAAAAAATATAAATATTGTCAAAATAAACTACATCATATTATTCCTTACGACCTAAGGAACAATACACATACCATTTTTCCCAATAAATTTGCACATTTATTGCGAAAAATAAATAATAGAAAATAGAAATTCACTGCATGTTTAGACGCATGTAATTGCACATTTTGAAGTACATTAATGCATTATTAGAACGACAACGATATTTTCATTATATGTCATGTTTCTCCAAGCCAATCCCCAACAGTTCTATTGCAGATTTAATAGTTTTTTAATGCACATTTACATGTCCGATGATGCACAGTTAGTAGTACAAGTATATAATAATACATGATATATTTATTAGTCAATCATCTTCCATCCAATTTACATCCATCATATCTAAACCTAGTGAGTGGCTGACTTGACTCTACAGACTCATCTTAATAATTGGACCTATTGAATTCAATTCATATACATACATACATACATATATACATACATATATACATACACACACACACACACATATATATATGCATATATATAGTAATATATATATATATATATATATGTATATATATATATATATATGTATGTATATATATATATAGGGATTAGGTTCAAATGAAACCATGTCCTTATATGTGAACCTAAGGTCAATTATGGGCCTTATATCTAATTAAATGAATGGATTAGATTTTTTATTATTATTTCTTATTTATTAAAAGCATTAGGATTATATAATAAAAAAACACTGTTGGTGTATATAACTGATATAATAATAAAGCAATGTGGTTTTATAATAAAAAGCATTGTGGTATATAATAAAAGCACTAGTTCGCAGGTTCGCAAATAAGGAAGTGGTTCTCATTAGAATCACACCACACACACACACACACACACATATATATATATATATATATATTATATATATATTATATATGTATATATACACATTATATATGGTTGAAGTTACGGTGAGAATGGTTCCATAGGTGAGAAATGAGAATGAATCCTAGCCATTATATCTAATCTAATCTAATGGATCTAATTTAATCAAATGAATGAATAAAATTATTAGCATATTAATGAAAACAAACACCTTCACCATTCTTGAAAATGACAGAAAAATAGTATGGGCGGTGGTTATCAAGGGGTTATGGTGGTAGATAATCCGAATAACGGCAACGGACTGGTCGGATAATCGGATCAGAACCTTATTGCGGTGGTGAAGGCCAAGATTAAGGAGGTGGAGATCATGGCTCGAGGGAGGGTGCCATCGTCATTGCCACCAGTGGGGCCCAAGGCGACGCAATCGGCGTTTTCATGGGGATGCTCACAGGCGATGATTCCTCTTTGGTTACTCCGCTGCCGAACGCCGCGAGCATCAACCCGGATGCTTTGGCGTCACTTAAACAAGCTCAGGTAAGTATAATTCTCCATATTAAGTTGAATATCCAATTGAATTAATGTGTAATTTGATATTCTCCCAAGTTTTTTAAAATATGTACAAAATAAAGAATTAAAAAAAGATGAGGATCAAAAGGTTGGTATGCTATATGAAATCAAAGGTTTCACTGTTCTGAATTTTTTTATACCTTCCTTGTCCCTTTTTAGCAAGAATCTTAAGTTACCCTTTTTATATGGTATTTATAAATCCATTGCACCAATTTAACTCAATATATTTACAACTGTTCAAATAGAATGCACAAGACGATTCAGAAGACTATGATGCTGAATGCAAAACTTTATATTCCCCATATTGATATTAAGTTTGATATTCTTTGTGCACATTTATATTTCATTACATATTAGCTAATGCATTAAATTGTGCACAGCATATACATAAATAGTTTAAAAGTTCTGTGCGTGTTGTCGTCTGATGTCAATGTAGTTGTAGTTGATGAAAGTGTGATGTGATTTGTGCACAAGTAAGTGTATGTATGTGCACAGTAATGTGATCACTTGTGCACGATCATACAGTAGCTATGGTGTTTGCGCATGCTATGAAGTTACAAATAACTTTTCTGCCAAGTTATCTGTGGCGTGTACTGTTTTGTGAACTGATTCGATGGGAGGTTTCATAGGTGATGTTGACTGTTCTTTACAAAATTGTGAGCCTATTAGACAAACAATGTTGATGACCCTAACTTTACAAAATACATGAAATATAAATATAAAATTGTTCGATAGAATGCACGAAACTTGTTGCTTTAAGTTTAATGTTTTTGAGATGATATAGGTGTTATGTGGTTTGTGTACATTTATGTTTATTATGTGCAAGGAAATACATTAACTAGTGCACATCATGTTCCATATGGTTTAACAGTTCTATGCTTGTTGTTTAATATGATTTTGGTGGGTGTAGGTGTGATGTGGTTTGTGCACAATAATGTATTAACTTATGCACAATATATAGTGCTTTAAATTGTTCATGTTAAAATAATTTTCCTGTCACGTTATCTGTGATGTGTTTGTGCACATGTAAGTGTCAGTTTGTGCACAATAATGTCTTCGATTGTGCACGGACGTGTAGTAGCAAATGGTGTTTGCACGTGTTATAATTAAAAAATTATGTGCGTGTTGTCGTTTGATTCAAGTGTGATGTGTTTGTGCACAATAATGTCTTCGATTGTGCATGGTCATGCAGTAGCAAATGGTGTTTGCACGTGTTATGATTAAAAAATTCTGCGCGTGTTGTCGTCTTATTCAAGTGTGATGTGTTTGTGCACATGTAAGTGTTAGTTTGTGCACAATAATATCTTCGGTTGTGCACGGTCGTGCAGTAGCAAATGGTGTTTGCACGTGTTATGATTAAAAATTATGCGCGTGTTGTCATCTGATGTGATTGTCGTCTGATGCAAGTGTGATGTTTTTGTGCACAAGTAAGTCTCGGTTTGTACACATTAATGTCGTCACTTGTGCACAGTCGTGCTGTAGAAAATGGTATATTACACGTGTCATGATTAAAAAATTATGTGCGTGTTGTCGTCTGATGCAAGTGTGATGTGTTTGTGCACAATAAGTGTCAGTTTGTGCACATTAATGTGTTTGCTTGTGCACGGTCGTGCAATAACAAAAGTAGTGTTTGCTCATGTTATGATTAAAAATTTATGCGCGTATTGTCACCTGATGTCGTTTTATTATGATGCAAGTGTGATGTGGTTTGTGCACAAGTAAATTTCAGTATTTGCACATTAATGTGTTTGCTTGTGCACGACCGTGTAGAAGCAAAATAGTGTTTGTAAGTGTTATTGAGTTTTAAATAATTTTTTTGTCGCGTTATCTGTAGCGTGTACTATTTTGTTCACTGATTCAATGCGAGATTTTGCAGGTGATGTTGAATGTTCTTCCCAATTGGGAAACAGAGAAAGCAATTGACAGATTTCAAGACCAACCCTTAATATTATTTTTGTATTTTTACTTTTCTTAATTTTGCAAACTGGTTTGTTCACGAGTAAAGTATAGTTTTGTGCACAACCATGCGATAAGATCTGCACAATAGTTTAATAAATTGTGCACGGTAGCATTTCATTAATTCCTATTTAAGTTGTTGGTCTATTGGGTTTTAAGTACTAAATGTGAGGTTGAACTATGATTTGTCCGTGTTTCACAATTAAGAACTTTGGCCATTTCCTTTTCTCTTTTCATCATATTTTTTTGGTTTATTATTGATATACCATATACCTTAGTTTATTAAAGTATAATCTTGGAGATTATAGGACAACCAGAAAATGAATCGACAAGATGGTTTGGTATGACATATAATTATTTTATTGATTGTGAGTAATGGAGCAGGTGTGCTTTTGTACTTCTGCGATGTACCATTTATGTGCACAAGTAAGTGTCAATATGTGAACAATTATGCAATAAATTCTGCACACAAAATTAAAATAAAAAATATAAAGTAGAATATTTAAATTGTTTCTTATTTAATCACGCGTTTTAAAAAGATATAACTTATTCAAAGCAGAATCTGAATACATATATTGACCGATGGATCTTCCTTTTGGTCGATGAATATTTACATAAATTACATGCACACAACTATTTATATCTTGAAATAAATTTATTTCCACAAGAGATGTCACTTTTTGTGATATTGTTGCTTCAATTGATATCTCTCTCTCTCTCTCTCTCTCTCTCTCTCTCTCTCTCTCTCTATATATATATATATATATATATATATATATATATATATATATATAAGGGGCAATTCCCATATAGTCCATAAGGTAAATTTTTTTATCCTAAATAGTCCATTGAAAATTTAACTTCCCATTTGATCCAAACTACTATATAAGAGTACTAATTTACCCTTATTTATTCTTTCTTTCTTTCTTTCTTTCTTTTTCCTTTTTCCCAAATTTAATTCAAATAAAATCTATACTACTCTATTGAGTTTCATACTACCATTACATGGTCACTGTCGTTGGTGACGCTGTCAACAGAATCTCATACTAAATTATGAAATTACATACTATGTCATAAAGTTTCATACTACAACATTGAGTTTCATATTATATCATGAAATATATTATATCAAAACTTCATACTGCGGGCAAAAGTTCCATAATGCATCACTAAATTCCATACTACATTCAAATTTTGTACTAACACTCATATAAAAAAAACTATACTACATTATTGAATTTCATACTACGCTTGTTGAATTTAGTACTAACCTTCTATTAAATTCATACCAAACTTGTTAAATTTCATATTACAATGAAATGATATTTCACAATATAAAAATTTCATTGACACACAACTTCCACCGGCCAACAAATCTAAAATCTAATGTGACATCTAAAAAACCAAACATCATAGAATTCCTCCAATGAAAAAATTGTCCAATAGCCTAAATTAATTCTAATTCCTAGTATTTTTCCAATATGGTCAAACATCACTTATCACTGTAAATAACAAAAGTATTGGGCCCAGGCCCAATGATTGGCTGCTTGCTTCTCACGTGAGGTTTGGCCAACCCTTGCTAACAGTTGAAGTGACGGCGGCTGGAGGATTTAGTTAGTCGAAATTAGGGGAATTAGAATTGACATGCATAATAAGAAACACTGTGGATGGAGGTTGTTAGATCGAAGCGAGCCCGAGTAAGGTATGCAAAATTCGAAAATAAAAAAGGGTTAACGGGATGGTTTTGCGGAGGTAGTTTGTTCAACTAATTTGCAGGTGGGGTGTTGATGATTTATTGCGTGTATATGTTGTTGGAGAAGGCAGCCCCATGACCACCGTGTCAATGACCAATGAGCAGTTTTGGGTTCCTTTACCCTAACCCAATTAGTCAATGAAATGATTTTCAAGGATAATAATGGTTGTGAATTGAGGAAATAGTTAGAATATATATATATATATATATATATATATATATATATATATATATATATATAAGATTCTTTGTTTTTTTGGTACACGGGTGTTTTGATAAGTTATATGTAGTTTTTTGATTTAATGGAAAGTAATTTATATGAATGGGATATAAAAGAAAATGAATGATTATTTGGGAGTTAATGTTGATATAAGT
Organism: Phtheirospermum japonicum; assembly: GCA_014905375.1. Lineage (NCBI taxonomy): Eukaryota > Viridiplantae > Streptophyta > Magnoliopsida > Lamiales > Orobanchaceae > Phtheirospermum > Phtheirospermum japonicum. The sequence goes on from BMAC01000072.1 coordinate 2,225,837, forward strand.
GTATTATATGGGAATTATCCTTATATAAAAAATCATACCAATATTTGAATTTAGAATTTAAACTCCAAGACCAAATTAATTTTAAAATTTTATTTATAATTTGAGGTCAAAATAATAAATAAACTTTAATTGAACCTCAAAAATAGATCCCAAAATTTAGTAACATGCAAATAGGCCCAAAATCTAAAAAATCAAGAGAGCGTAATAATTTTGAAGGTTTAAGGGTCCTTTCTGTAATTTTTGGAAATTTTTTGTATAGCTTAACAGCCCTTAACAATTTTCTGAAAGTTTTAGGGTCCTTTTTGTAATTTTCAAAATTTTTAATAATTACAGAAATGCCATTTGGGCTTAAAATAGTTTCTGGAAATTTCTTGGGGTCAGAATGTAATTTCAGAAAGTTCATGGGCAGCCTCAAGTTTTCCAAAAATTCAGGGCAATTCTGTGATTTCATAAGTTTTAAAAATTACAATCAAACCCAAAACTATATCAAATTCTCAAAATCTCACCTAGGCCCTAAATCAAATTGAGGGCTTGCGTTTCGAGCCTTGTCGGCCACCACCGCCGGCATCAAACTTCGCCCCGCGAAGAGATGAAGTCGGCGGCAGTGGAGGCCCGCCGGAAAAGCTCCCTGAGCTGCCGGAATCTGGGCCAAAATCCGAACGGCCAAACGGCCGCCACTTTTGTCACCATCCACTGCAGCCACGCCGCCGTCTAGAGGTAGTCACCGGTTGCCCAGCAGTCGGCCGCTCCAGCCATTTTGAATCTTGATTTTTAATCTGCGTACATGGCTGGAGCGATCGACTTTTGACAAAAACATACCGACTTTTGACTAATCAATTCAATGGTGATAGGGTACTGATACAAATACTCTACAGCTATGTTACTCTTCCCATATCTTCCTTAGTAGCACAGGTTATTATCACCGGTTTCCAAGAATCTTTATTTTGACCTAAGCTTTATGCTTAGGGATAGTTACAAACACTACCCCTAAGGATTACCTCAGTTACCAAAAAGAAAAAGAATCATCTTTTAAAATTACGAAAATCCTCCCAATATATTAGAAATATCCCATTGAGGTTTGTATTTGATTCAACAATTAACCCCGCAACCATTTGCATTTTGTAAAATAACAACAATGTCAAATGACTATTTTTAATTTGGTATAACTGCAAAACTACCCTTGTGTTTTGGGGTTTTTACAATTCTGTGTTCAATAGAAGGGGATCATTGTAATATATTTATGAATGTGAGGGGAGGTGGTGAAGTATAGTACATAATCAAAACTCAAGAGGCTTTTGTGTAATTTTCAAAAAGATATTTCTTTTTGTGTGTGTAATTAGATCAAAACTCAAGAATACTTTTGTAATTATTCCTATTTTTTAATTTTGAAGGACAGCTTAAGGTTGTTCTCATTTATGGCTATTTGTTTTGTTGATAATATTATATTGATATTGAGGAAATAATGTTTCCATTATCTCGAGAACTATCAATTTGCTTCCTTCTTATTTGTAGTATTTTTTTAAAAAATTAAATTTCTGGTTGGTTTGCATAGTGAACCAAAATTTTGTGCACCCCTTTTTAAGATAATTGATTTTAAACACGCAAGCTTGCTCGCAAGAGTACGAGAAACTTGTAGGGTGGTGAGTTTGACTCAAGTCGATTCCCTCGAGGACAACTGTTCGGTATCATAGATGTTTTTCTCAATAATAATTAAACACATAAACTTATACACATTGGGGGTTTTGTTTCAAATTGATTATTAACTACTAATTTAAAATGCAAGACTTACACTTAAATTTTAAATTAATTATTCTAAACTACCATCTGAATTAAACTAAATTATTTAACCTTAGTAACCAGATGAAAACTAAATCTTATGATTAACTAAGTTTAAAGATCCAATTTTAATTAACTAAAACCTAAATTAATTCTCTAATTAATTAACTAGTAAGCAAATCTAATTAAAATTCGAATTTAATTAATAACTAAGACTAAACTAAATCGCAGCAACCCGAAAATTCTTGAACTAACTAAATAAATCAACTACGAATTATGAATATGCATGCGTTATCCAACTACGATTCTAACGATTACTAAACGAGCATGAAAACTACAAAAACTAATAAAAATCAATCACATGAATATTCTCAACCAAACAAGCATCAAATATCCAACATAAAACATATAAAACTGAATTCTAAACTGAGATTAATCAACCAAAATACGTTCAGTAAATCCAAAAACGGAAACAATTTCAAGAACATAAACTAACTACTATTCGAAAAGCTTTGAAAACTAGGAATTAAAACTAAGAAACTAAAGAAAAGTTGCAGAGTACTTATTGGAGCTAATGAAAACTGAAAGTTCTTCGGCTAATCCGAAGAGAAAACGCAGCGAATCGGTCGAGAAACGATGAACGGCGTCGAACGGGATCCAGAACTTGTCGTCGTCGAATCTTGGGTTGCTCTTCGATCTTCGCATTTTTTGATGTTATTCTCCGACTCAAAACTCTATGATTATGTTTATGGTAAGTTTTTATGGTTAAAAGTACGCCTGGAACTCGGATTAATGGGTGATTTATATAGAAATCGCGTATCGTGGGCCGCAAGTTACACAGGTCGGTTACTGGGCCCGTTAACGGTAGCACTTTACGGTAAGGAGCTACCGTAACCAGCTACTGTAAACGCCTTTGTTGCCTACTTACGGTGATGTTTACGGTAAGGCGCTTAATCATTAACCCTACCGTAATGCCCGCAGCCCTCCTCTTACAGTGTGGTTTACGGTAAGGCTTACGGTAAGGTTACCGTAAAGAATAACGGTTAGCCTCCAAAACTTGCTACTTTTTCGCCGGAACGCTCGATTCTTGTCTCTTAATCATCACCCTTCATCTCTTACGTGCTGAGCCCTTCCGGTTACTTAGCTGTATGGCGAAAAATCAGAGATAATTCACCTTTTTGCATCAATTAAGGTCCAAACATGGTAAAATAAGCTGGAAACACAAATATACGAATTGAATCTTAAACTATCCAACTTATACCAAAAATAATAAGAAAAAGTAACTCAAATACTACTGAAAATGAGCATAAATACGTGTTAATCAACTACCCCATGCTTTATTTGTTTGTTCATACTCGAACAGACGTTAAATTCAATGTATAACAAGAAAGAAAATCAACTCAAGCAATGAGTCTTGCTATGCTACATACATAATTAATTTTTTTTAAAATATAGATACATGTCGCGCAACTTCAAACACTCCAACTTTATTACATTGTCGCTTCATAAAAAAAATCATGCATCCTCTCAAAAGGGAAATATATATGAGTGTTCGCTCAAAGCACTCACGCATTGCTGCATAGGACATGTATACGCTCAAATCATGCAAATGCATGCACAATAAATAAGCACGGAAAATCAATCTCTTCTCAATCGCAAATTAAGTGTGTTATCAATACTAAGAATCGGTAAAGGTCTTTACGGGTTGTAATGTAAGGCTCTTTGGACGGTATGGAATATATAAGTCGCGTGGCTAACTCACGATCTAACGTGATCAATAACTCACTCAACCTATTCTAATCAAGAAGTTAATTGCTTTACCTCGTTCAAAGTAAAAAACCTTACTAACACTCATAACGTAGCCTTTAAACTTAGGCTATTTCTCAACACGATACTCTAAAAAAGACTTGTTGCTCGAACCACTTAATTACAATTGAAGCTTATAATACGCTTCTTTAAAATTACACAACTCTTGCCTTCTAGACATTAGGCTTCAAGAAAATAAGCAATAAAACACAAGCCTTTATTAGCGCGTAGGCAATTAATCAACACTATCCACCATCCTTCTTTTTTATTTTTTTTTTTCCCCATTTATTTTTTTTATGGGGTCTTTCTTTTTTTATTTTTTTTTTATACAGGATGGTGGTCCTTAATAATTACAATTATTCATAAATTCCAAATAAAAATTTCCAAAACTCTAATAATCAGCAAAATAACGAACTCCTACCCACGCTTTTAATGGGTTAGTAGGGTTCGACTCAATCACTCAGGCTATTGGCATGGGTAGTTTGGCTATGATTGGCTCATTCGGAATTTATAGTGGCTAAAAATTTATGGATACGGCCGGAATAGGGTTTTTTCTGTGCCTTAACCTCATTTTCAAAGTCAACTACACACAGCGGTTTCAAAGAGAAATCAAGACTGGAACTTATTCAAGCAAATGCAATGATGATAATCACTCAGGCTACTCACAGTCTTTTTGCATGAAAAAAGTTTTGAATTAATGCTGCTTTTAAAGTTTTGCGAAATCAATTGCAATCAAGTACCATTTTACAATATATAATAATATAATTTTTAAATATTTATGCACTTATGCACGCACAAAAGAAAAAAGCCTCAAATCTAATCTTAGTTAACTTCGACAGGCAAGCCATACAAACACAATATCGCGCAGAAATAGTAATTAATCACGAAAAATCACGTTTAAGCATTACATATCACAAAACACAAATTCAACTAAGCATAAAGTAGAATAACAAATCGCTCGACCCCATCCCTCCCCCTCAGAAAAATTCGGCAAACTCCGCTTTGCCAATAAAAACAAGTAAAGAAAAGAGAGGTAAGAAAAATGTCCCTCAATAACAAAAATGGTCGAGCCGCTCCATGTTGAATCGTGACACCAAATAATCATCTCGAATGTCGTGATTCGAAATCGCTCGACTAAAAACTAAGAAAAACACAACTAACAACGAAAATGAATAACAATAAAAATATTCAAAATGAAACACACAGAAAAACAGAAATAAAAAATAATAGTGAAATAATCAAACGCCAGGAGGCATATGATCAGGAGGACCCTGATACGGCATATAATCCATAGAATCCGTAGGCGGTGCCGGTGCCCAATGATTCTCCGCATCCAATCGGAATCTAGCAGAATCGTCCGTCAGCGTAATCAACAAATCTCTACTTGCCTCGCCGGCCTCCCTAGACCTACGTGCCTCCTGATGCCCCAAACGAGCTTCTTCTTATCCTAAACAAGTCTCCTCATGACCTAGACGAGCCTCCTCATAACCCAAACGAGCTTGCTCAAAAGCAAGGCGCGCATCCTCCATCGCTCGGTGGGCCTTATACTCTATACCAGAAATTCTATCATAAACATTATTCCTAAAGTCACGGGATTCTCCTAAGAAGGCGGTGAAATATGGTGGCACTGTAGAAGATGATCCTCCTGCCCCTCCGTATGACTGCCCCGCACGGGTCTCCATAACTGGCTCTGTATGAAAGGTAGAAGCTCGAAATGTAGAAGCAACGCCATCTACAACCTGAGTCACCTCTCGAATCACATCCATATCATATTCGACATTATCATCCGCTTGCTCAGTCTTCTCGTCGCCTTCCGAGTCGTCCGAATCCTCAATGCGGGGTCCCAGCGTCGTCACTGCTCGTCTCTCACCCCTCGGCTTCCCTTGAACTCGCACTATCCTCCAATCGAACTCTAACGGCTTATAGAAATGCCGCACGTCATCCTCCCTAGGCTTATAACCACAAACCTCTGCTAATCTCATAATAAACGCGTCATGGGTCATAGGAACGCCTCTCTCATTGTCGATCTTTTGCACGTTCTTAATGCTCCGAATCATCAGGGGATATAGCTGGAGTCATGTTCCTTTTACCATGCACCAGAGAGCGTATAACTCATCCTTATTAATTATCATCGGCTCCTCGTTCCCGATGACGCAGCGAGCCATAAATCGATAAGCAGCATAAAGTGCATTGTCCTCCACACACGCCAGGGCGTACCGAGTCATTTCCGCACTACCTGGCACAGTGATCTCATTCCAAAATACTCTCTCGAGATAGTTATGATCGCTCTCCCATAGCGTCATCCGACCGTCAATGTCAAAATAAGAATTGATCTCTTTGCTCGAAAACTTGAACTCTCGGCCTCCAGAATGGCACGACATAGTATAATCGCCCAAAATCACGAATGACGTATAAAAATCCAGCATGAGTTACTCGTAGGCCGGGTATTGCATTCTCGCCCAGTGGATGCAGACGAGGTTCTTAATGTACCCCACGAATTTTTCGTCAAAAGGATTGTTGTTAACCTCCTGATCAAGCCAATAATTAATGTCTATAATCATGGGCGGAACAATGCTCCGGGTCATCAATGACCTATATAAGTTCACCTCGTCCTCGTAAACCTTAAAAGGCGCCCCCAACACTCCTTGCTACATTCTTCCTTTTGTTGCACGAGGGTGAAGCCATCATAACCAAAAATTCGCCGGAATGCGATGAAAAATTCTCCGAAAAACTGCACGTCAGAATAATTAACGGTAACCCCCTTACGTTAGCTTCGTACCGTAACCGCTAACGTAACTGCTACCATAAGATAATTCATCGAGCACCTTCTATGCAAGTTCGCCGTCGACGATTACCAAGTAAAAACAACTCCAAATCAACCCAAATACTATCCTAAACCTGCAATTTCCTAGTCCAACAAGTAATTGAGTCTGGTTGAGACACACTTACCCCAAATTTGAGCGAATCAAGACCTGAGAGGACGAAACCCCTCTCCGTCGCCTGCTGTTGTCGCCCTCCATCGAAACAACCGAAGTCCGCTGGTTTTGCGATGTGAACGAGGTGAATTAATTGGTGAATCTTGGTGGTAAGGACGGTTTATAGCGATTGAACGTCTACGGTGAAGACGGGTTGTATATCTGCAGGTTTACGGTGAAATAAAAGAAAAGAATTGGGTTTCGTTAAAACCTATAACGTTAAATACGGGCCGGGCCTCAACTTACTTAATGGTAACCCCTTTATGGTAGGGTGTTACCGTTAACTCTTACCGTAATGTTCTCTGTTGGTGGGTAACAGTTGACCTTACGGTTACTCGTACCGTTAAGTCTGGGCTGCAAAACTCGTGAAAAATTGAAATTGTTCGACAAAAGTTTAAGTATTTTAAAGCACACGAACTTGAGAAATAAATTTCATTAATATGCAAGCGTGTTATGATAAATTAACATGACAATAAAGATAAAAATAAAACAACAAAAATAAAAATTAAACATAAGACTCGAAGCAAGCGGAAAACTCCTAAAGACTTGACTGAATTGGAAATTGCTAATCACGGCTCGCTAGGCTCATTCAAATCGAAGGGTTGAATCACTAGGTCCATATATTCTCTCTCCAAGCTCGGTGATTTTAGCGTCGGTGTCCCCAAGCTCTTGCTTCCAAAACGCAGCAAACCTGAAGGTCTGTTCATATTGATCAATAAGTTCATTGAGGAATTCAATCTTTTCTTCCTCCACTTTGACAAGCTTTTCCATTTCTTTCCTCAATTAAACTTACAGGGTGAGAATGTCGAAAGTAATCGAGGCCTCGTTCATCAACGATGCATCAAGTCTTTTGTTTAAAGTTCAAATTTCTTTCCTAGCATCATCGAGCTCGGTTTGCATCTTTTCCATGGCACTGCTGTGCTGCTGGCGACGTTTCATTATTGATGAAAGAAAATTAAATTTGGGATTGAGAGGCTTGTGTATGAGAAAAGCTTGATGGAATTATCAAAGCTTGAAAGAATTGTGAAAGGGTGACTTCTAGGGGTTGATTATTTATAGGTATCCTTCGGTCTTTAAAGTAGGAATCCTAATTCTCCTCCAATTTCAATCTAAGGCAGGACAATCGAACCTTCCTAATTAAAATAGAACTCTTAAAAGGTAGGCAATCTAGACATGGAAGTACTTGAAAAACCGTCCAAATTTAACGAAAGTAGAACTTGCCTTATAAAAAAAAAATTCCCAAGAATTCCTTAATTAATTTCCATAAAATTTAAAAATTGGGACGCTTATGGTAGCCTTTACGGTAAGGCTAATCGTTAGATCTTACCGTTAATACTTACCGTCACCATGTCTTGATCAGTCTATGGTTTGAAGTTACCGTCAACGCCTGGATCAGATGCTAGCGGTAGCACCTTACGGCAGCGAGTTACCGTAAGTAACCATTAAGTCTTCAAAAATTGGCGAATTTTTCATTTTTTTTTCCTACACACTGACCTTGCAAAAACGTATCATAGCAATTTTCTTGAAAACTACAAAAATAAAAGAAAAGAAAGTCAAAGAAAGAATATAAAGAGGAAAAACAAACGCTTGGGTTGCCTCCCAAGAAGCGCAACTTTTAACGTCGCTTGCTTGACGCATTTCGCTTAATCAATCTCTAGCTCGTGGTGGGCCCACGAACTCTCTCTTGATACCGTTTTGACTCTTCATATAGTTCTCGTAATAAGGCTTAAGTCGATGCTTGTGGACTTGAAAATTAAATTTGTAACATTCATCGTATAGAGTGGCTACTCCAGACTCATCCATCTCTTTTATTAAAAATGGCCCACTCCATGCTGCTTTAAAATTGGTTGGATCAAATTTACGATTGGAATTATATAGCACTAATTGGCCAACCTTCAACTTTCCATCATTAAAATTCTTGTCAAAAACTTCGTTCGACTTCTTCTTCCTCGTACAATTGCTGTTGTATGCCTTGTCCTTGTTCTTTGCTCAGGCAAATTTTTTGTTGGGGTCGAGGGAAACGTACTCCGAACGATTTCGCGGTGGCTTCAACTCCACTTGTGGCTCGATTTTAGGTGCTTTATTCTTCACATCCACTTGATCATTAAAATCCACAAATTATTCAATAATATCACTTATGTGGATGCCTAGCAATTCGATCAAATCCTCCCCACTCAAGTGTTCCTCATCGTCAAACTCATCAAACTCCTCATTGAAGTCGACTTCTAGTGTACCTCCCACTCCTCTCGGAAGTTCGGCGTCGTCTCTGCCGCCTAATTCGTCCTAAATCGCGGCTCCTTTTAACTCGTGGATGCATGATGCAATAGGATCAAAGAATGAACAATCATCTTCAATGGCAGGTGTAGGATTGTTTTGAATATCCTTAAGAGAAAACATTACTGATTCCCCCAAAACGGTCATTGTCATTCTTCCTTTGTGAACATCAATCAAAGTATGGGTGGTAGACATAAACGGGCGCCCCAATAAAATGGTATGCTCCGAGCTCGCAATCGGTACTTCGCCAGTGTCCAAAATTACAAAATCAACCGGAATTACTAGCTCTTCAACCTGCACTAAAACATCCTCATCCATTCCCAAAGGTAGCCTAATTGATCGATCGGCCAACTGTAGTCGCATGGTTGTCGGCTTCAGTGGCCCAAGATTAAATTCTCGATAAAGTGAATAAGGCATTAGATTAATTCCTGCTCCAAGATCCAACATTCCTTTTGCTGTTTGTCCATTAGCCAAGGAAATAGTAATGCAAAAACTTCCAGGATCGAGTTCCTTAGGTGGTAATGGATTCTTGAAAACTGCGCTAACTTCCTTTGGCAATGTTACATATTGATTTGACGCCAAGCGTCTCTCTCTTGAAGCAAGTTCTTTGAAAAATTTCACGTAGGCGGGCATTGTTTTGATTACCTCCAAAAGTGGTAAGTTAATGTTGACATTTTTCAATAGGTTATATAGTTCCAATAATCTTTTATTCTCTTTAGTTGGACGCAAACGGCTTAAAAAAGGAATAGCATACTTGATCGGTGTTGTCGATTGCCTTGGTGGTGATGGTTTAAGAGCATCATTTTTGCCAAGTGCGTCATTCGGAGTCGTCCCTTGAATGGATCCAGGAACATATCTATTAGAGGATTTATGCAGCTGATCAACTGGATTAGAAACATCCTCCTTAATGGTAGGTGGCGTATTGTCCTTAACTTCGACTTCCTCATTTTGGTTAACTATCCCGTTGTCAGTCTTCTTTCCACTGCAAAGGATATGAACCGCCGACGCTTGCTCTGCTTGGCTTGGGAGTTTACCCTTCTCATTTGAGAGCCCAACTAGGTGGTCCGACAATTGACCAATTTCTACTTCAAGTTTCCTTAGCCCAGCTGTATTATCATGAATAGCCTTTTTCATATCAGTGATATCATTTCGAACGTCCACGAGTCCATCTCGGTTTTTAATAGTTTCGGCAACTTGATTCTGCTGCCAAACCAAAAGCTGATCAGTCGATTGAATTTTGTAGGCACCTGCCCTTGCGTATGGAAATTATTTTGGGGTGGGGGAAATGGTGCTTGAGCATGTGGTGGCGGGTATTGTGGATCAGGTGGCATATAACTTGGGCTTCCTGGGCCCCACTTAAAAAGAGGATTATCACATTGCGCGGTGAACTTCCTTGGTGGTTGCTGATTTGAATAATTCTGGATCCCGTTAACGTCCTCTTGCTGTTCAATATTGTTTGGACACATGTCTACTAAATGCTGGGGGGGTCCGCATTGATAACACGTTGCAGCAGTCTTCTTTGAAGAGGTCTTGCTCGCCCGCTCGGCTTTCCAAGCTACTAATGTCTCGTCAAATATTACCCCAAACTTTGACTTGACTAATTTGTCATTATCTAAATCAGGATCGGGAATGGAAATCTCATTAACCTTTAATTTACGAGGCCGAGAGTTTGTTTGTCTAGATTTTTCGCTTTGCTTCTCCAACACTCGTTTTGCCTCGGTGGCTGTCAAATCTCCGAAATCTCCTCCTGCAGCTATTTCAACTTCCCTCTTTCCATGGTCCAATAATCTCGGGGGAGTAGTTATGGTGGGGGCAAGCTTGCAAAAGTGTCTTGTAACTCTCCCATGTTTCATGAAATAGCTCACCCTCCAATTGTTCAATCGTAGCTATTTGCCTTCGGAGATGCCATGTGGTTTGTGCTGAATAGTATTGATTTAAGAATTTCTCACTTATCATCTCCCAATCAGTCAACGATCCAGGTTCTGGGGATAGTAACCACGACTTCGCCTTGTCTTTCATGCTGTAAGGAAAACAAATCATATGCACCTCCTCCTGGTTAAGGCCATTAACCACAAATATGCCGACTTCATCAACAAAATAGTTCAAAAATGCCAAAGGTTTTTCATGGGCACCTCCGTGGAAAGTCGGGAGTAAATTAAGTTAAGGTGGTTTAATCTCCACTTCCCTTGTGGTTGGCCAAGAACAATAGCGGACCTAAAAGGTACAACCTTCAGACGCACCAAATCGTGCTTTCTAGGTGCTCTATCTCCCCTTGGTTCTCTAACTTGGTCGTTTGCTCTCTCGTAGCGGTTGTCATATGCGTTCCTTTCATAATCATGTTCGCGCTCATGTTTTCTTTCAAAATGGTCCTGGTCGTAGCCATGGTTTTGATTTGCCAACAAAGCATATACTCGTCTATGATTGTTAGCATACTCGTTATGCTTAATAAATGCCACGTTCTCGATGTTGCACTGACGGTTGACATTGTTGATTATCTCTTCATTTTGCCTTATATTCGCCATATTGGGTGGATAATCGACTACGTCGTTTGGTTGGCGATTTAGTTCTCCGTTATGCTGCTTGTTAACTCTTTTGTTTCTCCCCTCGTCTTGTCTCATGTTCTCCATGTTTTGCTGATAATTAGCCTAGTAGGCTCGGGGTTGTGGTTGTCCTTACAAAACAATTAGTTCACTACCATACCCGTTTCGAATGCGACGTGGTGGTGATCTTGGTGGGGAATCACCGTTTCGGATTGATTGTACTCCTAACATTGCCTCAGGGATATCATCGCAAACAAAATCAGTAGTTGTAGAAGAAACGCTCTCGGGAATGAAAAGGGGCCTTGGTCTCGGTGGATTTGAACGATGGATGTTGTCAATAAATGGTGCAAGATCGCGTTGAAGTGATCGTCTACCTTGCATAAACTCAACAACAAATCAACGTACCAAGTGGCAAAAATCTAAACCAAGTGCAATTATACAAATAACGACGAAATAGAAAATAAAATGAAAAATATCCTTGAATCCTACTCGTTGTCCCCGGCAACGGCGCCAAAATTTTAAACCAAACTTTTGTGCACCCCTTTTTAAGATAATTGATTTTAAACACGCAAGCTTGCTCGCAAGAGTACGGGGAACTTGAAGGGTGGTGAGTTTGACTCAAGTCGATTCTTTCGAGGAAGATTTTTCGGTATCTTGGATGTTTCTCTCAATAATAATTAAACACATAAACTTATATACATTGGGGGTTTTGTTTGAGATTGATTATTAACTACTAATTTAAAATGCAAGACTTAAACTTAAATTCTAAATTAATTATTCTAAACTACCAATTGAATTAAACTATATTATTTAACCTAAGTAACCAGCTGAAAACTAAATCTTATGATTAACTAAGTTTAAATATCGAAATTTAATTAACTAAAACCTAAATTAGTTCTCTAATTAATTAACTAGTAAGCAAATCTAATTAAAATTCGAATTTAATTAATAACTAAAACTAAACTAAATCGCAGAAACCTGAAAAATCTTGAACTAACTAAATAAATCAACTACGAATTATGAATACGCATGCGTTATCAAACTACGATTCTAACGATCACTAAACCAGCATAAAAACTATGAAAACTAATAAAAATCAATATCATAAATATTCTCAACCAAACAAGCATCAAATATCCAACATAAAACATATAAAACTGAATCTAAACTGAGATCAACCAACCAAAATACGTTCAGCAAATTCAAAAATGGAAATAATTTGAAGAACATAAACTAACTATTATTCGAAAAGCTTTGAAAACTAAGAATTAAAACTAAGAAACTAAAGAAAAGTTGCAGAGTACTTATTGTAGCTACTAAAAACTGAAAGTTCTTCGGCTAATTCGAAGAGGAAACACAGCGAATCAGTCGAGAAACGATAAACGGCGTCGAATGGGCTCCGGAACTCGTCGTCGTCGAATCTTGGGTTGCTCTTCGATTTTCGCATTTTTTATGTTATTCTCCAACTCAAAACCCTAGGATTATGTTTATGGTAAGTTTTTAGTGTTAAAAGTACGCCTAGAACTCGGATTAATGGGTGGTTTATATAGAAATCACGTATCTTGGGCCGCAAGTTACACAGGTTGGTTACTGGGCCCGTAAATGGTAGCACTTTACGGTAAGGATCTACCGTAAGAAGCTACCGTAAACGCCTCTGTTGCCTCCTTACGGTGATGTTTACAGTAAGGTGCTTAATTGTTAATCCTACCGTAATGCCTGCAGCCCTCCTCTTACGGTGTGGTTTACGGTAAGGTTTGCGGTAAGGTTACCGTAAAGAATAACAGTTAGCCTCCAAACTTGAGACTTCTTTGCCGAAACGCTCGATTCTTGTCTCTTAATCATCAACCTTCATCTCTTACGTGCTGAGCTCTTCCGGTTACCTAGCTGTATGGCGAAAAACAGAGATAATTTACCTTTTTGCATCAATTAAGGTCAAAATATGGTAAAATAAGCTGGAAACACAAATATACGAATTGAAGCTTAAACTATCCAACTTATACCAAAAGTAATAAGAAAAATTAACTAAAATACTACTGAAAATGAGCATAAATACGTGTTAGTCACGTAGCTCCTGCAGATGATAATGAACTTAAAGGGATTACTGGAGCAGCTGTATGTATCTCTTTAATGTCTTGATAGTAATTAGTTTAGAGTTGCTTTTTTTTTTTTTTTGGTGATTAGGCGTAAACTAATGGATTAGTTTTTATAATTACAAAAGGTTTGAGTTAATTACAAAATCTACCGAGGTTTTACCAAATGACATAAAATTAATAATAATTACAAGTGGACCTTGACATTTGATTCTCTTTTACAAATTGCACGCTCGAGAGGGGGTATTTCTGATTCGTAAAGATAATTGGAGCTTATAATAATTAGACAAAACCTCAAGGAGGCCATGCTGATTCGGAAATGATTATATTTGGATGCTTTAATTTTGAAAATGAAACTTGTATTCTCAAGAAAAAAAAATTGGAAACTTAAAATAGTTCTACTTATGAATTTAGCTTGTAGAGGCATTTAAATTTATAATTGTATCTGCATCAATGTTATAAGCACGTAATCATCTTGCATCGTGAGGGTCTGAAAATAAATCAAGATAGTTTATTTATTGATATTTTTTAACTTAATGCTTCTTTGCCTTCGCCTAATCATCTTGCATAATATGTTATGATATTTATTTACTTATTAGGTTAATTATAAAAAACCACCCTTGAGGTTCAGCCTATTTACAAGAAAAGACAAAAAATTTTTTAAAATATAAATACCTCTCAATATTTATTTATGTTACAAAAGGGCACTCTCAAGAGGGAGTACGTATAAGGCAACTACAAGACTCAGTGTAGTTTTTGTAATTTTAAATGATATGTAGGTCTTTTTATAATTAGATAAACTATCAAGGTAATTTTTGTAAATAACCCTTTTTTATTAATGTCATGGATTTGCTCTTTGGTGCTCAATTTTTCTTTGCAGCCCCCAACATATAAAAAGGAAATAAAAGTTTGTTGGTGTAGTTTAACCTCAAATATCACATTCAATTTCACGATTTTTTTTTCTTAATATGAAATTACAATTTTCTACAACTATTTTACTTTTCCTTTGTATGCCTCAGTAACACAGGTTATTATTATCAATTTATTAACATAAATTATTATCATAAGTTCCAAGAATCTTTATTTTTGACATAAGTTTTATGTTTAGGGGAAAATACAAACACTACCCCTAAGGTTTACTTTACAAATAATAATAATAATAATAATAATAATAATAATAATAAATAAATAAATAAATTATCTTTTAAAATCACAAAAATCCTCCCAATATATTAGAAATATCCCAATCAGGTTGATATTTGATTTAAAAACTAACCCCGCAGCGAGATGCATTTTGTAAAATAACAAGAAATCTCGAATGATTTTTTTTTAATTTGGTATAACTACAAAAACTATCCTTGTGGTTTGGGTTAATTACAATTATATGTTAAACAGAAGGGTATCATTGTAATACTTTTAGGAATGTGAGGATGGGGTGTCTAAAATATTATTACTAATGAAGGTGGTGAAGTATAGTACATAATCAAATCTCAAGGGGCTTTTGTATAATTTTTATAAATATTTGTTTCCTTTTTTAAGTGGTTATACGTTTTAAATTGTTAGCAAATGATAAAATTATTTTTGATATTTTTTGTAGGCTTGATAATAAACAATACTGTGTCTTCAAAACCAACCCCCCTCTTTTATTGTAATTTCAAAAATGAATTTCTTCCACAGTACTGTTTTTTTCTTTTTTTTTCTTGGATTTGTTTTGTAGTGGGTTGATGAAAGGATCATTGAGGTTGTGATGATTTATCTTTGTGGTTGTTTTGTTCTTAACTGATAGGTTTGTCATTTGGGAATCCAACACATATCTTGGCGGGGCGTACCGGATGGCACATGAGATTTCAAGTTACAAAAAGACCTTAAAGTTTTTTGAAACTTACAAAAAACCTTTGATGTTTAATTTTTTATTTTATTTTTATAAAATGTTAAGACTTATAATTGTCAAAAAATTTCTATGAAGAATAATAATCAAATTTCTTGTTGTTTTTTCCTAAGTTAATATAATTCTTTTGATAAATTTTAAGTTTTTATGCATTTTCTATCAATGTCCGCGTTTTCCGGTGTTTACAAACTAATTATCATTATGGTTCTTTATGTGTATTGCAAAGAGAAGGGGAAGAGAGATTTATTTATGGGTTGTTTATTGATTTCGAGTTGGAGGCGGTTTAATTAGGCGTCCTAATTCGTAGAATCGGAATGTTTAACGAGTTCTGGTGATGTCAGAATTCATAGTAGTATAAAAACTATTTCCATATAATAGAAAATCTCGCGAATAGATAATGAAATTTCATAAATATGAAAACTTCTAGGAAAGCGCTTTTAGTATCGATCCTTGGGTCGTCTCTCAAAGCACCGTTTAAGAAAATCTTTCCCTTCAGTTTAGGAAGCAAAACTAAAAATAAATAAAACGTGAAGATCCGATTACAAAAACTAAAACGTGAAGCGGTGAAGATCCGATCAATTCTAAACGGACTAAAAACTAAATAAGGAAACCAAAATAAAAATAAAGAAATAGGAAATATGATGCCCGTCTGAAACTTTAATTTTGGACGTGAATATGGAAAAAAAGAAGAGCGTTTAGGAATTTCATTATTAATAAGATTGATAAAGGAAAGTGGGCTTATATTAGGAAAGTGTTTAATAAATAAATATCCACCCCTTAATTACCCTCTGCTGGTGCATATATAACCACGATAAACAAACATTATCAGCAATCCGATCGGATTCGAATGTTACAAATGCAGATTTTCGGGAATCTTCAGTTACAAAATGGTTCTCGAGCCTATTAAACTTAGAAATCTACAGAGAATAATCACCCTTTCACCCACAAGACTGGATCATATTCACTGGGTGAGAAAATTGACAACTTTCACAACTTTTGATCTATAGCCCTTACGGTAATATTATTTAGAAGTTAGATCGGTTCGGATAATCGTTGAAGATGGAGGTTCGTGACAAGCTTCCTGGACTCAGCGAGTTTCATTTTATTTTCTGGATTAGCAAGGATTTGGCAAGATTCACCGTAGTATCGTGACTGAGAAATCTCACGATTTAGTAATCTCTAAACTTTATCTCATAGTCTAGTTTTATAGTTTATGTTAGTTAACGATTTGGTAACATTATGTTGGATGTTTCATGTACTCTGCTCTCAAATTCTCTGTTTTATTATTTTAATTCTTTCTTGAAACTGAAGAACATCACATCACATTACATGGGTTCCCTTAATTGCCCCTTAATGATTAACTTTGATCAAGAAAAGAGCTTCTACTCATCCTCGGTCGATCTTCGATTCCACGTCGTTAGTTTCAAATTCTCTTGCAAATCCAGTTTGTCCGAATGGGTAATAACCGAAGATTTCTAAGTGCCACGTCTTTTGAAAAGGACTATTCAGCCCCTCATCGAAACCTTTGTCGTTGCCACTCGCGATCAGGTCGCGTGCCGTGAGAAAGCCCGTGAAACCCTCGTCAAAGAGCTTCGAAACTGGCCCGTGGAGCCCGAACAGCTTTGACGGTTGATCGACGCGGTGTTTGAAAAAGCCTGGGAGATGGTTGAGTGCATGCCCCCTCACCGTAACTCTTTGCATCTCACCTTTCGAGTTAAGTCGGGTCACTTGTATATTTTCGATGAGGGCGAAAAGGGTTGTACGGTTCCTTCTATAGAGTCAACAATTGAGTCCTTGGAGAAGTTAATTTTGAGTTTAGGGAACTAATTATAACTATTGTTCTATTTGCTTAGGATGTGAAGTGTTTCTATGGTCTTCGTGGAGATGCCAAAACGAGTTGGAATTTTTTTTTTAAAGCTGCCTTTTTCTGCTTATGTTTCCATGTCCTGTTTTCTTAAATGATTTTAGCAATATCGTGTAATACACGAATATTGTAATGATTAAACACAATTTAATGTATAATGTTTCCAATCAATCAAACGGAAATCTACCTTATTTGTTAATTCGGTTGACATTTGGCTGATGTGTCAACTTGTCGATGATTCAAATAATATGTGTCATCATCTGATACTTTTAAAATCTGATGTGTTACCTCTTATGCAATATGTTAAAATGCTTCATTTTTTGATTTTTTTTTCTTTGGTATAAAATAACATTTTTTTCATTTAATCTCTTTGTCAGGAAAGTTAGGGTTTTCTATCCCCAATTGCTCTCTCTCTCCGCTAGCTCTCCATCTCTATCTTCGTTTCTTCATCTGTACAGAACAGATTTTTATCTTTCCCTCTCTGTCCCTCTCGCAACTTTCATTTTTTTCGTTTACAATCTTGCTGCCCCTTTTCGCTAATTGAAAAATTGATCCATCAATAATAACCTTATTTCAATCGGGAGACGAAGAATGTCACAATCCGTTTGCATTTATCGGGATGCACGATGGGTTCGATGTTCCCGGATCCAGCACCATTTACCCATTCCGTAAACACACGCCGAGCGTCGAGAGCTTATATGTGTGGTTGAAGATTGTGATCTGCCTGCCGATTGCAGTTGTTCGGCTCCTGCTATTCGGCCTTTCTTTGTCGATTTGGGTAATTGGCAACCATTGCGGCGTTGCACGGGTGGAAGGATAGACAGAACCTGATACCCAAGTGGCGTTGTCAGCTCATGTGGATTACCCGTGTTTGTGCCCGCGTAATCTCTTCTCCTTTGGGCTCTTGGGTACGCATATTTTGCATTTTTAAGTTGTGAAAGACCGGAATAGTTAACATTTGTTTTGTGTGTGAATTCAAGTTTAAATCAAAATAAAATACATAGGTTTAGAGTCTGGTGATTTTCTTAGGAAAATAAATTTGTATATGCCACTTCCCTCTCTTGAGAGTTTATATTGCATTAATTTGGTTGACTGTTTCTGTGTTGAATTCCAAACAAGTGAACGACTAGGGCATTAATTTTGGTGGCATCCTTAAAGAAATTTATTGCTTAGAATGGTCGTTGAGCTATTTTTTCGTGGTTATTTTGTTTGGTCAAATAGTTGGGAATTTAGTTTTACATTTGATGGAGTGCATTCATTGTTTAGAACGCCATGTGCTTGATTTATAGGTTTCGTTAATATAATCTTTTAATTATAAGTATTTTACTTTGCTGATAAACAGTTGAGTCCATGTGATATTTCATAATCCTAATTAGAAGGAATTTCGGTTATGGAGTATGCGATTAGAGAGAAATTTGGTTCAATTTGATAATAATATTTCATCCTTATGCATTATGAATAGGGTTTTATGTGACGCCCTTCGACCATTACTTTGTATGCGAGATACGTTTATGATTGAGGCTGGTACATGTTATATTATTTGAATATTTGGATAAGAAATTGAAACCTATTAAGGTTGTTTTTGTTTTAGAAAGTTGGTGTTGAATTATCGGTGAAATATCAGTATTATATGTTTGTTAGTGAAATGTAGCAATTAATCCGATTTCGGTATGTGGTTGGTCTTTATTTAATTCGATTTTCAATCCGATTTTATTTTCTGCATCCTTAATCTTTTTTCATTGTTCGTTGTTAGGATTAATCTCCACACATGGATATCCGAAGTTTGATTCTCTTATTGGTATCAATTAGGGTGGTAAACCCATGTTTTATATATTTTTTTATTTGATTTTAAATCCATTAGCGAGTCTGGTCATCGACTTTCATACCGAGTTAATTTACCCTTTTCATTTGTATTCATTTTAATATGGAAGCTAGCTGTAGCTGGGAGTTCTTTTTTCATTTCTTTTTTTTTCTTTTTGTATTTGATGAGAAATATTTAAATTGTGGGTTCATGCAGGTGAAGACAACAGTGGCAAAAGAATGAGTGTTAATCTTGAATAAAAGCTTCGTTTATTATTTGCTGCCTTAAGCTAGATGCTATGAGTTGTTTAGTGAGATTAATGGTAGAGGAGATCTTTGAAATAACTTGTGGTGTGTCAATTAAAGTTCCTCGAATCATCTCTCATCGTCAATTATTGTTGGGATGGTGAGTTTACAATCTCTTATTTCTGGAATCAACCCGGGATAGGATGGTTTTATTATCTAAGATAGAAATTTAAAAAAAAAAAAGAATTACTTCATAAGACAATGAATTAGCAATGTTTCCTATTTGGGATTTAAAAGAAATTGCTTTTTTATTAATAATAAATGGAATAAATAAGATTATCTCTGTAAAAATGTTTGCAACTATTGGTTCACCACGCACTACTATATTCCCTGTTAGTGGAGGGTAAAAAGAAATTGATATTTTTGTTCTAAAACAACCTCTGATGCAGCGAAGCGAATATTAGAAACCACTGCATGCTAATTTAGATTTATTATTGACTAATATGATTGTATATATTTCATCTAATGTGTACAATAAATCTCTTTTATATAAACGGTTTATTTTGATATTTTGCAAATAATGGGTGTAAATTGTAAGCTTTGTAATGATTGTTGTTGGTTTGTTTTTTTTGGTTTTTTTTTTACCAGGTGCACACAAAAATATTGAAATATGTTGTTTGTTTTTCATATGATTTGGTAAGTGCTACTTTAGTGTGAAACAATTAAATTGTGATAAAAGTTGGTCTCACTAAAATTCTCAAAATTCAATATGACAACCATCATTTATTTTAACAAGAGAAAAAAGGTGGTTTGGGGTTGCTATGCATCTACAAAGAAGTCAGTCATCTAAGTTTTGTAACAAAAGTCTGATTATTTTTTATCTTTTTTCATCGTCTGTTAAAGAGAGATAAAAACAGTCATCAATGCAGGTAGAAACATATATATGAGTTCAATTGCACAATTTATATTACATTTTAAAGCATTCCTTAATCTATGGCATTCGAGCCGCCTCTTATTTAGATGGCGGTGAGCATTCTATGGCAACAAAATTGAACCATTTTGTAAATTCTTGGTAATTCAATATCAGAATAAGAATTTTTTTTGTGAATTCTTGATAATTTATTAATGATCTCAGTTGGCTAGAATTCGCTACTTGAACGAAACTAGATTAAAGGGTGTTTTTTTTTTTTTTTTCTTATTTTGCCTTCTATATTCAGCTTTAAAAGGATCTTTTTTGGTAAGAAATTTACTCCTTCCGAATTCTCCTCATTTATTTTTTTAGTATGTATGACTCTCTTTCTCTTACATGGCTCTTTTGAGCATATCTTTTTGTCCGTAGCCAACTCGGACGGATCAAAGTCCTGGGAGGCCCCTCCGTGAAGTAATTCTCATAAAAATCCGGTGCAGCGTATCCATAGGAAGCATGTACGTACTACCAGGTCTTGATACTTTTCTCGATTAATAATAGAGAAACCAAGGGATTTGAAGATATCAATTGTCTTGAGGAAGTCGTTTGAGTAGTTGTTGAGGCATGCTCATATGAGCAGAACAGTGGTCCTATTAAGTATAGACGAGATCTTAATATTTGTCGCCACATACTTCGAGACGAATATCTCAAAGTATCTCTCAAAAGCCGTTCGGGCTATGCTTCAACTCCTTCCATGGATCGGCCTCAATTAACGTCACGCATAGGTCTTTTTTTTTGTCCTTGCGCACCATTGATGAACCAACTAATCAACTTTATGATCAGTTACAGCAAACACATTATATGCTTTGAGGATTAAAGCTTCGATAAGGAGAACAACTTTGTTGCCCATGTTTTTTTATTACTATTACGTACTGTTTTCATAGTTTTAGTGGTGTTGAAAATATCTCAACGAGTTCATGGCTCGGTATTATCGGACTTCAATTCAATTGAGGAATCTATGAGTTTCAAGCTTTGAATTAAAAGAAAATGAAAATAAAGCAATTAAACTAACTAAACTACACTAGGAATTGAAATAACATATTGGTCGCATGCCTCATCGGATGCCTCAAATAGAAAATGCAAATCAATAAAGGAAATAAGCAAGAAAATGCATTGTTTCACCAAGTACAAGCATGCATGCACAAGGTACAACTATGCATAAAAACTCAAATAATGCAAATTGGCAAAAATTGAAAGCATGAAGTGAAAGAGCAAGAGAACTTGACGTAAAAGTTTAAAACATTAAGGAAAATAACAAGCAATGAAGAGTGGATCTAAGATTCAACCTAAAACTATGCATGAAATTAAAGTTGCAAATAAATCATAGGAAAAACTCAAGATTAAAATGATCAAGGACCCGATCTATAGCCTAGATGTGTCACTCATCAAGATTCTATAGTCAATTCATAAGATCAAGCAAGAAATCAAAGAGCTAAGGCAAAAGGCATAAATTGAAAAACATGCATGAAAATGAAGAACAAGTTTGAAATTAAAAGGAAAGCTTACTATAATAAAAGATGAGGATCCAAAAGCTTGAATTACAATCAAAAGTACTAATCCAAAGGAGTATTTGGATTCTTCTTGAGCTAACAAACTCAAGGCAAGACTTGAAGATTAAAATCAAAAACCTAAGAGAGAGAAAGTAGATCTAGAAATGAAGAGAGAATTAATCCCAAGGCTCATGCAAGAGTTGGGTGTTGAGTGAATGCCTTCCTCAAGTCAAGTTGAGGGATTTATATGGTTATTAGCAGGGGCAAACTTTTCAAA
Organism: Phtheirospermum japonicum; assembly: GCA_014905375.1. Lineage (NCBI taxonomy): Eukaryota > Viridiplantae > Streptophyta > Magnoliopsida > Lamiales > Orobanchaceae > Phtheirospermum > Phtheirospermum japonicum. Next base: position 2,247,830 of record BMAC01000072.1, read on the forward strand.
ACAAACTAATTCCCAGACTCTAAGTCGATCGACTGCGGACCAGTCGATCGACTGCTCAGTCGATCGACTAAGGTCAGTCGATCGACTGCCTTGCCAATTTTGGTGAGTGCTCTGTTGACCAGTCGATTCCTAGGTGCTCAGTCGATTTTCTTGGGAGCATTCGATCGACTGCTCAGTCGATCGACTAAGTGTCAGTCGATTGACTGCCTTGCAAATAAGGGGAGTTCTCTTTTGCGCAGTCGATTTTTAGGCAAGCAGTCAATTCTCTTGGGAGCAGTCGATCGACTGCGGGCAGCCCGGGCAGTCGATCAGGCTTGATTTCCTCATTTTGGCACGGAATCTTGAGCTTCAACGCCTCGACTCGATCCTCAACAACTTTAGAGCCGGTCCAATACCTCGTGCCACCTACAACATAAGAATCTGAATTCAAAACCCATGAATCGTCATCAAGAAACGCATATATCAAGTTTCAATCCTGAAAACGAGGAAATGACCGAAAACCTAATGAGAATGACTCAAAAAGACTAAAAACAACGCTAAATCTTAACAAACAACACTAAGAAAAACACAACAATTACATGCAAAACAACTACCCCACACTTATTGGTTTGTTCGTCCTTGAACAACGAAAAGAATCAAGAGTGTACATGAAATGAACATTATGTAAAAAGAAAAACCCTTGTACTTATCCTTATATAATATGATGGAAGTATCAACATAGACTCGCTATCATCAAGCATTGCTCGTATTACTCTTTCTCAAATGCAAGCCAAATCGATGACTTCCTCACAAATGAAAATTCTGAGGGTGTTCGCTCAATTCACTCAAGTGTTTGATATGGGATGTGTAGACGCTCGAATCGGACAATGCATGTATCTTGTCAAGATTTCACAAATCGAACGCTCAATATTGCTCATAGTACATGACCAAATAAGAATCGAAAGAGGTTTTTACTGTGGATTGTAATGTTGGCTCTTTGGTAAGGTGTGGAATATTTGGATATAGTGGCTAACACACGATCAAACGTGATCAATAACACACAAAACCCTAATTTCTAAAACCAAAGCTTATAAATGCTTCACCCTTCCCAAATCACCAAACTCTCAATTGAAACCCTTTCTTCTTACACACTCTCTTCCCGACTTTTATTTCACAACACTTAGAAGCCCTTTGGAATTTGCTTCTTTTTACTAGAACTAGCCCTTTTTGAATTAGGCTTTTCTCTCGAACGCATGCTTTATCACTTTTCGTGATTTGTGTTGGAGTATCATTCTTTTTTTTTTGTATAAGCACTTCAAAACCCGAAACCCTCAATTGATTTCCCACACATTTCTCGTCAACTCACAATAAACTCTCTCACCTCACAATTATGAAGATACAAGAGCTAAAATCGAGCTCGGCTAATAAGAAACAGGATAAAGGCTCTAAGGGGCTCATTTGGGATTTTTTAAGTAGCTTACATATATAGATATGGTCGGAACAAGGGTGATATATGTGCCTCGAGGTCATTTTCAAAATCAATCATGTACGAGTAAAATCAAACCTACTCAATGCAATTTCCGTAAAAATGCAAGTAAGTCGATAAATCACACAAGGCTACTCACTAGTTTGCACCGAATTTGGGAGTGAAATTAAAAGAGCTTTTAGAGCTTTGCAATCTTTTTACGAGTAAAATGTCTATTTTATATATATATATGCGAGTTTTGGACGAAGCACAAAAATTCAAATCCTCACACAAGAGGCTTAAAACATGCAAAAACTCGACAAGTAAACTATTCAGACTTCAAAGTATGGGGAATTGTTCAACAATGTAATAAAGACAAAAAAACGACACACAAGTGACTCAAAAAAAAATGACTCAACAATGACTCAACCATATAATAGTGCAAATAGTAAGCGTCACTTCGCCAAGAATGTGTCACTTTGCCAAGGCTCGATTTAAGATCAACAAAACATGCTCAATAAAAACCCGAACCCTAAGCACCTACCCACCCCACACTTAAACCATGCAATGCCCTCATTGCATTTTAATGAGAATCAAGTAAAAGGGGTGCGAATAGAAACTACCTCAACCGAGCGAGTTTGGGTCGAGCTCGGTGGGGTCCACCTAWAAATCAAGCAGTCCAAGTAAAAGACGAGCATGGTTAGTATCACCCGACTTCATGAACGCTACCAAGCCATCAATTTGCCCAAGGTTGGAGTCGATACACAAGATATATACAAAAGAAAAATCACACGAAATTAAAACTCAAGACAATATGTACATGAACACGAAAAAGGTAAAACTAAAGTCAAGAATAGAACCAAAAGACAAAACACTAAACATATATATATATATATATATATATATATATATATATATATATATTGTTTTGTTTTGTTTTTTACGATTTTCAAATGTTTTTGACTTTTTCAAGAGATAGATGAGAAATAAAAGAACATAATCGAATCCAAATAATACAAATCAAAATAACGTGCAAGTCTTAATAAAACATAATAGACGATATAAATATAATAGAGATAGGAAAATCAATGACGTCTCCGACGTCGGGGTTGTAGGTTCGCTTCCTCGTCCTCCTCCTCTTCTTCCTCGTCGTCTTCTTTGTTCTCCTCTTCCTCGTCTCATCGCAAAAATCTCTCGATCAACAAGAGGCGGCCTATGGAGAGAGCGGTGCGCTCGGTCGGCCCTTGTTTGCCCCACATCGAGCCGATCAAAACGCTCAAACACTTGGCGTTGGAACTCGTGCCAACCCATGTCGGGACCCGGGCCTGGTGCTCGGGCCTCCATAATGCGGGAATGCCGCTTGACTCGTGCTTGCATTGAAAGGTGTGGCCTGAACCGGTGTTCGGGGCTTCGTCGGCCTCGACTCCCTCGTTGTGCCGCCTATTAAACTCATCATCTTCCTCTCGTTCTTAACTACGGTGGCGGGGGCGTTGGGGGTTCGTCGGCATCTTCTGCATTTTCCACCCCAACTTCATCGGCTCGATCCTCGTCATATGAGCCGCCTCCGGGTCGAACCCGAAATGATGGGCTATCATAGTGATCATGGGCCCCATTCCGACCCGGGATAGAATCCTGCCTCTTGTCTTCGTAATCCCCCAAATCCCAGCACTAATGAATGGATAGAATGGAATTCGACGCCCGTGAACCAAGCACCAAAGTATGTAGACCTCGTCAGGGGTGAGGTTGGAGCTCTCGTGCTTGCCCATCACGACGTGGGAAAAAAAACTTATAAATATCCAAAAGTGCCAAGTCGGTGATGGCCGAGGCTTGATATCGAGAAGTACCTCGCCCGTTCGTAATCGATGCCCAAAATTGCGTCGGGGCAAACTCCCTTGGCCGATCGTCCCACAAATACTCGTAATTAAACCCGAGGACAGCTTGGAGCACCTCTTGGGTGACCTGAAACTCCCTTCCTCCGAGACAAACTATGAATTGCGAACATTCTCGGGGATTGTAAGTGGTGAAGAATTCGAGCATCAACTCTCGGTAGGCCGGTGCTCGGAGAGATGCAAAATAGTGGGCGCCCATCGCATCGATGAAGTTGAGCACTCGAGACCCAAATCCTCGGTGGTCCCCGTTCACCACCCATTCGTCGAGGCGATCGAGTGTGAAAAAATGTGGAATGGCGAAGTTTCGTTGAGAGAGGTTTTCAAAAAGTTCCCCTTCGGCCTCAGAATAAATGGGAAAAGGGGCGGCGTAATTTCCGGCAAGGTCGGGGTAGTTGTAGAGGTTTGCCATGGAATATGTGAAAAGGATCGAGGTATGTGTTCTAAGAACTTCAAGAATCAATACGAATGTTCAAAACGGATAAAAGAGGGGAAATCAATCAAGAGCGTTCATTGAGGCATTTCCTCGAACACTTGGTAAGCACAAATTCAAATCAAGGAATTCGTAGGAAATTTGAAACCCAAGCACCCCAAAACTCAACCAAACAATCAATCAATGACTTAAGGCGTCGGTTCTAGCGAATTACCTCAAGGAGTTGCTCGGAATTCTAATAGAAGGTCGAAGTGTGAAAACCCCCAATTTCTTGTGTCGAAAAAAAAGAAAGGGAAAGGAAATTTCCCGCGCAATTAAGCCTGGTCGATCGACTATGCCACTGCTTCATTCTCTTTTGCATTTTTTTGTTTTTTTTTTTTGTTTTTTTTCTCTCTTTTTTGTGTGTTTTCGTCGTTCTCTTTTTTGTTATTGGTTTGCAGCAGTCGAAATGAATGGGAGGGGTGAAATCGAATTCCTTTAATAACCTTTCCGCCCGATCTGTGCAAGTGGGGCAGTTGATCGATTGAATCTTAGTCGATCGACTGCTCTTCAGAAAGATACTTGAGCCTCTATCCTCCAGTCAATTCGGGGGGTAGCAGTCGGTTGAGCAGTCAATCTACTGAAAGCTGTCGATCGACTGCAACAGTGTATCTGATTCGCGTTTTCGATCCCCTTCCTTCCAAAACTTCCAAAATTGCACCTATACAAACTCAAAAATATTAATTAAAGTAGAGAAAGAAGGGTTATTCTCAAAATTACAAGAGGAAATGAGAAAGATATAATAAAATAGAAATAAAAAAATAAGAAAAATAAGAAAGGGTTAGAAAAACTCATGGATTGCCTCCCAAGAAGCGCTTGTTTTACGTCACTAGCTTGACGGTTCCCTTTTATAATTATGAAGAGGATGAGACGGGAGGATCAACCAAAGCTACCATGTCCTCATCGAGCGTCAAGAGGAAACCATGACGATAGGGTTTAACTCGGTGCCCATTTACGTGGAAATGATCTTGAGTTGTGGGGTCGACCAACGTGACCGCTCCATTCGGATTAACAAACTCGATGGTGTAAGGACCCATCTATTTGGACTTCAATTTTCCGGGATGGAGGGCTAAGCGGGAGTTGTAGAGTAAAACGGGCATCCCAACCTCAAGCTTCTCGGGATTAGCCTCTTATCGTGAATACATTTCATCCTCTCCTTATAGAGTCGAGCATTGTCATATTGATTATCCCTAAGCTCGTCCAACTCCTCTAGTTGCAACATTCTCTCGAGGTCGGCTTCCTTTAAGTCCAAATTAACGGCTATCATCGCCCAAAATGCCTTGTGCTCAATCTCCACGGGCAATTGGCAAGATTTCCCAAATATCAAATAGTACGGGCTCGTGCTTAAAACTGTTTTATACGCCGTCCGGAGGGCCCACAACACATCACTCAACTTCCTCGACCAATCTTTCCGATTCGGTTGCACCGTTTTCTCTAACACGCTCTTCACTTGCTTATTGCTCGTCTCGACTTGCCCCGGAGTTTGGGGATGATATGGCGTCGCTATTTTGTGCTTGACCCCGTAGATCTTCATAAGTTTCTCGAAGAGCTTGTTACAAAAATGGCTCCCACCATCACTTATTATGACTTTAGGAAAGCCAAAACGAGCACATATATTTTCCTTCATGAACTTCACAACCACCTCCGCATTATTCTTTGTTGTAGGTATAGCCTCGACCCATTTCGAAATGTAGTCCACCCCCACAAGAATGTATTCATGCCCATCGCAATACTTAGGGAATGGCCCCATGAAGTCGATCCCCCACACCTCGAAAATCTCGACCGCTAAATTTCCCACTAAGGGCATCTCGTTCCTCTTTGAAATGCTCCCCGCCCTTTGACATCTATCACAAGTTTGAACATGGACGTGAGCGTCATAATGGAGGGACGGCCAATAGAAGCCCGAACTTAAAATTTTGAGAGCCGTCTTCCTCCCTCCGAAGTGGCCTCCGGCTTGATGATCGTGACAAAAAGTTAAAAGCTCTTGTATCTCCTCCTCGGGCACACATCTACTTATCATACCATCCTTCCCCACTTTATACATGAATGGATCATCCCAATAAAAACTTTGGCACTTATCTAGGAAGCGTTTCTTTTCCTGGAAATCCATATCCGGCCAAAGTTCACCATTTGCCAAGTAGTTTTCATAGTCGGCGTACCAAGGCGCTTGTCTCAATTTCATCAAGTTCTCGTGTGGCAAATTCTCTCCAATTGATACCCTTTACCCTCCCTCCGTGACCAACCTCAAAAGATGATCGGCTACCGTATTCTCACACCCCTTCTGACCCTTGATCTCAATATCAAATTCTTGAAGCAATAGGATCCAAAGAATGAGATGGGGTTTTGCTTGAGGCTTAGAGAACAAATATCGCAATGCGGCATGATCGCTATACACCACGACTCGTGATCCAACAATGTAAGCTCGAAACTTCTCTAAAGCAAAGATCACGGCTAAGAGCTCTCTCTCGGTCGTCGTATAATTCTTTTGTGCATCATTAAGCATCAAACTTGCATAATACACCACTCTTAATATCTTGTCAACTCGTTGGCCAAGGATGGCCCCCACCGCTTCACTCGATACGTTACACATAATTTTGAAAGGCAAGTTCCAATCGGGAGCTACGACAATGGGGGCGGACACGAGGCTCTTCTTAATCGCCAAGAAAGCATCACAAGATTCATTAAATTCAAAAGGGACTTCATTACTCAATAATCGACACAAGGGACGGGCAATTTTCGAAAAATCTTTAATAAACCGTCGATAGAAACCGGTATGCCCAAGGAAACTCCTCACATCTTTCACGTTAAGGGGATGGGGTAACTTTTCGATCACTTCCACTTTGGCTTTGTCCACCTCAATCCCCTTTTCCAAAATCACATGCCCGAGCACAAGGCCACTTCGAACCATGAAGTGGCTTTTCTCCCAACTTAGTGTCAAGCTCGTCTCTTCACATCAGGTTAGCACTTCCTCAAGGTTTCTCAAACAATCCTCAAACGAGTCCCCATATATGGAAAAGTCGTCCATGAAGACTTCAAGATATTTGTCGATCATGTCAGAGAATATTGAGAGCATGCATCTTTGGAACGTCCCCGGGGTATTACATAGCCCAAACGGTATCTGTCGGAAAGTAAAAGTTCCAAACGGGCATGTGAATGTCGTTTTAGCTTGGTCTTCGGCCACGATGGCAATTTGATAATAGCCCGACAATCCATATAGGAAGCAATACGAGTGGTGGCCGGCTAGTTTGTCCAGCATTTGATCAATGAAAGATAGAGGAAAATGATCCTTCTTCGTAGCCGCATTCAACTTTCTAAAATCGATGCACATCCTCCACCCCATCGTTGCCCGTGTAGCCAATTACTCACCCCTTTCGTTCTCCATAACGGTAATGCCGCTCTTTTTAGGAACCATGTGCACGGGACTCACCCACTCACTCTCAGCTATAGCAAAGATCAAGTCCTCCTTCAACACTTTTAGTATCTCATCCTTCACGATCTCTTTAAGGTTCGGGTTCAATCGCCTTTGGAATTCTCGAGAGGGTTTGGCATCATCCTCCAAGACGATTCAATGCATGCATGTCGAAGGGCTAATTCCTTTTATATCACCGAGACTCCACGCGATAGCACCTTTGTGAGCCTTAAGCACCTTGGTCAACCTCTCTTCTTCCTCTTCATTTAAATTGGCAAAGATAATCACCGTCTTTCTTTCCTCCTCCTCTAAAAATACATATTTGAGGTGAGATGGGAGAGGCTTTAGCTCGGGTTTGTGCCTCCTCTCACCCTCATCGGGAGTTAGCTCGAAAAAATCAATCATTCCCTCCAAGTATTCGTCAAATTTTTCAATCGACTCAACGACTTGTTTCTCATCAACATGACCCTCCTCCCCCTCTAAAAATGTGTCATTGCCATCAATGACATTTATGCAAGCACTCTCAAATAGACTCGTCATAATACATGATTCGGTGTCACACCCATAAGCTCCATTATCCTCAAAATCACCGCTAACATCATCCGCCGAGAAAACTTGCTCAACCAATTCTTGAATTTCGTCAACGAGAAGACAATACGCATGAAATATGCTTGAAGGAATCGACGGAAAGTTAGTCATAGAAAATGTAACCAAATCACCCGCCACGGATAAGGTGAGGTTCTTCTTTCCAACGTCAATGAGGCATTGAGTAGTTGCCATGAAGGGATGCCCAAGCAGAATCGTATGCTCGGCCCCATCATTCGAAACCATACCTACATCACGAACAACAAAATCCACCGGGACCACAAGCCCTCCAACCTTGATGAGCACGTCCTTGACAACGCCCTTTGGATAGCGAATTGAGCGATCGGCCAATTGTAAGCAAATTCGTGTTTCTTGTAAGGGTGCTAGCTCCAATTGTTCATAGATCGAAGATGGCATCAAATTTATCCCCGCCCCGGAATTAAGCAAACCAGTTGTAACCTTTCCATTGCCGAGCATTATATCAATACAAAAGGAGCCGGGATCGATCTTCTTAAGGGCCAAAACTGAAGGATCACACACCACACTCACCTCTTTAGATAACAAAGTCTTCTCATTTGGAGTATGTAAGAGCTACTTGGAAGAAAGATCTTTGAAAATTTTGGAGTAAGCGGGTATGTCTCGGGTGGCATCCAATAATGGGAGAGTGATGTTTACATTTGACAAAGTATTGTAGAGCCTTTAGAATTGGTCATCCTTCTTGGTGTTTTGGAGCTGTGACGGATAAGGCGGGGAAGCCTTTGGAATCAGTGGCTTATAGGCGTTTGAGGATTTGTGTAAGCCATCGGGTATATCCTTCGGCGGGATGGAAATCGCGGGGGTAGAATCGGGAGTAGCGATAATAGGAGGAGTAACGACTTTCTCATTTTCTCATGGTGGAGCCACTTTGTTATCGATAATCCGGCCACTCCTAAGATATGTGATTGCATGGGCGTGTGATGGTTGGCTCGGTAACTTCCCTTTCTCATTGGCTTGCTTGAGCATATTTAACTCGGTAGCCATTTGCCCAAGTTTCGTATCCGTGACATTCAAACGTGTATCCAAGGAGGACACCGTGGTAGTCAAGGAGGATACCGAGGCGGAGAGGGATTGCAATTGTTGTAAGATCATAGTAAGAGTCAGATCGGCGGCCGGTGGTGGAGCATTTGTCGGGGGAGTTGGTCAAGAAGGGCTCATAGGAGGGTTCGTATACCCAAAGCCCGGATGCGTGCGGTTGGTCAGATGGTACGGAGGATTTTGATGCGACGGCCGAACAAAGGGTGGTCTAGCAATACCATGACCCGGTTGATAACCTTGGACCCCACAAACATCCTCCGATTGAGGCTCCGACATGTAATGGGAAGGATTTGATGGATAATAAAGCATTTCATGCCCAACCATACCACAAGATAAATAGGACGGTTCCACGCTCGGGGGAGACATCTTGGCCATTTGAGCTTTCATAGCGGCCAACTCCTTTTCCATCTCAAGCTCTCTTGGGGAAAGAGACTCATTCACATTATTGATTTCATTAGCGCTTGAATACAAAGCACGAGAAGATTTTTGTTTAGAATTCTCGGCCAAAGAGTGGAAAACACTGAGAAGCGCGCGTGGAGGATGAATTGTCATATTACCCCTCGCCGACGTGTCCACCATGTATTGAAATTGGGGGTCCAATGCCTTATAGAAGGTTTGAATTAGAAGCTCCTTGGGTAAACGATGATACAGACAACTATCAAGAAGATCCTTGAACCGAAACCAAGCGGAGTGAAAAGGCTCATTTTTCATTTGCTTGAACGACATAATATCAACCCTCACATCAGTTGTTTTTTCCATAGAATAGTAATAATTGAGGAAAACCTTCTCGAGCTCGTCCCATGTGCGAATCGAGTTAGGAAGAAGACCCATAAGCCACGATACTGCCTTATCTTAAAGAGCATACGAGAAATATCGGAGTTGAAGATGCTCCAAACTCATCATATTAGGGTGGTGGAAACTTGAGACATGCCATAGAAATTGTTTGATGAATTGGAGTGGATCCTCCTTGGCAAACCCGTGAAAAATGGGAAGGCGGGCAAAATCGAGCGAACGGATATCAATAGCCATCACCGCAGGGGGAAGAGATATATAAGACGAAATATGAGCCCCCACGAAGGCTTGGCTCACCTCCCTCATAGTACGGACGGGCGGAGTAAGTGGAGCATTCGGATCGTAACCACCAAACGAATCATACTCATCGGGCTCTTCCTCTTGAATTCCACGATCGTGACCATATCCGGGACCACCACCATAACCATTCGGATTCACATTCGGTGTCGGATTGAAAGCATGCACGGGAGGAGTACCATACGGACCGGGATTTGGGCTTGGTACTTTTGGAGAACAGTGAGGAGAACCATAGTCATACGGAACGTAATCTGGGGCTCCATAATTGTCAAAAGAATCATTAGCCTCCGAGAGAACATTAGACCCGACAGGGTTTACACCATGCCCTCCCATGCCGGGTTGACGAAAGCCGTGAGAACCGGGAGCAACGTGGTTTGCACCTTGCCCTCCCACGTTGCCCATACCAACCGAACCACCACCGTTTCCAACATGGTTTGCACCATGCTCTCCCATGTTGGAAACAAAGCCACCCTTAAATGAATTAGGGAAAGAAGCAATACCTTGGTGTTGGCCCGTGGCGTGCCCATGAGTGGTAAAACCACTCCCTTGAAATCCAAGCGTTTGCTCGTGAGGTGGCGGGGGAATGGGGTTGGAAGGCCCGGTTATTGTACTTGGAACGGGCTCCTCATGAACTCCAGGCTCGGTCGAATTAGAACTTTGAGGATCGGCCCGAGGAGATTTCCCATAAGGGTCGAGAAATAGGCCCGTGTTTGGAAGATTGTTCGCCATATTATAATCAAGAAGCAAGGGATGTCAAAGACGTCGTAATCGTTCGGGGTTAGAAGTATAAGGAGATCATTCGTGTCTGAGTGAACGACGACCTTGCATACACTCAAAGAGAACGTCAAATAAAAAGGAAAGCTAAAAACAAAATGAAACAACAATTAAATCGAAGGCCTTAACCAAGCCGTGTTGCAACAGCGCCATTTGTTTTCATAGTTTTAGTGGTGTTGAAAATATCTCAACGAGTTCATGGCTCGGTATTATCGGACTTCAATTCAATTGAGGAATCAATGAGTTTCAAGCTTTGAAAATTAAAAGAAAATGAAAATAAAGCAATTAAACTAACTAAACTATGCTAGGAATTGAAATAACATATTAGTCAGATGCCTCGTCGGATGCAAATAGAAAATGCAAAGCAATAAAGGAAATAAGCAAGAAAATGCATTATTTCACCAAGTACAAGCATGCATGCACAAGGTACAACTATGCATAAAAACTCAAATAATGAAAATTGGCAAAAATTGAAAGCATGAATTGAAGGAGCAAGAGAAGTTGACGTAAAAGTTAAAAACTTTAAGGAAAATAACATGCAATGAAGAGTATATCTAAGATTCAACCTAAAACTATGCATGAAATTAAAGTTGCAAATAAAGCATAGGAAAAACTCAAGATTAAAATGATAAAGGACCCGATCTATAGCCTAGATGTGTCACTTATCAAGATTTTATAGTCAATTCACAAGATCAAGCAAGAAAACAAAGAGCTAAGGCAAAAGGCATAAATTGAAAAACATGCATGAAAATGAAGAACAAGCTTGAAATTAAAAGGAAAGCTTACTATAATAAAAGATGAGGATCCAAAAGCTTGAATTACAATCAAAAGTACTAATCCAAAGGAGTATTTGGATTCTTCTTGAGCTAACAAACTCAAGGCAAGACTTGAAGATTAAAATCAAAAATCTAAGAGAGAGAAAGTAGATCTAGAAATGAAGAGAAAATTAATCCCAAGGCTCATGCAAGAGTTGGGTGTTGAGTGAATGCCTTCCTCAAGTCAAGTTTAGGGGTTTATATGGTTATTAGAAGGGGCAAACTTGTCAAAATGCGCTAATTCCCAGACTCTCAGTCGATCGACTGCGGACCAGTCGATCGACTGCTCAGTCGATCGACTAAGGTCAGTCGATTGACTGCCTTGCCAATTTTGGTGAGTGCTCTGTTGACCAGTCGATTCCTAGGTGCTCAGTCGATTTTCTTGGGAGCAGTCGATTGACTGCTCAGTTGATCGACTAAGTGTCAGTCGATCGACTGCCTTGCAAATAAGGGTAGTTCTCTATTGCGCAGTTGATTTTTAGGCAAGCAGTTGATTCTCTTGGGAGCAGTCGATCGACTGCGGGCAGCCCGGACAGTCAATTGGGCAGTCGATCAGACTCGATTTCCTCGTTTCGGCACGGATTCTTGAGCTTCAACGCCTCGACTCAATCCTCAACAACTTTAGAGCCGATCCTATACCTCGTGCCACCTACAACATAAGAATTTGAATTAAAAAACCCATGAATAGTCATCAAGAAACGCATATATAAAGATTTAATCCTAAAAATGAGGAAATGACCGAAAACCTAATGAGAATGACTCAAAACGACTAAAAACAACGCTAAACCCTAACTACAATACTAAGAAAAACACAACAATTACATGCAAAACACGTACTGTATATTACTATATTAATTAGCTAATATATGTATAATACAGACACACACACGCATATATAGTCGGGTGAGCAATTCTAATTGGGAATGTTTGTAATGGTTGTGACTTTGTTTTTATAAAACAGAGATCCATATAATTGTGTACCTGGGTTTTGTCTATATATATCATCGATTATAATTTATGGCCATGGAAACGTAATTATTATCTAATATGTGTAAGGCGAGCAGAAAACCAAAAGAAAAAAGCCAATTGAAAATTCCAGTTCACTTCAGTTTTCAATTTGAGGATCCTAAAAAATTGGTTACTAAACTCTTGTTTGTTTCGGGATTTTTTGAAATATAATTTAAAAATAAACTTATTAATTCTTGTTACTTATTATTATTTTTTATTAATGGGTCGGGCGTTCGAGAATCATCATGTATCTTGGCGGGTCGGATGGGACGTGAAATTTCAATTAATTATGAAAAGAACCCCTAAAATTTTTGAAAATTTACAAAACAAAAAACAAATCCTAGAGGTTTAAATTTTTTTTAAATAAAATATTAAGGCTTATAATTTATTTAAGATATTTTATTGCTTATGAAAGACAATAATCAAACTTTAAATTATTTTTTCTGAAGTTAATATTTTGATAAGTTTTAGAATTTTATGTATTTTTTAACACTGTCCGCGTAAACGCGGGTATCCAAAATAGTTTTTTTATAAATCAGATAGGGTTTCATTATTGAACCCTGTTGCTTGTTGTTGGGCAATTTATTAGATGTATTTAAGTATATTTGGAGAAATTTATTAACATCCATTTATACTTTTTTTTACACCCGTGCGATGCACAGGGCAGAAAGTTAAATATAAAAATGCAAGTTGTATTAATATTATTTTTATTATTATTTAATATGTGAAGATATAAATAAATAGAGAGATAGATATTGAGAGAAATAACTAAGAAATCCACACTTGATAAATTATAGATCGAATCCACACTACATACATGAACGTTAAGATCATACGTTAGTGAATACTTCTTTATACACCATATTATTGGTCATGTTCGATCCCAAATCGTCATCACCACAAACTAATATCTTCAATCCCTTTCGATGGGTGACACGCGACACGGCAACATATAACAGACCATGACTAAATACGGGATTCTTCAGATAAAGGCCGACGTTCGAGAGCGATTGACCCTGGCTCTTATTTATCTCCATCGCATATGAAATCATGAGCGGAAATTGCCTTCTTTGAAACTTGAAAGGTATCCTAACGTCGGAAGGCGTTAGACTCGTTCGGGGAAGCAACACTTTTTCGCCCGCCTTTGCACCAGTTAGAATTTTGCATTCAAGGACGTGCGTGGAAAGTTTTGTAACAACCAATCTCGTCCCGTTGCACAATCCCATTTACTGGTCTATGTTCCTCAACAACATAACAGGAGTCCCCATCTTCAGATGCGGCTCGTGATTGGGCACCCCAGAACACTTTATACCATTCAAGAATTCAGGCGTGTGCAAATCACTCAAAAAATCACTCCCACCGTCGGATTTTTAGGCACTGTCTAAACTCAGGTAGGTGCACCCCTCGTTCAAGTTCAAAGTGTTCGTGTACTCATTGACAGAGTCCACAACATCGAGAGTCGGGGCCAATATGGCCCTATCCTTCAGGAACATCGGGTCATCAATAAAGTCCCTAAACATCGGATATGTATCATCAACAATAGCCGCAATGGGGCCGCCCGATTATCGGAGGAGGATATCATCTGGAATTTCTATTGTAGCACAACCGTCATTCGGTCCTCCTATCTTTCCATCTACAATGCTGGCAATCCAATCGGAGAACTCCTCCAACTCATCACGTTCTTGTCCGTCATCGAGACTCTAGAGCCTCATGTTCTGAGTCAGCCTCAACACAGTTCAGTGCCTCCACATGCTGGACGCATTGATAGCCGCATTAACTATGTCCTGCTGGCTGCCCTTGGGGACAAAAGGCAATATCTAGCGAAAGTCTCCACCAAACACAATGGTCTTTCCACCAAATGGCCTGTGCCTGTTTCCGAATCTACATCCTCCATTATATCCTGCAAGCTTTTCTCAACAGCCTCGAATAAATGCTTGTGCATCATTGGAGCCTCGTCCCATATTATGAGTTTGCAACAAATCACCAATTCCATAAGCGAGGTGCCTTTCTTAATATTACAATCCGACCCTTCGTGCGGATTCAGAGGGATACCGAACCGGGAGTGTGCGGTCCTTCCACAAGGAAAAAGTAGAGATATTATGCCGCTCGATGCCACATTCAGCATGATATGACCCTCGGACCTCAACCTAGCGGATAGAGTTCTCCACAGGTATGTTTTTCCCATACCTCCATAGCCATACACGAAGAACATAGAAACACCATCGGACTCGACCCCACTCATTATCTTGGAGTACACACCCTTCTGCTCACTCATCATTTTCGAGAGAAGTTCGACATGCTCAGCGAACAACGCCTTACAATCATAGTTCAACTCATCCTGGATCAATCTACTGTGACCAACACCGCTACCATCGATCTCCGGAGACGGCATGGAATCATAATCACGCAGGCTCTTCCCTTGACGTCTCAGTAATTTCTCAATCTCTACCAAAGCTAAATCCTTTACCTGAGACTCACTCAAATTCAGTCCTGCCAAATAACAACACACGTTTAGGTCATAGCACACTCAAACACAATAACCATAATTAATAGAGTAGATTCAATGAAATATAATCACGATTAATTACGCACCACCACGTGCACATACCTGGATTTCTAAAAATCAAACGTTTCCTGTAGAGCACATCCTCCGACAGAAATTTCCAACTCTTGTCCCACACTTCCTCGGGCCTAGCAAGAGTATCAGCCGACAGCAGTGACACAAAAAGACACCTGAGAGATTGAGTGGAGGCCCACTCACTTGCTTCGGCGATGCCATCAATGTGCTCCCTATCGTCTTCCAACAAACCACGTGCATAACATGCCTCATGGTACGACGCATGCTGAACACCATCGTGCTTCTTATAGTCTACATGGCAAGTAGCTCCGTGGACAACAGTAAGCAAACACTTCAGGTAGTAATTATCCCCACAGTCAGGGGGAACGTAATACAACCTAACAACACACAAAATGCGTTGCCTGGGTTTCCACTTCCTTGCATACCTGTCCCATACAACTCAGAGGGTGACTCTGCATACGTCGGAAGTCTCGCCTGAGGATATTTCTTATTCGCTTCCATCCATTCAAGAAATGTGCTTTCCTTCACTGTTTTTTTATTCAGGACATCCTCTATATCCTCGTCCTCTTCATAAACAATGCTCTGTTCATTCTCTAGATGGAAGATGAGACGCGTGACTGGAGGGTACTTATACTATAGTTCGAAACCCAACAACCTCCATGCCGACTCACACGAAGAAACACACCTGCAGTCGTAATACATGTTCATTTCGTCAATGGGTTAGTCAGATTCACCATAGTCAGTGCTCTGATAGATAGTAGCGGTCACACGATCGTGTCCCTTGTTGACATACTTGAACAGATACTTGATAGACCTTGATTGGTTGCACCATTCCACATTGATGTATGCACCGTATTTCATCAACAGTCGATGATTGTGAGGGACAACATATCTGTTGTCCAGGGGGACACCACCCTTTTCCAGCGTTCTCCCATTATCTCTACGTTTGTAATGCGGATAATCCTAATCGTCAATCAACTTAGCCTCCACATACTGTTTTGGGTAATCCTTCATTTACCGGCCCTCAACCATGCACGGGGAGTTTTTCTTTACAACACCGCATGGTCCGTGCATCATATGTTTTTCATGGCTTCATAATACATGGGTTCAGATGCCTCATCGGGTATTTTGGCTGAAATTATCCTATCTATATCCACAGGAGTCGGATACTTGGCCTCTTTCACCGGGAACAACAATATGTGAGCATGCGACAACCCACGCTTCTGAAACTCTATCGTGTATACAATTGCACGTATTATAAAGAAAAATAAATACATATTATAATCAACGATTTAAAGAAAAACACAGACATATATTAATGAACAATACGAACACCCTACACATGGTAATAGATAAAGGTAATCTTCTACTCACCCGCAACGGCCTGCCCAAATATTTGATTCTGGCGAAGACCTTCTATCCGCCCGTCCAACTTTGCCTTAAAAATTCTACAGACGACGTCCGGCCTATCCTCGGTTCTAAGATTACGTGCATCTTGGGCCAACTTGGGTTGCACGTGAACGTTATGAACAAATTCGGATAAATGAATTTACGGCATATGGCCATCGCATCTTGATAATTTTGTATCATGAAGCGGGCTCCACCGGTAAAGCTAGATGATAATATAATATGCTTGCCCCGGGCAGACGGATCAGCATCACCGCACATGACAGCATCAGCCAAACACCTGTAGATATCACACTGAAGTTTCTTCTGATTAAATCGAATATACTTTAATCTAGCCGTCTCGACCATGGTGTATGCATCCACGATAAATTGCTGAAATAATAGTCTGGACGGAAGAATAGTAGAGGGCTCGTCCTCCCTTTCATGAAGCCTGAATGTAAAGTATTCACGGGCACTGATATATTTCCGTCTCTTCTCGGTTTTCTTCTTTCTCTCCGTAAATGGGATCTTCTCTGTGTAACCCTCCTCCCCATAAGGTAACAACAGAGGATACTGCAAGGCCAAATACGATCCATTCAGCTCATTTATCTTGCACAAGGAACCACTGTGAGATTCAACCACTATGTCCCTATCCCCCAGAGCTGGATCAAATTCACCGATAACCAACACGGAAACTTCATTTCAAGTGGGTAGATTACGTGTACGTTCATCCCTGTTATTGGTCCTCTTGCCAATAAGACGCAGCCGAACATCGGTATGACCACACTCCTGCATTTTATCCTTTGCCATTCTGAACGTCTTCACAAGTTCGTTATGGTCGTCCAACATTTGCTTCATCCCGTCAATAATCTCTTCACGCAGGTTATTAGCCAATCCTACTTCCCTACGTCAAAACATAGTCGGCATAAAAGGCGTTTCATTAAATATAAGCCATATTGTAAACAATAGGAAGACCTTCACAATTATAAATATTATAATTATTATTGACGCAACAAACCTCACTGAATTCATCCGGTGGGAGACTTCATGTTCCGTATCATACACGTAAAGCTGTGCAAACTTCGGGGTTCCACCATTTTCTGGCAATAAACCACAATCAGGTGATAGTTCTGACCGTGTATTCTGAAAATGGGAGCACCACCTCCTTTGTTTATATCAATATCAATCTCTCCCCACCCACCCCTGGACGTAAAATAGAACATACTTTTATACGATCTAATGTTATCCTGAAAGTGTTTGCTTGTACTGTTGGTTCCATGCAACAGTTCATGGAGAAACGCAGGCGGCTCCATCAACCGAGGGAGGTCGATGATGCCACGACTACAACACCCATTGTAGTCTAGATTCGTTGCGTTATTCTGGGACCTCGACCTCGACCTCTCCTCGTACCCAAACATCACACCACAAAACCTACAACGATAGCTCGCATCTCCAGTATCCCAATACTCTACGAATTAATTAAATATATCATACTGAAAGACTAATGTTGATAACGATGGGAATATTCATGGGAGTGATATCAAAAGCACAATAAAACAAACATGTACTTGATGGCAATGTGTTGTTGCTGATCGGTTCGTCCGTGAGATCAATTACATTGCTTGAACTATCGGTCCCTCTACCTATATTCTTCCTACGCGCGTACGGTCGTCTATTAATTGGAGCTGCAACTCAAAATAGAGAAATCTCTTGGTAATGAATAATTTTAATAAAATCTAATCAAAAAACGATTCAAAAATTCATTAGATTACGACTGACCAGCACTCGTAGAGGTTTTTTTCTTTTGGCTGTTGGACGATTTGTCTATCTCTATGACTGCAACATCAGGAAGATTTGAAACAACGTTCTTCCTTCGTGTATAGGGTCTTCTCTTGACCGGGGCTATAGACGAAACAATTCATATTAATAGATCAATTTTAACTACGAAACTTATAAATCAATTCCAAAAGTATGTTTTTTTTTAGTCTTAAAAATTAACTGACTAGTGCTCAAATTAGACGATATCTGATTGACATGTGCCAGATTTATCAATATTCGGGACTAAATTCCTCACAAAGGTACTATCATCAACAATTATATTGTCCGCTGGATCATCAATTGTGAGGTCAATGAATATTATTGAATTAGAACCATCACAACCATTGTTTGAATGTTCATTGTGGGGTCCAGACAGCCGCCTCGAATGAATAACTACGATTTTCATAAGTCACAAACATTCACGTCAGATTTACCAATTTCAGCGTAAAATATCTTAATTCAACATTGGAGCGGAATTAAAAAAATATACCATTAGTGACATCAGTAAAGGCTGAGCGTTGAAAATGTGAAATCTTATTACCAGTCTTATGTCTTTTTGACTCGATAGTTACATTCTCAATTGGTATAGAGAAGGCTATAAGAATTGTTGGATAGCCATTAGTTCCAATAAATAAATAAGACAAATATCGGTTTTAGGCGTACATTAACATAACTACATATAAATCATTGAATCCAGTGTGTCGAGATATATACAATCGTGCGAGCAATTTAGCCTCAACTCCGTTAAATGAGCCGTATTTTCAATTGCGCTCACGCTTGATAGAACTCTTGAGGTCACGCACGAAAATGTATTCTCAGACATACTCACACTACCTGTGACAATCATACAGATAAAAAACAAATAATAAATATTTAAATAAATAAAATCATAAATTTTGAATAATAGAAATTTAACAAACAAATCATAAATACATAATAAAATGAATAAAAAGATAAAAAAGAAATCAAATTAATAAACATGAATGAACCTCGAACTTATAATCTTAAATTTATACATTCCCGAATATACTATAGAAATTGATTCTCTATATATAAAAATGTAAAAATAAAATAATAACCTAACTCTGTAGGTTATCTAGATCAACATATATATAAAAAATAAATACAAAAATTAAAAATCTTAAAATATCACTAACGTATGTTTTTAACTAAATGACCTCCTGACATAACACAATTACACACGATTTGTTCATAAAATGAATGAATAAAGCAAATAAAATTAATATACGTGAATGAAAATTAAAATAAAATTATCAAATCTATTTTTTTTACCATAAATATATATTAAAATTTAATAAAATTTACTCACCTACTTAAA
>BMAC01000072.1:2268166-2307290 GCA_014905375.1 Phtheirospermum japonicum
TATATAATTAAATTAAAAAAACTGGACTGGTTTTAGCACTACAGTACTGTGTAAAAAGCACAATGAACCTCGACATATAATTGCATTGTGCAATATTAGATCTAAGGTCAGGATTAGTCCCTAGGTTCACATATAATGACGGGGTTCTCATTTGAACCTAATCCTATATATATATATATATATAAATATATGTGTAATTTAATATATATTTACTTACCTACTTGAATCTAAACAATTACAACCAAAAAACAAATTCAAATTTCATTGAATAATAACATAGTTGAACGAAAGTAATCTGACAATATCGTAATAAATCTCTAAAATTACAAACAATCCGATATTATATTTATATTTATTATTATTATTATCAGAAGATTAAATTAGATTAATCTACATTAATAGAGAATGATGTCAAAACAAATCATCCACGTATATTATACCATGTATATAATAATTAATTAAATACATATGATAAAATATCTTACATCATAATAGATAATCAAAAATACAAACAAAATTAATTTAATATACATGCATGGAATTCGAAATTAAAAATTGAAATATATTCGTTAACGCATAATTAATTAATTTAATTTAAAGACAATCATTAAAATTTATTTAATGACAGCATAATATAATTTTAAAATTCCTATAAATTTAAAATAATTAAAATTAATTTATAAATATTTTATGGGCTTGAACTAATAATTCAACACATTTAAATAACTAAATTTAACCCAAACATTTATTTAATATGAATCCATATTAAATACTCTGAAGCCCAAATATGATGAGCCCAGTTATAATTCAGATAGGCCCGATATTAAAATCGGATCCGGCCCATAATCCAACTCATTAAAAATTGACGGTCAGGATCTAATGGTTTGAACCGAACGGTCATCATAGACGCGTGCGATAAAACCTAGGTATAAAAGGAAGAAACCCTAATTTTTCGGTCCCCCAGCCTCATTTCCAACCTCGGTCCTAACCCTAGACCGTTCCCCTCCCCGCTCCTCTCCATAAATGACCTCCGCTCCACTCCGTCGCTCATCCCAACTCTCAGCTTCACTCCATCGTTCATATCCAGACACAATATCCACAAATTCATTCCACAATCCTAACGGCTCTATTATTTTGTTTCTTATATCTAGTGAAATTTTCTTTTTAAACACCGTAACATACCACAAACCTCTCAGATCTATGAACTCCGAAAACAAATTACGCCAGATTCAAAACTTGCAGGGTTTCTAATTAGGTACAGGTTCTTCAACCAATCTAAGATTTACAAATATGATTTTCTAACCACTTTTCATAGATTTTGAACAAAATCAGTCTGTTCTTGTTGAAATTTTGAAACTAATTTTT
The DNA here is from genome assembly GCA_014905375.1 of Phtheirospermum japonicum. Lineage (NCBI taxonomy): Eukaryota > Viridiplantae > Streptophyta > Magnoliopsida > Lamiales > Orobanchaceae > Phtheirospermum > Phtheirospermum japonicum. The sequence goes on from BMAC01000072.1 coordinate 2,269,532, forward strand.
GATCTGGGTCAAAAAAATGTTTATTGTGTTAGATCTACTGAAAATATGTATAAACCTGATTTTAAATAATTCTATCTTTACAGATCTATTCATAAAATGTATAGATATGTTTCAGAATCGGTCTATCGTACCATATCTATAAGAAAATGTGTCGATCTGTTTCAAAATCATTCTATTTTTTAGATCTATTAAAAAATTATATCGATCTGGTTTTAGCTTAATCTACTATGTTGGATCCATTTATAAAATAGTTTTTTTGGTATTCTAATGTTCATCTCTCTGTCTATTTGGAAACTCATTTCATTCGAGGATCTATTTACCAAAGATGGATTGCGGATCTGGTCAAAGATTTTAGGCTAAACAGTGATGTCGAACGATCCTTAAACAGGTAAAAATCTTTAAACTTCTGATTTATGATTTCTTTTATATGCATAAAATATTTTTTAAAAGTTATATCTTTTTTAGTTAAAAATTACTATTGCTAGTTATCATTTTTATTAAATTATCTATTTCTCAAATTAAAAATAATAATAAATAAATAGTGAGGTTGCTGCATGTACATTTATTTGAAGGGTTTCTTTTATTTTAAAATTATACAAATGTGGATTTTTATACTGATTGGCAATAATTACATGTAACTTGCATATTTTATGTTTAATCAAATGCTATTGTTTGGTATTTTAGTCTGCATGCTGTTTGATCTACATGGAAAGAATTGATTAACTTAATCAGTGAATATTTAACCTATGAAGCATACTGAATTGTGATTTGTTTTTAATAACAATATTTGTGATAAATCTTTTTATGTTTTGAAATTATTAATATTTCAGTATGCTTTTAGTATGTTAATGTGTTCACATTTTGCTGAGTATGTAAACAATTTATAATTGAATCTCTTCTTATTTACTGTAGTTGCATGTTCAATTTTGTATGATTGATATTGTTTGGTGTTTTTTCTTTAATGATGGACTGAGCAAAATATTTATGAGAATTTTTTTTTTTTAAAACAGAGATGATTGCTTGTTGATTTATATGGAGTGTGTTATCTTATAGTATTATGCATGTTGTTTGATCTACATGGTAGGAGTTCTTATGTAATCACTGAAAGATTAATTTGTTAATCTGTTGATATATGGGTTGTTTTTATAAAATAATGTATTATTTAAAACAATTTATGTTCAGCACAGAGTAAAAACTTTTATTCTGTTTGAGTATGTCTACAAAGTTAACATTTTTCTCTGACTATGTTATGTTCAAAATTGTAATCTCATTACTTTTTTTTACTTAAGTTAGTTCAGTTTAACATATTTCACTTTCACATGGAAAATGCTACTCAGGAAAGGAAGCAGGCAAGCAAGAACATGCAACAGAGTACTAACCACAGAAAAAAGATAAGTACACAAATTTATTCTGCATACAATTCATACTTGTGCAACTTGAAAGTTTTTTAAAAGATATGTCAAAGTTTATCAGCTGGAAACCTGACATGACCTATCGTATTATGATAATGCCTCTGAATGGAGTCCAGGGTCTAAGTAGGTGTAACAATGCCACGAATGAAGACATATCTTTTAAAAAAATACAATGAACAGAGCACTATATATAATCTACTGTAATATATATACAATGCAATTTTTATTTGTATATGTTTAATCTAAAACTTTTTGCATTAATATTGCAGGTTAAGGCACATAGCACTCTGGATAACAAACACAGCACAAAAAAAGATAAGTATCGATGTCATCCTTACATTTTATAAATGTAATTTATATTTTATAAAGTACAATTAAATACTAACTGTGTATTGCTGTATCACAGGTCGAAGATCACTGGCAAAGTCACACATCTCGGGAAAAATAACTTATAGGACTGCACTTAAACAGGTAAAAAAAATTTCTGCACATGATTCTCTTTAAGTTTTTGAAACAAAACCTAATAACATATAAATACAATATAATTATAATATTAATTTCTCTAACTTACTTACTGCAGATTTAAAGGATTTACAGGAAAACAGGTACGAAAGATTCTTACTGATATTAAGTTTAAAGCATAATTAAAAAAAATAAGAATTACCTGCCGATGTATTGTCTGTTTATGCTCTTTTCCGTATGATATCGGTCTTCCTCCCCATATTGTTTACTACCAATGTGTTGTTCCAAATGATGATTTCCGTTATGTGTTCATATTCAAATGTATGTATGAGTGTTCTTTTAATAATATTGTAAACCCTATTACACTTGCCGGCTACGCGGCAGTAAATTTATGATGTTAGGGTTAATTATAGATAATCTTTTAGGCACACGGAGTGATATTTAAAACAAATATTTTGAAAATTGGCAAGATGCGAATTATATTTTTATATTTAATAGTTAAAAGATAATCATATAACTTATCTTCTAAATAGACTCTTCGGTTATCAGGATTCTTAAAAATAGAAAATATTTTCTAACAAACACCCGAGGATTTACCTGCAAAATATAAAAAATTCTTTTCTAATTTTAAATATATCATATCACAAACTTCTCAATAATGAATCTATATGATTAAATGTTTAAAAAATATTTTTTGAATCTCTTTTATTAAAATTTCTACAATTATTATGGAACATAATAATTGAGTAATTTTATAGAGTTTATACAACTTGGGTATTAAGAAACACTTATAATTTACGACCTTTCAAAATATTAATATTTTCTTATATTTATATCTGAGATTTTATTGTTCAAAAAATCTACAAATTTTAAGAGATATCTCATATCCCGTTCCAAATAGAACTTTGATAAGTGCGTTTGTTGAACGTTGGCATCCGGAAACCAATACATTTCACATGCCGTTTGGGGAGATGACCATCACATTGGACGACGTTTATTATTTGACTGGCTTATCAATTTCAGGAAATCCTGTGGAGCTTAAAGGAGAACAATTGGAAGAGAAAGGCGATGCTTTGGTGTCGCGGTTGTTAGGAGTTGAACAATTTGAGGCCTACGAGGAGATTGCTCACACTAGGGGTAGCTATGTGAGACTTGAGTGGCTAAAGGAGAACTTTTGAGAGGCTATTAAGTCTGAGGATCTGGAGAATCTGGAATATGCAACGCGAGCATACGTTTTGTACACTTTCGGATGCACGTTGTTTGCGGATAAGACTGGCAACAAAGTAATGACCACGTATCTGAGATTGTTGGAGAATTTTGATCAGATGAATTTGTACGCGTGGGGCACCGCAGCTTTGGCTTTTTTGTATAGGCAGCTAGGACACGCATCAAGATGCGAGGTCAAATCTGTCTGTGGCTACTTCACATTAATTGAGGTAGGGTTTTTTTACAATCTTCCAATAAACTCGCTATTAGGTGTGGATATATGCAATAAACTTGTACTTACTATAATGAAATGTTGCAGGAGTGGATATATGCATATTTTTCTTGCATGCGACCCCCACACAACACACAGTATGATATCAACCAGCCTTTTGCATTTAGGTGGTCACCATCATCACGATCAGTAAAACGGCTAGAAGAGATTGTGGCACATAGAGAGACACTCGACTCGCTGACGGTATCAAATGTAAGTTTAAATGATTCCCTCATGTTATTATAGATTTCATACTCATATTAATTATTTATACAATAATTGAGGGAGTCACAATATGTAGGTTGATTGGTCCCCATTCGTGATAAGTATAAATTTCGCTCGGTGGCTTTTTTTCAAGGTGGATTAGATGTTTCTCCATTATTGATCCCTATCATCTGGATCGTGTTCTCAGACAGTTAGGTCATGTTCAGAGAATTCCAGATGCCCCTCTTGGTCCGAGGGTTGCAATACGACCTAAAAACAGTACTCACTACAAGGTAGAGTGAGCATCTTCGCTTGCAAGCTATTATATGCAATGCGATTCTCATTTGCTAGCTGACGCTCGATGTGGGCGTAAAGTGAGCTTTTCGGGGGACACTTTGTCGGGATACATGGCATGGTACATCAAGCATTCTCATCCTATCGTGCAAAATCCAGAACGACGTTTGACTAATCTTAGTCGCTCTTCGACGGCCAGTGCAGCTGAGCAAATAAGGCTTGCACGAGATCTACTTCAAGGAGTGGTGCAACGATGGAAGAGTTGGGAATAAGACCTCGCGGAGGACTATCTCACAGTCGAGGATGCATACAAAGCCTTAGTAGGAGAGGATAGTAATAGTGATGAAGCCTGAGCTGTCCAGTGGTAGACGTAGTGGTCGAGGATAATGTTCTAGGAGTTGTCGGGATTTATTTATGTTGAATTTTTATTTGTGTTCAGTACTTTTGGATGTTTGGTATTTCGAACTTGTGTTTTGGATGTTCATTAGTTTAACAATGTTTCTTGTTTTTGTTGAATTGTTTCTTGTTTTGGTGAATTGTTTATTATATTGTTGAAGTGTTTTTTTTTTGTGTGTGTGTGTTTGGTAGTTTTGGTGTTTGTTGTTGAATAATTTTGAAAATGGACCAAACAAAGAGGTGTTTGAATTATGCATTCGAACATACTGCACTTGTTCGAAATATATAGCCGAACATGTGCTGAACATTCGAGGAAAGTATTCGAACACCTCTCTATCTTCGGGCGGACCAAACAGAGAGGTGTTCGAGGAAAATATTCGAACATACTGCATTTGTTCAAAGTTTACAGCCGAACATGTGCAAAACGTTCGAGAAAAGTGTCCGAACACCTCTCCATTTTCGGGCGGACCAAATAGAGAGGTGTTCGAGGTAAATATTTGAACATACTACATGTGTTCAAAATTCACAGCCGAACTTGTGTAGTACATTCGAGAGAATTGTCCGAACACCTCTCTGTTTTCGGTTGGACCAAACAGAGAGGTGTTAAAAATTTGTATTCGAACATAGTGCAATTGTTCGGATATTTGTAACGAACAAAGTTAATAAGTTTGGTTCTTATTTTCGAACGTCTGGTGTTCAAAATTTATTTCTTGATAATGTGTATTACGTTCGAGGTAAATATTCGAACACCTCTCTGTTTTCGGTTTCTATATTCGAATGTATTGTGTTCGACATCTTTTTCGAATACCTCTCTTTCAGGTTTTACGTTATGAAGTGTTTTGAATATCATAATATACGTTCAACATACTACTAATCATAATATAAGTTCGAAACATAGCTAAGTGAACTTATAAAACAGAAAACACAAATTACATAGTGCCACGTTTAATAAAAAATAAACCAAACGATAATAATAAGTTTAATTCCCTGCCACAAGGTCATTGTATAACCTAAGTTGTTGCATGCACAACACTTCCCATCCCTTTTCACAATCCTCACGTCGTTCATACCACTTAAAAGGTACGATAGGTAGTGGATGTCCTGGCCGTAAGTTCACCTATTAACAAAAAAAAAATTGATATATATTAAAAAATAAGCAACCTACCGCAATAAAGTGCGTTTCACCAGCGACTAATGCGATGCATATGCATTTAGGGTTAACGGATACTGGAACCGATGATGTAAAAGGCAAATATGTGTTGCAAGCCCTTAGGGATAATACCACCAATATGACATTTTACGCAGATGCAATAAGGTAAGCCATCTCTAGTAGTAACAACCAATGTTTCATGGGTGCAGGTGTATCATAGTAGTTCAGTGCGCATAACACATCATCAACTGCTCCGCGTGCGATGAATACATTAGTGTATATATCACGATATTTTTGCAATTCATCACTAAGGTCTCGCCGCACTTTGCCCCATGAATCCTCGCCGAAACCCATTAAATGAGCTACTGCACGGAAGCCGCAATGACCATCCCCTATTACATTCTTTGTTTCAAGGACGTAATCACGAAATAGGGTAGGAAGTTCATCCGTAAAACATCCATGTGAAGCTGATCTCATTTTTTTTGGATAACTGGTTGCTTTTGTTTTGGAGCAGAAACGAACATCAGTTTCATAGGAATGGGCCCACTCAAGTCAATACTTTGTTCTATTGGAGAACAGCTATCATGAAATGACTCCACGTACTCAAATTTGCTCGGATCACGCTTTGTTGAATTCGCATTCTTTGCGCGTTTGTCCTTTGGCCTTCCATGAGGTCGTACAGGGACCTCAGGCGGAATCAAAGACATTGTGTCAGGTTTCAAAATTTCTCTCAACCTTTTCAACATTAGTAGCTGCTCAGACTGATTAACCAAATTAAACTTGTTCAAGTAGTCCGCAATGCTATCTTTCACCCGATTTTGAATATCTTTTCCAACACTCGCATCATCCCATTGAGTTGATTCCATGTATAATTTTTTCCAAAACTTATCCACACTATCTAGTGGTATTGGCATCCCCAACCGCTTGAACTCACTACTCTCGTGTGCACAAGGCAAACCACACGTCTTTCTTAGCAAACAACTGCAAAGCAATGAGTCGATCCCAATGTCATTTATAACCTTCATTTCATTTACGATTTTATCAAATGCCGCAATAGAAATCTCAACACGTAGCATCTTGAAAATAGTCGGTTGATAACGATGTTGGACTACATGAATACTTTTCTCAAACGAAGTCTTGATTGCAGTGTGTGAAATCTCGAGAAGAGAATGTATTTTCAGCCAACATGTCTCAAAGGTTCCCATACTCGATCCCAAATGTCTTTTCAACTTGGCATGCACACTTTCGGCCCTAAAAAAGACATTAGAATAAGCTTTCAAAATAAAAATAGAAATAAATAAATAATCACAAATATTTAAAAAGTAAACAAAGAATATTTTTATATACCTATTCGTTGTCGTATTATTGAAATGCATAATGTTATTTTTCCATGCAGAGATAAAGGGATCTTTGTAGGGATTAACCCACTGATTAATACAATATTGCACGGCTAATGGATGATCAGAATAGTCAGCCTCAAATCTCTTGAGTTGTTCATTGAAATCAACTTCGTTATCAGCAAGCATCACTTTATTCCATGAACTATTGAAAGATTCAAACTCTTCTTTTGTGCGAAACATCTTCTTACAATTTGCCAGCACATTTTTACCAATGTGCCAACGACATAAAAATTGTCTCGCCTTTGGAAAAGTAGCCGACACCGCATTAATTAATGCATTTTCCTTATCAGTGACAATAATTGTGGGCAAACACGTGGGATTCATCAGTGATTTTAGGATTGAGCATGCCCATATAATTTTCCTCGCGCTCACGCTCCATGTAAGCGCAAGCAACTATAAACGTCATATCCGTCGACGTCACTCCAACTATCTCTAATAAAGGCATTTTATAATGATTCGTCTTGTATGTACAATCCATCAACAAGACAGTGGGAAATGCACGAAGTAAATCAACCGAGGTTGGATGAGCGAAAAAAATATCTTTAACTTGGTCAGTCGTACTACAACGATTCACGTGGAAAAAATAATGATTCTCCTCCAGTTTGGACATGAGAAATTGCAGTTGTGATCTGCCTGAATGCTCCACGGCTCTTTGCTTTGCTTGAGCATTGTAAATAGTTCTCATTTTTGACACATTTCCAGGATGTCTAACTTTCAATCCGTGCAATATATCCTTTGGTCGGTTGTTGCTTCTTGTCATTTCAACAACAAATGCATTTCCAGTAGGAGTTAAGCGACCGACATAGGAATGGCCTTCAAAGTGTTTATCAAGAGGATGATTATGCATGCTACATGTTATTTGTAATGACCACTTCTCCTCACCGCCAACAAACATTTGAGATCCGTTTAAAAGGAATGGACATCCGCACTTCTTTGTCCCAGTTTGCCTCTTCTTTGATTATTTTCCTTCCGTATCCATCTTCAACTCGTCAGGTAGTGAAGTTTGTCCAACCATGCCACAATATTTTTCACTTCGCTCGCATGCTAAAATAATTTGAGCTCGCCTCCCACTCTCTCCACTGTCTGATCTTTTAACTACTATCACCATACGATTTTCAATTCCTTTTGAACGAACCCAATTTACTAATTCATCTCTAGATTCAAAACAACTCGTTGTGTTGAATAAATAAGAGTAGTCTGCAATCACATCGCTCCTGATTGGACTAGCATTACTATTTTCGCTTGCCACCGTCTTAGATTCCTGAAAAAAGGGTTCAAAAATAATTATACAATAAACACATTATGGTCCAAAGAAAGTATCGAGCTACAGAGACATGTTCGAATACGATATTCGAACATTACTGGACATGTTTGAAATTTATGCCCAAAATTTATATAAATGTTCGCAATAATATTTCGAACATGTATAAAATGTTCGAATTTTTCTTTCGAACATGTTCAATATGTTCGGCCATAAATTTCGAACATAGATCAATTGTTCTTGAAAACCAAATCGAACAGAGTCGCGAATTTCATCCCAGAAAAAATAATATACCAAAAAAAAAAGATGTCAACACTCACATTAGTCATCTTGTTCGTATCAATATCCTCCATTCTTACAGATTGTAACGTGGAATTTTTGGTAAGTATTGTTAAGTATTGACAAAGGATTTTGGTGAAGTAGAAGTATGTAGGTTTTGGTGAAGTAGAAGTACGTAGGTTTTATCATACGTAGGTTTTATCATATATATTATTATAAATATATTATATATATATATATTATAATTGTATAAATTTTATTTTTTTCATTTTAATTAATATTGTAAGTAAGGTTATTTTTGTCTATTTAATTAGGGTTACTTTTGTCTAAAATTACTTGGGGTAAACTCATAAATTCCTAGGGTGCGTATATCCGCGCCCTTAATTTTATTCATTGTAAATGTGAGAAATACAATTACCTGAACCAATAAGTTCATCTATGTCATTTTTCATTCGAAACTTCACTAAATTCATTCATGTTACCACATTTATAATTTCTACAAAACTTCAGAAATACGAAAGTACAGAAGGCAATAGTTTTATTTTTTTGGAAACATAATCTATATATATATAAAAAGGCTAGCATTTCTAAAAATATTTCTCAAAATTTTCCCGCCCATTTTACTTGCTATTTATAGTATACATATTTATTATTTATATAATTATTTATGTAAATATTCTTTTGGAGATATTTCACTTACTATTTGTAGTATACATATTTATTATTTATATAATTATTTATGTAAATATTCTTTTGGAGATTATGATTTATGTAAAGAAAATATTAAATATATCAAAGAATTATGTAAATAATAAATAAAATATGAGAAAAATAAAAATAATATAATTTTTTTGAAGAAAATATAAAATATAAAAAACTATTTAAAATAAATATATAAATATATGTAAATAATTAGTTAATAAATCTGAAAACCCCAAAAAAGCAAAAGTAAAACATAACTATTTTCTCAAATGCTTTACATAAAATTAAAATATTAATAAAATTATATAGATAAAAATATAAGAACTTATAATTAAACTATAAATATTTATTTAATAAATATGAAAAAAAAAAACAAAAATTCAACAATCAAATAAAACTAAAGAGAAAATTCATAGAATAAGTTAAGTTAACTCAAGAAAATCATAATTAGATTCTATAAAATTACTAAATAAATATAAAAATAAAAAATAGAATCGATAAAAACATAAAATAAAATAAGAAATAATAATAGCAACTGCAAATATTATGTGTGTGTGTGTATAAGAAATCTGAAAAATAAAATATAAATATAAATATATAATATATAAATAAATCTAAATAATTAGTTTATAAATCTGAAAAACCCAAAAAATTAAATCAAAATATAAATATGTCAAATGATATCAAATAGATTTGTTTTTATTATAAATAAAATATAACAACTTATAATTAAATTACAAATGATTATTTAATAAATACAAAAAAAATAGAAAAAAAACCAAAAAGTTGTTAATATTGTAAAATTAGATATGAATTCATAGCTACAAAAAAAGTAACATTAAATTATAGAAAATTATTAACTAAATATAAAATTAAAAAATCAAAAATTACAAGAAATATAATATAATATAAGTAAAATTGGGAAAAAAATAAAATGACTAACAATAATATAAAAATTTATAATTTGATTTTAAAAAATTATTTTATAATTTTTTTAACTAAAAAAAATATAATATGAGTACAAATAGAAGATTGATGCAAAGAAAAAAAGAAAGAAATATAATCAGTAACAAGAACTTGTCTTTTCTTCCATGATTTTATTTGTTGACCAACTAGGTGATATGAGAACAGACCTAATAGCGTCATATTTTCAATATTCTATACGTGAGTAAAACTCGGATGACCCAAACTTTGACTCTAAACATGTCACAATCTTGACAATGACACTTTCTTTTTTTTTTCCTAAAAAAATTAAAAAATTATATAATGAATATAAGTGAAAGGTAAATAACTTTATACAATTATTTGATTAAAGTTTGAATCAAAATTATATGTGGGCAGAACAAAAAAATAATTATATAATTGCATAATAAAAAGAATTCAATACATTATTTTAAAATTCTTAACTAAATAATTATTTATGAACGTTTGTATATTTATAATTTATAACTAATTACTATGAGTTTAAGTATTTAACGTTAGAAATCCACACATAAATGATTTATTACTCTTGGTTATATAATTACTTTCGTAAATTGTAATCTATATATAAATTTTAATTTATTATCGGGTTCATCAACTGACTCGATGACTTGGTGGTTAAATACCCAGTGGCTATCTCGAGTCAATTACCAAACTGATTTAAAAAAAAATAACAATAGTAAAACAGAAAACAAAAGCCCTCAATTAAAATTTTAATACGATGCCTCATTTACTTGGTATTTCTTTTTTTTTTTTTTCATTTTTGAAGTATTTTTTTATATATTTACAATATTTATATTTTTTTTATTTTCTAGATTTAGGAGATGATTTTTTATAATATAATATTAATTAATTATATTACTTTCTGTTTTTAAATAATTTAGGATTTATTTTATTATATTTTATAACTTCTTGATCATTGTTACTGTTTTAATAACAACTTTCAATAGATAAAAAAACTATTTAAATTTAACTTTTATATATTTATTTAATTTACTTTATCACTATCTCCAATTTATTCTTTCAATGTCTTTAAAATAAATATTTAGAAATTAATGATAATTTTATTATATTTTTATCTTATTTCAAAATAATTTCATATCTATATAATTATATTATATTATATTATTTACATTTATATTTAATCGCATTTACAATTAAAACATATATGTTATATTTATTTAACTAAATTCATATTTTTCTGATTATTTTATTATTTATAGCATTTTAAATGTGTTTTGTTACTTTTAGGATTTAGTAAATGATTATTCAGGATTTAAATTACTTTTGATTTATTCTATATAATTATTGTGAAATAAGATTTATTTTATATTATTTAAACTATTACTATCTTCATAATTTTTAAAAAAAAAATTATTTGATAAGTATTTGTATATAATATATATCTTATATATATTTAAAATATTTCATATTCTTTTATGACTTATTTTATTAATTCATAAAATTTCTTTATTTTTTCTTAATTAAATAATTATTTAGAATTCATAATATTTTAATCAAATTTTAAAATAGTTTAGGATTTATTTTATATTATTTATAATATATATGATTTTTGTGATTTTTTAAATTTTCATTTAATTAATATATATTTATAATCTAAATAAAAAATTTTGTATTTATTTAGTTGATTTTGTATTTTTTTTCAAAGTTATATTACAAGTATTATATTTTTATTGGTTAAAGGTTTATTTAATAATTGTATAATTATGTTGATATAAATTATATCTAAAATAAAACTCACAATAAAGTACGACTAAAGTACAACTAGATTATTCATAATATATAAATGTGGAGTTATTTACCTTTAATTTATTTTAGGGCGCGGATATAGGCGCCCCATCTATTAATGAGTTCACCTCTACTAAGAAAAAATCAACAAAAATGCCAAAATTACCCCCCACCCCCACAAAATACTACACCCCAAACACATCCTTTTCTCTAACCCTCCACCACCACTCCAACTCTTCCATTATCATCTCCCATCACACCGTCGCCGCCACGAACAGGAAGAAAAAAAACGTGATGGGTGGTGAAAGGTAAGTGATGGATTTGGGCGACAAAGGGTAAGAAACAGATGAAAAATAGGGGTGTTCGTTTCTGGTTTCTCGAGCAAATGTCATGTGTTTGAACTTTTTGATCGAAAAATACAATGTTGATCGAAAAAAAACTTGAACAAGCCTTAAAGGGGGCGTTCAGATCAATTTTTTGAACATATGTTTTGTGTACGAATCAATTTTTTGCAGTTGTATTTTGTGTTCGAATTGATTTTTTAAACCTATATTTTGTATTCGAAAGTTTGGTTCGAACGACTTTTTTCAAGGCAATTTTTTTCTTTTTCTTTCTTCAATGGCACGACGTCGGCAGCGTATTTATGTGTGCATATTTTGTTTATGTTCTTCAATAGACGGCTGCCATGGCAGTGACGACAGTAATGGGCGCGGTTCGAGTGGTGGTGGAGAGTTGAAGAATATGAAGTATTTGGGGGTGCAGGGTTTAAGAATAATATTGACATTTTTGTGATAACAATTTTAGTGGGGTGAACTAATAAATAAAACGAGGTGCGTATATCCACACCCTTTGTTTTAAATTTGTTTGTGTTGACCAAATCGTGACTTGAGTATTTTAAGTTATTATATTATATTAATAAATTAATAATATTACACTTACGACGAATAAACTTACACGATTCATTCAATTGGCTACATGCATCGCACGGGTTAAGCACTAGTATATGACTAATAAATGTCATACAAAGTGTATGTCCACCGGAACCTTTCATGTATAGTTTGTTTTTATAAACCGACTGCAAAAGGATTTCTATAATGAAAACCCATTTGTATTGAATATTTTTCTCAATTTAGAGAATGTGTATCAATATTGTTATATTTCTCTCAAATTCTTAAGCAGGATCGTGTTCCTTAATCAACCAAAGATGAACCATCAGCCTTGAGATGAACAGAGTATCAATTAAAAGTAAAAGTTGAGCCCAGTCTTAAAAAGTAAGGCCAACAACTTAATGGATGTACAAAATGAATATCATAGAGTTACTTAATATTTTATACATCAAGATTGTCCAAGTGCAATAGCCACTGCAAGAAATGAGTTTAAGAGGGGGACAAAACTGAAATAACATCGGTATCATGCCTATAAGTACGATATATATGTAGGTTGAATATTTTAGTGGGAGGACAATTGTCATCCCAATTTTCCATAAGTTTTGTAAAATATTCAAACCTTTAGGAACGAGATTCTGTCATTCCTATAATATATAAAGTCCTCCCAACGTGGAGCCTTAAAACTTCTTGAAAAACCGCAAGCAAATATCTAACTAACTGAGTTACTATCGTATACATTGCAATGACAAGTCATCTCAATAGGTTCATAAAGTCATCATAATAGTTTATTGTTGCCTTTAATTTTCGACAACCCGCTATCACTTTTCATCCTCTCGTTGCCCAAAACTTGAAAACAAAAAACTCTCCTACGTTAGACAACAATCTTTTAAACTACTTCAAATATCAATCTTTTAAAGATAAATACTTTATAGTAAAATATGTATAAAAGATGAAGCAACATACATTCTCATAAAAGACTATTATTTGTAATAGATCTAAAGACAAAAGTTAATAATAATAGAAAGATTTTATTAAGTAATTTAAAATTCGAAAAATATTAGATTTTTAAATCACATAAATATTGTCTAAACATATAATGTATTCTCCCTCAGCTTAATAAAAATTCGAAATCTCAATAGCAACATTCAAAGAATACCAATTTCATAATAAATCAAAGTAGAAAAAATAATAATTTAATAAATAATTAAGAAATGCTTTATTCCTCATCATCCTGCACAATTCCTTCAATTCTTGGTTCGTCTTCCTCATCAATCCCAGCATCACAGCCTTCCTCGAAGTTTAGGACTTCCTTACGCACCGATTTTCCATTCTTAGATAGAACCTTAGATGTCTTCGATGAAGTGGAAGCTATCCTATCGCCATCGAATATCAGCTTCCTTACGGCTGAACTATCACCATCCAGCTCCACGACTTCGACCTTTTAAATAGGATAGTAACCTCGTCCTCGGAACAAGCGTCATGTTCAATTGTTTCAATTTAAAATCAATCTACGCATGTAATTTCAAAAGCTTGTTTTGTATTTGATATTCAAGACTACAAATGTTCGACTAAGTTACCATTCCATTGTCGGTCTCCTCCCTTTGAATCAAAGTCAAAAGTCCGATTCCTTCAACAAAATAAAAAGTGAGTTGAGAAATGAAATGTTTTCAAAAAAATTCAAACATCTCAAAAAAAATTAAATAATTTGATAGACTTTACTATCTTTGAAAATTTATAAATTTCGAAAATAGTCTAACTCACATCCTCCTCGACGGTCCACTTGTTGTATTTAGCTACTAAAGATGGGTCGGTAATCAATCGCACAATAGAAAATGCGCTTGATTCATTGTGAATTTGACTCATATTGACCTTCACCTTGAATAGAACCGTTTGATCTATGAGTTTAAGCAATTCTTCGGGCAAATCTTCATCGGTGGGATTCGACATCGCCAAAAAAGACCACATTAAATTTGTTTAAAATTGAAAAACCTTTCGCCAAAATTTGTAAAATTTTATGCCCTACCTCTAAAAATTCGACCCGAAGGTCATGGCAAGACCTTCCAATCAATTTCTCAGCCTCTCGATCCCAGCATTGTAGGGATGCGTTAGCCGTTGAATCCAAAAATTCAATCCTTACTTTGTACCTTCATATGAAGAAAAACATGATATTAAAAAGTTGTCTAAAAGATTAAGTATTGGATCAATAAACTACTTCAGTAACCTAATTTCTTACCTAAAGACACCCGAAAAAATCTGTCTCATGCATCCCCCGCACTTGAATTGATTCTCATCTTCCTCAAGCTTTCTATGGCACTTCGTGCATGCGTTGTACCACCAATCATCGATAAACGAACTAATAATAGCACATATCCAAAATGTGCACGTCTGTATTGAATATAGTACTTTATTAAAAAAATTAAACATTAAAAATAAAAATCTAAGAACAACACAAATACACAACAATTGTAACTCTTCAACGGTATACAAATAGTCGACCAAATGAAAGACGATATTGCCGGAGGCAATCTCACCAACTTCACTACGCGATAGAGTTAAACTACCGCGGCTAATACTCTTCGTCGGATTAGCCGACCCCTTTGGAATTCTATAAAATTAAAATCCACAGTTTAAAATTTATTAAATAAACAATAATAAACACATATTTATCAAACACTAATAGAATTAATCATATTTCAAAAAACATACCTTCGTTTAAATTCGACAATTTTCGGCACCGACCGGAAGTAACCAACTTTGTCACCTCAAATGAATTTGATAGAGTAACGGTATCTATAATTATAAAATTAAAATTATTTTAATATATTAACGAATGGTTTAATGAAATTCTTTCCAAAAATAGAAATTAAAAGAACAATTCTCCAATTAAAATAATCTAAAATAATTAAAATAAACAGAATCTAAAAATAAAAAAATGCGATTCTGAAAATTTTCTTAAAATATACAGAATCTAAAATCTATTAAAAAAATGGGATTTAAAAACAAAAAATAGACAGAATTTAAAAATCGAAGTACAACACATGCTGAAATTGAAAAATATTTCAGAATAATAATTCGAATAAAAAACTGCAATTAGAAAATTTCTTAAATTAAACAGAATCTGGAATCTATTAAAAAAATAGTTTTTAAAAACATAAAATAAACAAAATTTAAAAATCGAAGTATAACACATGCTGAAATTGAAAAATAGTTCAGAATAATAATTCGAATAAAAAAACTGCAATTAGAAAATTTCTTAGATTAAACAGAATCTGAAATCTATTAAAAAAATATTTTTTAAAAACATAAAATAAATAAAATTTAAAAATAGAAGAATATAACATGCTGAAATTTAAAATTTGATGAAAAATATAATTCAAATAAAAAAAACTGCAATTAGAAACATAATTATATTATTACCTCTGTACACCTTTGCACGACACATTTGCAAGATCATCACAGGAGGTTCCACGGACAGCCCACTTTCGAAAGCCAAAATTTGATCAACATATTCGCCCCAAAGAGTACAACTTAAGCGACGACCACTATAATACCAAAAAATAACAAAAAATAATTGTCTACTCCTAATTATATATAAAATAATTTAAACAAATAACTTATTAATTAATTAATTAAGCAATCTTATGAGTGAAAATTACCTCAAGTATTCGAGAATAATCTCGATCAATCTCACTCGACGTCCTCCCAACAATTCTTTCTCTTGAGGGTTACGGATTTCCACTACCTTTCCAATTACATCTACAATAAGAAATTTAACTAAATTAGTTAAAAGATGACCGATTTGTATATGTTTGTTATAATTCAAAAATATTAAGAAACTTACCGAACAGCATTGTCTCGTCAATTTTGTTGACGTCGGTGAGTGTTGAGAAAGGTCGAAAATCAAAGACGTAATTGGGGAAAGAATCCTCTTTCACGTCGACCAAAATTATTTTCGCATGGAAAATAATTTTGAGTTTGGCCACAGTAGTGCGGAACTTGCCGGTGTTGTTCTCTACGTAATAGTTTCTAATCGCATAAACGCGACCTTCAACTATTCGATTTTCGAACAACTTGACATTGATCTTTTTTATCACCCCGGTAATGCATCCTCCCTATTTTAAATTAATTGGATACAATCAATTTTAATTCTACACATTAATTGACTAATAATGAGTAGGTATTTCGGTCCTATATAAATCTCTCTATAAAAATAACAAATAATTACCTTTGAATCATGGAATACAATTTCCATAGAAGATTTTTGATTCTTGTCTTCGAATCCGGATCTCGCAAAAAATCGGAAGACTCAAAGCTTAAGAGCCTTCTTGTTAGTACGGTCGATGTCCTTCGTCAGTCCGAATAATGGAGGCATTGTCCCAAAACCTCTAGCAGCCCAGTTTTTCAAAATAGAGAGAAAACAAAGACACATTCGGAAGAAAAGAATGAAATTGATATTTTGCAAATAATAGAGCCCTGTATTTATAGGGTGACGATGTGTGAAATCGAAAGTTTGTATATTTGGAATTCCGTGTAACAAATAAAAAAAAGATCAGATTCGTTTCCTTTATAAACAATAACTCTTTTTTTATATTTTTCTTGATTTTTTGACGTGGTTTCTGGAATTAAAAAAGTGTACGCAATTTGATTATATCTGATTTTCAAAGAATAAATTGTCACCCTATGAATAAATATAATTTCAATAAGAAATTAACTTACAATAGAAAAAATATTTTTTTTTTCACAGAATAATTCGTCAAATTATGTCCAGCATTAAGAAATATCTAGATCTAATTCGTTTCTCATCCTTATATGCGATAAATCTGTTTTTATTATTTTTGTTTATTTTTTGACGTGGTATTTGAAATTAAAAAACTGTATGTAATCTGATATCTTTGGTTGCCTAATCTACTGAGATTGTATATAATATTTTTTTTGTAGATTTTTATGTTTATAAAAAAATATATATTATCATTAGTTGCCTAATCTACCGCAATTGTTTGAATCTGTCAATTTTGATTTTATTTTATTGCCTAAAGATGGTTTTTTTTGAACGTTTACTACATATAAAAAACCGGATTTAATGTATTTATCTTTTTTAGGATTCTTGTAATTAATTTTTTTTTAGATTTTTGTAAGGATTTTTGAAATTAAAAAACTCAGAACTTAACTTAACATCTTTATTAGTTAAATAAAATGTCTTTAGTAAAAATCTGATTTAATGTATTTACTTTTTTAGGATTCTAATTCTGCAACAGGATCGGATTGAATCAACTACCTATTTTTCAAAGATCATGCGCGTGAATGATTCTTGATTAATGCCAAATTAGGTATTTTTGAGCCTGTAATTTAATTTATTTTCTTAATTTTTTTTCTTCTTCTTTATTTGGGGTATGTAACTAATTTTATTTTTATGTTTCTTTTGTCATGTCTGCTTTTACACTTTATTTTGAAAATCAGATATATATGGCTACCAATGTGAAATATATTATAAGATGTACAGAATGGAAAATCAATAATCTCATCCAATTAAAAATTTGTTTTATATGGTTAAAAAAATATGTAGATCCAGAGATTTTATTCGAATTTGAGTTAAATTCATCAAACAATTTTTGTAACAAATTGGAAATATTAATATATGGTAACTCAAATATATGTAATTCTTACGGATATAAATTAAAATCATTAGACAATTTGGTAACAAATAGAAAAACAGAAATTCTGTTTCCTAATTTATTGGCATAAGATTCGAAAATTCGGTGGCTATTAATACACAGAAGTCACACGCGTACAATTTCAATTTGTATTGAAAAGTCAACAATTGTGGCTTTGATATTTAAATAAAAAAAATAGTTGAAAAGTCAACAAAAAAGTTTTGAGCCAAAAAAGTAAAGAAAAAATTTTTTGGCGCAAGATAAAACAATTGCCTCACAGCGAGTACTGTTATTATATATATATATAGATGTGAGTTCAATATTCCCTTTTAGTATTTTATTTTTAGAATTTAGTCTTTTGTTTTAAGTTTATTTTTTTATTTTAAAATTTAGATTTTAAATTTATGATTTCAATTATTTATAATTATATATATCAATTATATATAATGATAAAATTAAATTAAGATCCACGACATATGGACTAGAATGCTTAAGAACATTTATTCTTCCTTTATCTTACACCCCCACACCTGTTCCGTCAAAATTCCCCCTTTAAGGGGAAAAGAAAAGAAAAAACCTTACAAAAACTGGAAACTAAAACCTATTTGAATGAGACGTTAAAAGTCGTAATGGAAATTCTTCTAATCTTTTTTTTTTTTAATATATCTCGTTGTGTGTGTCGAACATTATGTATAAACAAATTGTAAAAATTTATGCCCAACTCAAGACTTGTGATTTATTGTTTTATATTTTGTTTATTGTAAAACCCCACGACCGATGAGATCAAAAATCATAATCAAATAATATATTTGTAGTAGCTTTTGGATTTTATCATGGTATATATATATATATATATATATATATATAACATAGAGGGATGAAAATCACAACTGCATGCACATACATTGCTTATTTTTGAACACAAAATGAAGAGCGAATTGAAGTACTATAGAATCATTGGTATTTCCTGCAAATAATTTTTTAAAAAAAATCGATTTTCTGGTACAGAGTAATGTAAATATACATGCTGTCACAATAAATGAACTCTATAATTTCGACTGTCTGCATAAAGAAAGCTGCAGCTGAAAATGTACAACAACCTCCCGATGAATTGGCCAACCGGAAATAAGTTAAGAAGGGTACTCACATTGTTTGCATCACTTTTCCAAAATGTGATTTTCATCGTGACACGACTCGAATGTTTCATAGGCACCAGTATATATATATATTCTCAGTCGCTTAGAGAATAGCCCAGAATTTCTTTCTGCAAAATAAGACTGATTCCATTCTTTTCTGATCATCTTCCAGAAAATGCAACTCAGTGTCCCAAAGAAACTTTGGCGCCAGATCTTTAACCCTTGAAATGACAGTATCGTCCTCACCTCTAATGATAATATAACCCTGCACATGAAATTTCAAAAAAGATTATATTCAGTCGGATCATAACATGACAAATCCTAGACGATAATACCAAAGTGCCGTATTTTTCACTTAATACCAAAATGAAAATAATAAAAGCTGGTATAATGTTCCTTAATAAAGCTTTATACAAGTTCAATCTCAATTTACTAGGTAAATTAAGAGTTTGAGTTAATTACGAAAACTACCCGAGCTTCAGCTTAACCAGTTGTCCTACAAAATTACAAATACCCCTTTGACAATTGTTTCTCTTTACAAATCGCATCCTCAAAGAAGTATTCGTTAATCCACTTTAAGAGGGTAATTTTCCTTTTTTGATTATTATTATTATTTATTTATTTACTGTAATTAGGCTAAACCTCTGAGGTAGTTTTTGTAAATATGCCTAAAAGTTTAAGCGATGACTCAATTAAGTATTATTTTGTTAACTCTCAGATTAGCTAAACTCTATCTTCATCATATACAGCCAGAAATTACACAATCACATGAAGATTGTCATAAATTCCCGACGAAATTATCATAAAAGTGAGTCCTCAGAGAAATCCACCTGGGGTCTCAACATACGATCCATCTCCAGCATGATATCCTCATACAAACAACCTTCTTCGCTATTTTTGTAATTCGAGAAAAGACGGTTAGCATGCAACAGATCGTACGAGCGTGGATAGGTCGAAAATGGCTCACACCTGCATTTACCAATACAAAATTATTATCATTTTCCTTTAGGTAAATTACAAAAACTACAGTTAAATCCTGTTATCTTCAAAATTACAAATATACCTCTCATGGTAAAAAACACCCCTTAACATGGGGTTTTTCGTAATTTGACTGGACCTCAAGGGTATATTTGTAACTAATCATTTCCATTAACAGGCATAAGCAAGTAATTAATAATTATTATTACATTAAACGGCTTTACCAGTCATGAAAAACACCTATCAACCCTCTGTCGTAAATGGCAGATAAAGTATTTTTCGTGCTAACAGGAACGGCATTCATGACCCACACAGGCCAAGTGCTCAAGGCAACTGAAAACCCACCAAGAAAAGCGTTCATATCCATCACATTCCGTATGTCTCTCTCTTCAACACCCATCAATCTCCAATAGTGACGAACTTGATCTTGCCAGTAGATTGTATCTAATAAAAACGTTTCTCGACTGATACCTGCAATATGTAACGTATGTAAATAGCCAAAAGATGAAAAACAGACACATATACATACTATAAATACATGATTATTCGTAGAATATATATTCTTACACTTTCATATCTTAGACGTGTATCACATTATAGCAATCTCTTCAGTAACATTCAGATGTATATTTTCAAGGGGGTTAATTACAAAATGTACCCTTGAGGTTTGATCCAATTACAATATATATATATATATATCAACTAACATTAAAAAATACAAAAAAAAAGACCCCTGAGGTTTTATTTTGTCTTACAACTCCCACCTTCATAACCAAATAAAACATTTCAACAAAACCCCTTTACATTTATAAAAATATGCAGTTAGCCTATATTTTAACACAGAATCAAGCCGCAGTGGTGTTTTTGTAATTCTGAAAGTTAGCTAGGTTCTTTTTGTAATTAGGTCAAACCTCAAGGGTACTTTTTGTAACTATCCCTATTCAAAAAAAAAATGACAAATAGAACAGATGTAAAAGTGTCTATTTGTTTGTAAAAGTCAAACCGCGAGCAGAATCAGAAATCTAAATTAGCAGCAGACATTGGCATTTGAACACTAAAACTTTTTCTTTCCCTTTTTAGTTACAAGCTACCATTAAAAACACTCCCTAAATAGTAAATACTCATATAACCTAAATAAAAAATTTAAACTCAAGTATGCTACCTATTTTATTGAGAGTCCACGAATATTCCGAGAGACGCTGTGGCTTCGGAGGTAGTTTCTTTGAAACCCGTTCCGCAATACAGTTCCTCAACGCTGTTTTAAATGAGGGTTTATCATCATCTGATGAATCACATATGCTGATAAGATTTTGCTTTGCACTTTGCTTGAGGCAAGAGTTATCATTATCTGGCTTAATCCAGATTGCCGTCTGCACTTGTCGAGCAATTAGTTTCCAGCACATTGCAGAAGTCAAATTCATCAACGTATCCCAAATCAATGGAAAATCTTTGTCTTTTCTGTAAGCAGGAGGAGCCGAGTAGACAAAATACCCGTTTGATCGCAATAAACGATCCACTTCTTTTATTAGAATGCCATCTGCATGGGAATATATTCAGTGACAAAATAAAATAAAAAATGAAAATACAATAATGATAATTGATTTACAGATGGTGAAAAAAAATCCAGATTTTTGTTTGTTTGTTTTTTTACAAATATAGTTAAAAATGCTCAAGATGGTAACTTATTTATAGTGCAATTTATGTTATAAGTTATTAGCTACAACAACCCAAAAGAAAAAAAGAAAGCAGACTAACCGTTCTCATGCCAATCAACACGACATCTTGAACAATGCACCATTTCGAAAGAGTTGCTTGGATACGGTAGCTGTTTTGTGGATATAGCAGATATCATGGCGCCAATTCCTCTCTCTAAAGCGAATTGAATTTGATTTTCGTGGCCGTCTTTGGGAGCAAACGACATGGTTTGGATACTTAAGGGAAGAAGATAGGCCGAAAAGCTAGCTACTCCGCAACCGACGTCTAGAACTTGAAATACACCGGCAGAATGAAGATCGCCGGTCGAATTAGTTGTCATATTTCCCAACCTGCAACATTAAGTGATTCAAGAAATATAAGAAGAAAAAAAAATCCGACCATTCCAGACAGGGCGATAGCTTTTTCATATTTTGCCAAGGTTAGGGATTGTGAAAATATATTTATGAAATAGAAAGTTACTAAACTAACTTAGTTCGAAATAAAACCTTTTTTTAATTATTATTTTATAATTTATTTTTGATCTCCCAACACCATAGCAAGTTACTAGAATCTACACACACACACACACACACACACACACATATATATATATATATAATTGAATATTCACGTTTAAAATATAAGAGTTATTGTTGCGTTATAGTTAACGCAAAATTAAAATACTTATAAGCTAACTGGTATTCGGGATTCCCATTACTATTTACAATAAATGAAAAAAAAAATCCTGCTTTGAGCAGCCAATAGAAAACAAATCTAACAGGTCATAAATCTTGAATGCATATATTCAATTTCAGATTAAAGAAATTCAAAAACATTGGAAGTTATATAGATGGTCTCCACACATTCTAATTTAAGCTACATAGTTAAGTGCTTGTCAAAATAAGATCACCTTAATAGACGATATCCCATAAAAAACAGACTAAAATATTCATAAGTTGTATTAATTATATCTTCAGGAACATAATTCATTTATATCAACTTACATAAATTGAAAACATCTAAGGTTAAAAAACAATTGAAATTTCAAAAACCCAAAAGTACCTTTGAATATACTCAGGAGCTCCATTCTTGAAATGTGTACCTCCACCAGGAAACCACCACAGCCTATCCTTCTCATGCACCCAATTTTGCCCTCCTTTAACCTCAGCGAGGTGCGTGTGATTAATATTACTCCGCCAAACGTAGTCCCTACTGGTGGGCCACCTTATCGGTATCTTGTAGTCATTCGGCGGTGGAATTAAACAAAACAAGCGCCTACTGATGGGAGGACAATGCCTCTCCAGCTCCTCTTTTCTGGAAATATCTAATTTTGGTAATAACTCTTTGATGTAAGAAATATCATGGCATGGGATATGTTCGTTATATTTCAACGGACATATATTCATCCCGGTTTTTGGGATCTTAAGTGGTACGGTTCGATAGGTAAGGATAACTTTATTTCCAAATACACCTGCAAAGCATACAGATTGCAACATTGATCAGAAATTCATTTATTGTCTATGCATAATAATACATTTTAAAAAAAAAAAGATGATTTAGCATTCAAGCTTTACACAATGAAATTATAAAATAAACAATTGGAATCAAAATTAACTAAAATGGGCTGAAATAATCTCAAACCATAAAAACTGCTCATTTAGTTTTAAGCTCAGTAAGAGAGCTTTGGGTCTTAATTAACAAGCTAACATTCTAGAAACCCAATTTCAGTTGAAGATTACTCAACAAAGATTCAAACTCTGGAGGTCAACTATTCAAAACAAGTGTTGCATTTCTTATAAAATAGAATCAAATTGCAAAACTAACGAGAACCTTTATAGTGAATTAGACATCCATTGTTAACTCTCAACCTACTTAAATCCTAGAAACCCATTTTCTGGTGCAGATTTATTATAAAAATAAATAAAAAACGAACATTTAAAAATCAAGAAGTGCTTGTGTACAATTTTACTCTCAAAACGCGAATTTCAATCATTTGCAGAATTTAATAACTTGCTGGGAAAGTATTAACTAAAAGATGTATCACTAATCCAAAAAATTGCACTAACCAGACGCTGAAGCTGAATCATTGACAATGTCGGCTTGTTTTGGTTGTACGCGCTGCTGTTTATGTGGTGCGTAGAGGAAAGAAGAAGAATTGTAGGCAAAAAGAGTGCCTGTGTAGAAGGAAGCTATCATCACTAAAAGGGTTGCTATTATAATCTGGCCCGTCTTCCATTCGAACGATGCCGTTTTAAGAAAATCCGCCATTTGTGTATCTCAGAATACATGTATCAACGCGTCTGCATTGTTGCAGAGAGGCAGATCGACGGATCTCTCTCACAGTTGATGAACTGAGTGCGAGTGAGTGTGTGTGTGTGTGAGAGAGAGAGAGAGAGAGAGAGAGAGATCAATTAAAAAAGATGTTGATGTAAACGTCGGTGAGAGGAGAGGATCCAGATCAAGATTATTTTTCCTAAATCGAGGAATATTATGGAAGAGTTTATCCAGGAATGAGCAACTATTTAAATCCTAGCCTTGGCAACCCTGGCACAACGTTACGTTGTACCTCTATCCTCTCCGACAGTCCTCGATCAGGCATGATTATTTAGTATTGTATTCATATTGAAATAAATTAAGATTTATTTTTTTTAATATTCTTAGTATTATTATTGTTATTTATTATTAAGTATTTGATATATACAAATCAAGTAATTAACTATATTATTTATATATAGGATATGAAAATTTTGGTATTTAATTTGTACGAATATATTAAAATATTTATTAAACGTGGATTCATAGACGTGTAGATAAAGTTCGAATATAAATGAAATGTTCGGAAGTCAAAAACGCAACTTATTTCGACAGTATTTTGTATAAATTATAATTGTACTTACATTTAAAGTACTTAACATTAATAAATTTATAATTATATTATAAATTAATAATAATTGCTTAATAGAATTTTTTTTATATTTATGTGAACTAGTGTTTAAATTCAGATTGTAAAAAAATATATATTTATCATTTCTATGTTTAGATTATGGATTAATATAGATTAAAAATACATTTATAATCACTATAATATCTTCCTAATTCTTAGTTTATTATTTATATAATACTAAATATATTAATAAATAAATTTTAAAAATTATAAATATTATAAAATATCTTCAAAAGAAGTGTTTCTCGTCTAATATTATATGTAATAGTTATAGTATGTGTACCAAATGTTCTATTTAAAAAATATGAAGTATCTAATGGCGTTTCGAATTTTTAACGTGAAATCAAAAATAAAAATAAAAAGTCCGTACGTACTTACTAAATACACGCATAATCATTAAGAAAATTATGCACTTTTATTAAGTGATATGTAAACGCTGACTAAGAGCTGCATCCATACTAAGTACTACATTTATGCTCATTAAATATTATGTAGTTCACTTATCAGTACTATGTGCTCGTTAAATACTATGTATATATGCACTAGGTAATACATACACATATTTTCAATATGTTGAATTAATTAGCTTGAGGCAATTTATATACTTAGTTTATTTACATGTGACTATTATTTATGTGGAAAATATGAACACATAATACCTAGCAAGTGTTGGATGTATATAAACTAAGTACCTGATGCATAACAACTAAGTACTAAATACACACGAATTAAGTACCAAGTGTACATGCACTGGGTACTAAATGCATAGCGAATAAAAAATAAATGTACACTCGCCAGTATACGTACCAGATGCATAACAAATAAGTACCGAATACACGTAAACAAAGTACCAGATGCACATACACTAAGTACTAAATGAATAACAAATAAAAAAAATTCACACTCACTAAGTATTGAATGGATATAAACTAAGTATCAGATGCATAATAACTAAAGTACAAATACACGCAAACAAATACCATATGCACATACAATGAACACTAAATGTTAAATGCATAATGAATGAAAAATAAATATACACTCGCCAAGTATTTGATGGATATAAACTAAGTACCAAATGCATAACAACTAAGTATTTAATACACCCAAATTAAGTACTAGATGCACATTCATTGAGTACTTAATGCATAACAACTAAAAAACAAATGCACCCGCAAAGTATTTGATACATATAAACTTAGTACTAGATTCATAACAACTAAGTACTAAATACACGCAAATTAAGTACCATATGTACATACACTAAGTACTAAATGTATAAAAAATAAAAAACAAATGAAACTCACAAAGTATTGGATGCATGTAAACTGAGTATTGGATACATAACAACTAATTACTAAATACATGCAAACTAAGTACTAAATGCGCATACACTGAGTACTAAACGCATCACGAATAAAATCCAATGCACATCACAGAGTATTAGTCGCGTATAATTTAAGTATCATGTGCATAATGACTAATTACTAAATATACGAGAATTAAGTACCAAATGCACATAGACTTACTAAATGTGTAATGAATAAAAATTAAATGCACACTGAGTATAAATAAAATCGGGATTAATGAATTGAATAAATAAACATCAACAATGAATGCTTTCATTATATTTTGAATAGTGTTGCAGAAATTGGGCTAGATGGCCTCTAGGCGCCCTTAGGACTATGCGATTTTGCAAAAATCAGCCCAAGAAATCGGCCTAGGCGGGATAGGCGCCCTAGGTGGTCCAAATCGGGCTAAGCACCTAGGCGGTCCGACTGAAAATTTGGGCTAGGCGGGCGCATAGGCAATCTAGACTAGACGGCTAAAAATTGGCCAAAAATATAAATATATAAATAAATAAATATATAAAAATTATATATTTTATTCGGCGCCTAGGCGCCTATAAAAGAAAATTATAAATCCTAGGCGGCGCTCTAGGCGCTAGGCGATGGCTCGACAACTGACCAGGGCTTAGTGAATTTTACAACCTTGGTTTTGAAGCACAACATTATTGGTTTTATATCTACATGGTTCTTTGTCATTTTATCGTGAGTTACACTTTATCATCCACATTTATATACATCAATAAAAAAGTACTTAGTGTGAAAAATAATATATGGTATGATCATTATACTTAGTTGAAATACAAAATATATTTGGTCAGAGTTAAAGTGGTACGCAGGTTGAATACAGAAACTACCTAAGTGTCTGCCTTTTGTATTGAACCTAAGTACCATTTTTACTCTGAATAAGTACCACAAGACTACTAAATAATATAAACTGTATTATCCACACTAAGTTTATTCTAACTAAGTACAATTTATACATACAATGAATATAACTATCTAATTAATTAATTTTTAATTTTACGTCTCAAATGTTGAGAAGTATTTTTTATTTTTAATTCATACATTTTCAATTTTCTAGATTTAGGAGATAACTAATTAAAATTAAACTTGAATTAAATATATTACTATCCGATTTCAAAATATTTTAAGATTTAATTTATTATATTTTATAACTCTTCTGATATTTTTTATTTTTTTTATTTTCAACTTTCAATAGATAAACAAATATTTAGAATTAATTTTTATATATTTATTTAATTTAGTTTATAATTATCTCTTAATATGAGTATTTAGAAATTAATTATAACTTTATTATACTTTTATCTGATTTCAAATAATTTCATGTTTATATTAAATTATAATATTTTCTCTTTTTTTTTCCTTATTTTCTTCGGTGACAAAAATAACATTGTCACTATTTCTTTTGGTGTAATGACAAAATATGGTGTTGTCATGAAAAGAAACATTTCGTGATACTAGATGTCATCACCATTTCCAATGGAAAAAGAATAATGACAAAATATAGAAAGTAGTTTACGACAATCTCACGTAGTAAGACATCAGATTCCGTCCTTCCATGGATAATATAGCATCCTTTGATTTTAATTTTTGATTCCTTTTACAGTATGAAGTCAATAGTAACAAATAGATGTGACACCAAATATCATCACCATTTATTACAAGTTTGTCACTGAAAGGTTTCTCTTCTAACTATTTTCTTATTCCATTATTATGATAAGTTTCAATTAATCGTCATCATATAAGCGAATTGGTGACAACAATTTAGATCAATAATGATAAAATTAAATGTTGTCGTGAAAATATATTTTGAAATGACAAAAATAAAATTTGTCACTATTGATTATCATATTATGACAAACTTTTATGCGTCAAAAAAGAAATCGTCGTTAATTGTGATTCCCTGTAATGACTATTTTTACTCCAATCAAGTACCTCTTGTATTTTGACTAAGTAACACAAGCATACTGAAAAATATAAAGTTTATTGTTTGTACTAAGTACTTTTTTGCACTAGTGCAAAAAACGCGATTGGAGGCGGTTCAAAATAGCCTTTGGAGGCGGTTATGAACCGCCTCTAATATTAAGAGTTTTGGCATCGGTTGTTATATAGAACCGCTGCCGAATATAGAAACCGGGCAGCGATTATTATATAAAAAGTGCTTCCAAAACCAACCGATGCCAAATATGGAACCCGAGCAGCACTTCTTAGCGAACAGGCGCTGCTAATACTACTATTAGCAGCGGTTATTAGCTAAGAACCGATGCCAAAAGTTGTAGTAGCAGCGCTTGTTAACAAGAAGCGCTGCCAAAACCACCCGATGCCAAATACGGAACCCGGGCGGCGCTTCTTATCTAACAAGCGCTGCTAATACTACTTTTGGCATCGGTTCTTAGCTAATAACCGTTGCGGAAAAAAGTATTAGCAGCGCCTGTTCGCTAAGAAGCGCTGCCCGGGTTCTATTTTTGGCATCGGTTCTGAGCGAACAACCGCTGCCAAATTTTTTTTTTCCTGCTCCTGAAACAAAAACAGCTCCAAAAATCCAAAAA
The DNA here is from genome assembly GCA_014905375.1 of Phtheirospermum japonicum. Lineage (NCBI taxonomy): Eukaryota > Viridiplantae > Streptophyta > Magnoliopsida > Lamiales > Orobanchaceae > Phtheirospermum > Phtheirospermum japonicum. The sequence goes on from BMAC01000072.1 coordinate 2,298,509, forward strand.
ATCTGCCCCAAAAATTCACAAAATAAGCTCCAAAAATTCACAAATTCTGAAAATCCAAAATTTATTATAAATCATACAAACCAAAATATTCATAAAAAATAAAAATTGTCCAAACAAACATCTTTCATGTCATAAATAGCAAACAAGTGTTCAACCCTTAAATTCAACAAATGCTTACCCCCACTTCACAACAGAAAACGCATGCCTCCATTTCCTTTTATCCCCAACTCAACAAATGTGCTTACAATTACGAATTTAGAAGAACGTCAATAAAATATCTCGCAAACACATTCTGAATATCATCGAACTCCAACGGTGAATAAGGATCTTGATTCGGTATCCAATCCTTAAATTCAAAATATTGAAACAAAATATTAGATTTATTAACACTAACTAATTATGATTTAAAACTTCTCACTATATAAACATTAAGATAATAATAAACAAACCAACTTACCACTCCAATATTTCGACTATTGGGAAAATTGTTGACAATGTCGTCCATATACCTCATCACATAATATCCGCACTCGGTAGGCCCCGGTTGCTTGCGACACTTGAAAAAAAAAGTTAATAATAAAGATTTGTTATATTAATACATAAAACTTCTAAGATTAAACAAAAAAAACATGTATTACCTTTATCCTAGAAAATGTTAGGCCTTTACCATTCCCCTTTATTGATGATGCAATCCTAAAAGCCCTACATTTCAAAATATGATATTTGAGTATTTTCAATAAACACACGTAAAAAGAATTAAATAACAAAGAAAACTCATCAACTAAAAAAAAGAATTAATTTAACTTACAAAATCAATTCTTTCGATATTTGGGGGTCCCGTGTGGAAGTTGGATCGAACAAGTAACCTTTTCGTACTTCTGGGCATATAACAATCAATATCCAATGATGCCTGCAATTAACAAGATAAAGAAAACGAAATATGGTACATATTATTAAATGACAAACATATCTAATGAATCAGTCGTACGAGCTGTTATACGGCAGAAGAATTAATTTTTATTGAAAATTTCCCACAGAGCTCGTGTCAAATATTCTCTTGTAGCCTGTCTGTCACTTTTCAAGTGTGCTTGAGAACAAATTTCCGGACACAAAAATCCAATATCATGAACTCCAACTTCTTCCATTTTACTTGATATATGCCTATAAACAAGAGAAGGAAAAAAAATATTGCAATCAACATAATATTTTTTCTTAAATGAATAAGATAAGTTATATAATGTTATGAATAAAATATAGCATGTGGTAAATTACTTACAACAAAAAATCTTGTATAATGGAAATGTTGAGCGAATCACCATTGCAAAACTGAGCCAAATCTTGTCGAGTAATAAAGGTAGCAAAGTCATCATTCGTGTAATTGAACAATTCTTTTGGTAGAGGGATGGAGAACTCACAACGATCCGGTTGAAATAACTCCAAAATCTCATGTAACTCAAACACATCACCATGAAGCTCCTCTAAGATATCCGTATTGACCAAAGGAAACTTAGGAAGACTATGTTCCTCTCGTGGAGCCTTTCCAAAAGACTTTTGCTTACCCTTATCCACAATTGTTTTGTTATGATGAGATGGTAATGGTTCCTATTTTGTGCAACAAAGAAATAAACAACATTATTCATCTATCGTGTTTCTATCTATTCAAATCTCGATAATTGTATTTTCATCGATTAGAGACATTATTTATGGATGAATGAAAGAAATAATAAATTACCTCGCCTTCAGGAAATACTAATTCTCTGGGCCATTGGACAAACGTGCCCACTGCTTGTGACAACACGAACAAATCGCCACTATCAACACTGACCGGCAATTGCTGCTTTTCAAAACCATCCACGACCATTGTAATATTCACCTTCACATGATTAGCTAGCATTGGAACACTATGTAGCATTTGACCAGGGCTGGTGTTGTACACTTCGGCAAGGGGACGATAACCACCATATTATCTCCATTTGTAGAAATTGTCCTCAAACCAAGACGACATTTAGCACCATCCTGTAAACAAAGTCAAAAATGTCAATTTTATGAAAATTGTAGATTATATGGTAACTTATAGGTTAGACTTACAACAAAATTGAACATTGTCTCACGAATGTTCGAATATCCACTATCTCGATATCCACGGGAAACGACCGGTGATGGTGCGTCAGCAAACTTACTGGGGGCATTAATTCCAGCTTGGGCCAAAGCTTCATGCAACTGCCTAGTCAATTTCATCCTTCAATGATTCAACTTTTGACTCATACTTTCTTTCAAGCTCACATTTGAATTTATCCAATTCCTCTTCACTTAAGACCGTTCCTCGACTTGCTTGTCTTCTCTTCTTCCCAAAAAAGTGTTTGATTCCATGTTCTCCACCGAAACCTCAAGGACGCCCAGGGTGGTCCGCCTTACAAACAATAGCAGTTAATACATCATTGGTTCCTTCAGGAACCAACTTCCCCTTACAAACATCATCATTGGCTTCATCCTAGTCAAAGAACAAATAAAAAATATGAAATAATTGTATATCGTCAAAAAAAAACATGCATATAATTTATTTTTAAAGAGAAAACACATATATAATTATTAATAGTGAGTTAGAAGTTCATTATTATGTTTTAATTTATTTAAATATTACTAACCAATTTCTTTTTTGATTCCAAAATCTCTGTATTCGGAAACTCTAACTCATTGATGCTACTCAACGCAGTCCTCGCACAAAACCAATACACATGTCGTGGATATTGCGCACTATCCCCCTCAGATGATTGAGTCGTACAGGATTGAACAGATTCGTTCTCGGTGCTAGATAAGAAATGTTGAACCAAACCTATTTTCTCCCACTCGGGTATGCTATTGCTACACCCCTTGCGCCCCATGTAATGGGGATACTTGTTCATTGATGCTCTCTCTGAATTTTTTCTTCTTAATTCCTGAAAAAAAAATTACGAAAGTCGATTACAACAAAAAACACAACCGAATATTACAATAAAGCTAAATAAAGTTACTTACCAAAAACTCAGCAGTATTGCTCGTTTGAACAAACGTCGACCAATCATCTTTTGTAATTTTCCCCTTATAAACTTCATATGGCGGCCTCTTGTCCTTCCCCAAAGGTATAGTATGAAATATATACTTGTTTCGAAGCTTACTCCTAAAACCTCTATGCATTTTTGCCATCTTCCTAATCACCATTCCGTTCTTGGAGTCATCGATAACATAATCATGCTACAACATAAAGCAATACATTACAAATTAGAAAGTTTTTCTTTAAAATCAAAATTAGAAAGCACAAGTATAAACCAAAAAATCCATAGTTAACAAGCACATTCTAAACTCAAATTGATTCTAGCTTGTTTTTGTGGTCCCAAATATAAAAAAAATTCAAAAATAAACAATTTCATAAATTTTAAAGAGTAAAAAGTAAAACAAAAACAAAAAACAGACCCATTCTTTATTACTTCAACAAGAAGCATTGCATAATACACATTTACTTATAATAAAAAATGATTTACAAAAATATGAAAAGTTCAGTCCACATTTACTTACACGGATCTCAGCCCACATTTGACCCTTCATGTCATCAGATACATCCTCCCACGTCATGTTGATATTCACCCTGGAGCGTACCAACATGCCAAGATCGATCGTGAATGATGTCACGTCATCACCAACCGGCTGATCGTTATAACCCCATCGATCTATTTTTCTTGGTTGTCCTACCTTGGAACTAGATCCCTTGGCAGGCCCCCTCCCCTTCTTTCTTTTCCGAATCGGGGATGTATCACCCGAGTGATGCTCTTCGCCCTCGCCGGAAGAATCCATATACCTGAAACAATTACCATATCAACATAAATACCTCTCCAAGTGTGCTATTGACAAGTACTTTAACACAAATAATAATAACATTTACAATGAGAGTCGAGTCAACTAAAAAATAAATAAACACACATTGATATTATTTTTATCATTTTCTTATAAGGAGATAAGATATTGTATTCATATTATTATAATTAATTATTGATATTACTGAAATGAGGACGGTGTGGTTTGATGTGGTTCCGGCCCGGGTCGGTTTACCCTTTTATGGTCATATCATAAACTCGAGTCGGGTTTGACCTTGGAATACACTTCTAACATTTTCTTTTTTTCTAAATTAAATTTACATTTAATTTAGATCTTTTTTGGACACTTTTAAATCCAATGCTCCATTACACTCTAGAAAGTGAAAGGCCGATGGCACAAAATATCAGTTTATTAGACTGTATCTTATAAGTTATTAATATTATTATTATTATTATTATTATTATTATTTATTATTATTATTATTTTATTTTTTATTTTCTTAGGAATGCAGGATGGAAAATGGAGAATCCAGACAGTTTATTAGACTGTATCTTATAAGTTATTATTATTATTATGATTATTATTATTATTATTATTATTATTATTATTATTATTATTATTATTATTATATATATATATATTTTTTAGGAATGCATGATGGAAAATGGAGAATCCAGACAGAGTGAATCAAAGGACAAGATCATCAAAGTATATTCAGACTTTATGACAAGGTTAAATTCAAGACCAATACTATTTATTCTATTTTATTACTTTTATTTCGAAGTGATGTATTATRGATGTATTAAAAGGAGAACAAGTTAAGACATTGAACAAAAATTTATTACTTTTATTTCGAAGTGATGTATTATGGATGTATTAAAAGGAGAACAAGTTCGACGACAATCAACGCTTCCGCTTGCGACCGAAAAGTGGGTACCGGGCGACGAGCGACCAAACAGATCTATATAAATGATGATATCTAATTAAATGTATTACCTTTATTATCAAAGAAGTCATAAAACCATATTCAGGGATGCATGTTATACTAGTACATGTAATTATTAGTATCTGATAAGAAAGTTTATAACAACTAGCATCATATAATTTTTAGAGAAAATGATTCGATTTAATGTCAACAAATTTCAAGTGCATGTCTGATGAACAATTTCTCAATGATTTTCAAGTGTATGTATGCGATAGCTTATAGGATTTATCAATTACTGAGATCTATAAACTGATGATATCTAATTGAATGTATTGGTTTTATTATCAAAAGAAGCCATAATAAAATCCTATTTAAGGATGCATGTTCTAAAACATGTATTTACTTGTACCTGACAATAAATTTTATAACTAACATCATATAATATTTAGAAAATTTCAAGTACATGTATGATGAACAATTTCTCAGTAATTTTCAATCTCAAGATAATACATTTCCTATTTATATACATCACATATTCAATGCACATGCAAAGCTGGATTTGAAATCTACGAATTTTATAATGTTCTATTTTCTTTATTAATAAGTTAATATATTTTTTATTTACTATTCTCTACAATTAGGCAGGTTAGGGGAATCCATTGAAGATCAAACAAAGGTATTGATTAAATAAAAAGATAAGTTGATTATTTAAAATTGATAATTATTTATTGTCTATGTAAGTATTTGCTTAAAGTAGAAAACACTTGATCTGTTTGCTATTATCTAATGAGCTTATATATTCTGTATCAGCTTTGGTAAAAGGGACAGTAAAGATCAAACAGGGCAGCAAGAATAAAAAAAGATAAGTCAAATGTTTCAGAGAGATAATTGTCTGCTTTCTATATAGGTATTCAATTATAATAAAAGATCTCTAATTACTATCTTAATGGTATATCTTATGTATTTTGTATCAGGTTTGGACAAAGGAACAACCAACATCAAACAGGGCAGCAGCATCAATTGTCAAAAATATAAATAACTCTGCAAACAGCATCAACTGTCAAAAATATAAATAAATAGAAAATACATAGTAACCTTATTCCAGCTTGCAAGAGGTTTTCCGACACGACCACTGGAATGACTGCAAATATGCCAAGATAATGAAGTTAGCTCAATACAGTTCTAAAGTAGACAATCTTAAGGAACCACTCAAAATGGTTAGAACCCACTTGAAATCCTTGTCAGCACATAGTAACTATGCAACTAATTTATGAAGATTGAAGATAAAAAGTTCTGTAAAGGATAATGTCCAACACAATTAGCACCAACAAAAAAATAAAAGAGAACTTCACCAAATTCCACTTAGTTGATTGCCAGCCTAATTCTTGAAAGAAATATCTAATTATTAGCGGAATGGACTAGCAATCGTCATATCTTGTATGTAACTAACAAATCACCGCCACCAACATAAAGATATCCCTTCCATTAATGGAAATCGGAATCAACCAACAAAAAGTAGAATTCATTTACACAAATCAATCAAATAATATAATTTTAAAACAACCGCTCGCAGTGCCTATTACAAGTTCGTTTCCCCTCAACTTTTCAGATAATAGAGATAAATATTCAGAGACTCCCATAACGTTTCACCATAAAAACAAAACACACAGCAGATGAAAAAAAAATACCAAAAAGTTTCAACCGATTAAACCTTGAATTTTCAATAGCGCTTCACCATTAAGAATAAAAAAAAAAAAGAATTTAAACATACCGCTTGCAGTGCCTTAGCCTAAATCACCAGTTCGTTTCCCCTCAAACTTTCCTGTTAATAGGAAGAAATATAATTACATATTCAGAATCATGTAATGTTTCACCATAAAAACAAAATACACTGAAAAAACGCAGCAGATAAAAAAAAAAAGCAGCAAAAAAAAAACAAAACCAAAGAGTAGAAACTAAAACCAAAACCAAAACCAAGCAAAAAATAATAATAAAAATAAAAAGTTTTCAGACGATTAAACCTTGAATTTTCAAAAGCTCTTCATTATGAACTCCCCCCAAAAAAAAGGAAAAAGAAGAACACAAACAAAAACAGATTACGAAAAAATTTTAGACTTGCAATAATTTAGACGAGCCCTCACTCGACTGTTCTTGCTGCTTGACAGAGTCTCCTTACAACCCTGTCCATATTAAAAATGCCCAATCCATACAATTCGAATTATACACATAAAATCTTAATCGAAAACTTATCTATGATTAACTATCCAGGACCTAGGGTTTGGGGAAATAGTTGAATCCAGTAAAAAATAACCAAAATTAATTCATCTGCAAAATATAATCAATTCGATTTGCAGGTTCAAAATACCAAAAAAAAAACCAATCAAAATACGCGGAACTCTAGAACTTGAAGAAAAAACATAAAATCGAGGTGAAATGAAAGAACTTACCACCGGAGCTCAACCTCGAAATACAATCTGCACACACATTCGACTAAAACTCCGTATTGAAGCGCTGGAAAATTGTAGGTGTAAATTTCAGCTTCGATTTCAAGGGCTAAGTAAATTCAAGGGCCAATTAATTTCAAGGGAGAAGTGAAACGAAAGTTTGGAAAATTTGAATTTTAAGATTTCCCGACTAATTTTTCAAGTTTGGGGCCGCGGATTTTGATATTATTCGATTATAAGCGACGGTTGTTTTGGGGCTTGTTCTTGGGTGTTTTTATTGGCAGCGGTAATATGAAAAAGCCGCTGCCCGATATTCTTATTGGTAGCGCTTCTTAAAATAAGCGCAGACCGATTTCATTATTGGTGGCGGTTATATTATAGAACCGCCACCCGGAGTTTTTATTGGCAGCGCTTTTCCAAATAAGCGCTGCCCGATTGCATTATTGGTGGCGGTTATTTTATAGAACCGCCACCAATATGTTTTTTTTTTCAAAAGCAGCGCTTCTTTTCTAATAAGCGCTGCCATTTCACTTTTTGCAGCGGTTCCTCTTTCAACCGCCAGTTATGAAGCGCCACCAATCAACTTTTTTCCACTAGTGTTGTATTTAACTGATAAGCGAGAAATTACACGCTAATTGACGGTTTAATTCATGTGATTTTATGTTCTTAATATTATCATATATGCTTATTTCTCGCACAATTGTTATTATGAGCAATCAAGCACCAATCATATATTTCTTCTCTATTTTGCAGTATTTGGTGCCATATTTATTGAAGGATGTCTCACAAGGAAGTAGATAAACGAGGATTGACGAATCGACGAGAGAAAAATCAAGAATCAGGATGAAGCGTCGATGACGCGTCGATGCCGAGGATGGCTCGCGTCAGTCGACGCGATGTGTGGTGTTGCGCTGGCTGTGCACGCGTCAGTCGACGCCATGTCGATGGAACTTTCTGAAGCGTCGATTGGAAGGGCGTCAGTCGACGCAATGTCGACGCTCATGCTCTGAAGCGTCGATTGGAAGGGTGTCAGTCGACGCTCATGCTCTGAAGCGTCGATTGGAAGGGCGTCAGTCGTCGCCCATGCAGGACGACGCAGGCGGGTGATGCGCGTCGACGCCGAGAGCTGGTTCGCGTCAGTCGATGCCGACTCGGCCGAGTTATTTTTGGAAGAAAACTTGCGCGGAAAGAAAAAGGAATCCTATATAAACCCGACCCTATTTCGTCCCAGAGACGTATACAACATATCCTAGGGTTCTAAGGAGGTCCATAGAGGTTCCAATTCATCCCAAATCATCCATACGCAAGAGAACTTGAATATTGAAGATCAAAACACAAGATTCAAGTTCTACACATCGTCTCTCCTATCTTATCAAGGATTATGTTTGTTTATCTGAACCTTTTCTTTTTATTTTCTTAACTCCATGAGTGAGTAAACTTATTATCTAGTTCTAGGGATGTTGAAACCCTCGTGAAACTATGTTCAATTGATTTATGCAATATTGTTGTTCGTTCGTCATATGCGATTGTTTGTGTTGTTCTATTTTCAATTTATGATTGCTTA
>BMAC01000072.1:2312196-2326676 GCA_014905375.1 Phtheirospermum japonicum
AAGCGTAAAAGGCCTAGAGACCCAAATGAGTCAAATGGCGGAACACATAGTCAAACTAGAAGCACGAGGCAGTGGCCGATTACCTCCTCAAACCGAGGTGAATCCGAAAAATGTGAGCGCTGTTACGACACGAAGTGGCAAGAAAGTGGAAGGACCGGCCAATCCAATGCTAGAGCCGGAAAATGAAGACAAAACGGAGGAAGAAAACTCAGAGCCAAAACATGATGAAAAGGGTAATCCTAAACCTTCTAATAATTTTAGTAACCCCGTTGTTTCTCCTCCTAGGATCGAGCCACTTCCATCTCCGTCAAGAATCAAGCGCCAAGCTAAGGAAGACACGGAGAGGCAAATACGAGATGTTTTCAAAAAGGTGGAGATCACTATTCCGCTTGCCGATGCGATCAAGCAAATTCCTCGTTACGCCAAGTTCCTCAAAGACTTATGTACTGACAAGAGAAGGTTAAAAGGAGATGAAAAGGTCCTAATGGGAGTGAACGTGTTGGCCGTATTCCAAAAGAACTTGCCACAAAAGTGGAATGACCCGGGCATGTTTTTCATTCCATGCACGATTAGAGACATGCGAGTCGAGCGAGCCATGCTAGATTTGGGGGCATCAATAAATGTTATGCCACGCACCATTTTCGATTGTTTGAAGGTTGGACCGTTAAAGAAAACAGGGGTAGTAATCCCACTTGCCGACCGAAGCACTGCCTACCCTGATGGTGTTATTGAAGATGTCCTCGTAAAGGTGGATGAGTTGATTTTCTCAGCCGATTTCTATGTGTTGAGCATGAACGAGTCCGCATCAAAATCACCACCTATCTTACTGGGGCGACCATTTTTAAACACTGCTCAAATGAAAATTGACGTTACTCGAAGCACTCTAACAATGGAATTTGATGGTCATATTTGTCAATTTAATATTTTTGATGCTATGAGATTTCCTGAATGTGATAACTCTGTTTTTGCACTTGATTGTTTTGAATCTCTAGAGCAGGAATTTCTAGAAATGCACAAACAAGAGGAGCTCGAGACGGCGATCACAAGAAGTTTGGGGGAGGACTCGTTGATTTTGAGTTACCCTCTAACCTAACCAACTTGGGAGGACGACGTACGAGAGATAATGTTGGCCTTGCACGCACTTAATGCAAAACCGAGAGAAGAGTACGTGAATTTCATCAAACCTCCCGAGTCGCACGAAAAAGCCGTACCATCCATGTCAAGGCAGCAGAGCTCGAACTAAAAGCCCTACCGGAGCACTTAAAGTATATTTTCCTAGGAGATAACAAAACGTTGCCTGTAATCATTTCATCACGCTTAGACAACTTCCAAGAGGCGTCACTGCGATGAGTACTCAAGGATAACAAACAAGCAATCGGATGGACCATAGCAGACTTGCGAGGAATAAGCCCTTCCATGTGTATGCACTGAATTTTGCTCGAAGAGAATGCTGCACCATCTAGGGAACCCCAAAGGCGACTGAATCCACCAATGATGGAAGTGGTGAAAAAGGAGATTCTGAAGCTGCTGGATGTTGGAGTAATTTACCCCATTTCTGATAGTCGGTGGGTGAGCCCGACTCAAGTTGTTCCAAAGAAGTCGGGTGTCACGGTGGTAGAAAACCAAGAAGGCGAACTGGTTCCGACAAGGATTCAAATGGGATGGTGAGTTTGTATTGATTATCTCGTAAGCTTAACGCCATGACTCGCAAGGACCATTTTCCTCTTCCATTTCTTGATCAAATGATTGAGAGGTTGGCGGGCCATTCATACTACTGCTTTTTGGATGGCTACTCGGGATATTTCCAAATTCCTATAGCACCCGAGCATCAAGAGAAGACTACCTTCACATGCCCCTTTGGCACATTTGCCTATTGCCGCATGCCATTTGGACTTTGCAATGCACCGGCCACATTCTAACGATGTATGGTAAGTATCTTTTTGGAATACGTTGGCGAGATCATAGAGGTCTTTATGGATGATTTTAGCGTCTATGGAAATTCTTTTGAGGTATGTCTTGAGAGCTTATCTTTGATTTTGAAACGTTGTGTCGACACTAATCTTGTACTAAATTGGGAAAAATGTCATTTTATGGTGGACTAAGGTATAGTTCTAGGACACATTGTCTCGTTGAAAGGAATTGAAGTCGATAAATCTAAGATTGATACCATAGCTGTGTTGCCTTACCCCGCCAATGTGCGGGAAATTCATTCTTTTCTTGGTCATGCAGGATTTTATAGGAGATATTATCAAGGACTTTTCGAAGATCGCATCGCCACTTTGTAGGCTCTTGCAAAAAGATGTGGAGTTCAAGATTGATGATGACTGCAAGAAGTCCTTTGACACACTGAAGGAGCGGCTGACCACCTCTCTAGTTATCCAACCACCAATATGGGACCTACCATTCGAGATAATGTGCGATGCGAGTGACTATGATGTGGGAGCCGTGATAGGGCAGAGGGTGAACAAAGCAACCCATGTGATCTACTAGGCATCGAGGACCTTGAACCCTGCCCAAGAAAATTATACTACCACAGAGAAGGAGCTTCTAGCTGTTGTGTTTGCCCTTGAGAAGTTCCGCTCATACATCATTGGATCAAAGGTGGTGGTTTTTAGTGATCACGCGGCTCTGCGACATCTACTTACAAAGAAAGAAACGAAGCCACGACTCATACGGTGGATTTTACTGCTCCAAGAATTCGATTTGGAAATCAAAGATGAGAAGGGATGCGAGAATACCATGGCCGACCACCTTAGTCGATTAGTTCATGTGGGGGACGAGCTACAACTTGATGAGAGATTTTCGGACGAGCAACTATTTGCAATCGAACACGTGAATCCATGGTACGCTAACTTGGTAAATTTTCTAGTTGCTCGTGTGTTTCCAACAGGACTGACGAAAGCAAGGAGGGACAAGCTGAAGAGTGATGCGAAGTATTATGTGTGGGATGATCCATACCTTTGGAAGCATTGTGCTGATCAAGTCATTCGAAGATGCGTCCCCGAATCGGAGTTCCACGTTATTCTTTCATGTTGCCATTCTCATGCATGTGGAGGACATTTTGTATCGAAGAGAACTGCGCATAAGGTACTTGACAGTGGTTTTTACTGGCCATCCCTATTTTGAGATGCGTATGAATTTTGTAAGGCATGTGATAATTGTCAACGCACGGGGAACCTTTCACGGAGAATTCAAATTCCCCAAGTGCCCATAATGGTTTGTGAAATTTTTGATGTCTGGGGCATCGACTTTATGGGCCCCTTCCCAAATTCATTAAAAAATATTTATATTTTGCTGGCGGTGGATTATGTCTCCAAGTGGGTGGAAGCGAAAGCCACCCCAACTAATGACTCGAAGGTTGTTGCACGTTTCATTAAATCTCAGATCTTCTCAAGGTTCGGGATCTCTCAAGCTATGATAAGCGATCGTGGCACCCACTTTTGTAACAAAACGGTGGAGGCATTGCTCCGAAAGTATGGTGTTGCTCATAGGCTTTCTACGGCCTATCATCCTCAAACAAATGGACAAGCCGAAACTTCGAACCGAGAAGTCAAGTCCATCTTGAAAAAGACCGTCAAAGCAAACCGTAAGGATTGGAGCATCAAGCTGAAGGATGCACTGTGGGCGTATCGCACGGCGTTTAAGAGACCAATTGGGATGTCGACGTATCGCCTCATTTTTGGGAAACCATGTCACTTGCCGGTGGAGCTCCAACACAAGTCGTTTTGGGCCGTGTAGCAATGCAACTTTGATTTTGATGGAGCCGGTGCGCTAACAAAGTTGCAACTACGAGAATTGGAGGAAATCCGGAACGAAGCGTTTGAAAATTTGGTAATTTATAAAGAGAAGACGAAAGCGTTTCATGACTTGAAGATTTCAAGGAAGGAGTTCGTCGTGGGCAAAAAAGTGCTACTTTTTCATTCTCGCCTTAAGCTATTTCCCGGTAAGTTGCGTTCAAGGTGGGTTGGACCATTTGTTGTCACCCACGTATTCCCGCATGGTGCGGTGGGGATTTTTAGCCCGAAAACGAACAAGACGTTCAAGGTGAATGGACACCAACTCAAACCGTATTATGAAGGGTTTCGCTCTGTTGATGAGGAACGGATGGAGTTGGAAGCACCACCTGTGACTTGATCAAGGGAATAAGTCGAGCCAACGACTTTAAACAAAAGCGCTTATTGGGAGGCAACCCAATGTTTACTTGTTTTTTTTCTATTTTTCTTGCAGCTTTGGAGGCGATGACTTATTTTGGATGTGTGGGCCACTTTTCAAAGGACCGAGCATCATAATTAATAGGACTAAGACCCCTCGACATTTCCCCGGGTGATTTCTTTTCCTACTCTTTCCTCATAATATTTATGATGTGCTTGTTCTTGTTTTGTATTCGCTTGAGAACAAGCTAATGTTTAAGTTTGGGGGAGTGAGTTATTGTAGTTATATTGAGGATTTTTGTGCTAAAAATTTGATAAATTTTGACAATTCTTGTGATAAACATCGAGGGATTAAAAGAAAATGATTAAGAGTACTTGCTTGAATTGCCTTGATGAACTACGTTTCGGTTAAGATCTTTAGTCATCATTTGATTTAGAGGTCAAAGGTATGCATGTTAGTGCTTTTTTGATTCATATGTGGGGCGTCAACTCTATATTATTGCGTTGTTGATGTGTACTTGTGGTTGTCGTACTTAATATGAGTTTGTGTGGGGCCTTGAAGTTGGCGGTTGCGTGATGATATCTCGTTAGTAGAAACAGAAGTCAAATAAAGTCCGGTTGGGGTATACCGGCATGGTGAAAGTAGAAAATTGAAAAATTAAAAAGAATTGAGGTGCCGAAACAGCTGCCTATCCGTGCATTCGCTTACAAATTCCAAAGAGCGAAGTCCAACGAAGATGCTAGTAGCTCAACAGATCATGCACGTGCTCAAAAGGCGCATCACACTATTAAATTCTCAAAACATCGTGGAGGTGAACTCAACAAATCAAACACCCAATCAAGACAATCCTCCTATCCAGCGCCTTATCATCATTATGAAGTCAAGGACGGTAGTGCGGAGCTGCGGGCCTCAGTTGAAAAAATAAAAAATAAATAAATGGGAGAGGACGAGATATTTGATCAATTCCAACGATGGATAGAGCCAAACCATTGAGTAGTGAGGGGGCACCATAGTGCATTGACGAGACATGTATAAAAAGGGGTTGCCAAGCTACTGAGATCACCTAGGCCAATACATGAAACGTCTAAGATTTCTAAAAATATAGTGGTGTCTAGAGTCCGAATAAATTCACTTGGCTAATTTGAGTGAGTTACTTATATTATGTTTGTCCTATGCTTTAATTCTTCATATTGCTTGAGGACAAGCAAGGTTTAAGTCTGGGGGATTTGATAAGCGAGAAATTACACGCTAATTAACGGTTTAATTTCGGTGATTTTATGTGCTTAATATTATCATATATGCTTATTTCTCGCATAATTGTTATTATGATCAATCAAGCACCAATCGTATATTTCTTCTCTATTTTGCAGTATTTGGTGCCATATTTATTGAAGGATGTCTCACAAGGAAGTAGAGAAATGAGGATTGACGAATCGACTAGAGAAAAATCAAGAATCAGGATGAAGCGTCAATGACGCGTCGATGCCGAGGATGGCTCGCGTCAGTCGACGCGATGTGCGGTGTTGCGCTGGCTGTGCGCGCGTCAGTCGATGCCATGTCGACGGAACTTTCTGAAGCGTCGATTGGAAGGGCGTCAGTCGATGCAATGTCAACACTCATGCTCTGAAGCATCGATTGGAAGGGCGTCAGTCGACGCAATGTCGACGCTCATGCTTTGAAGCATCGATTGGAAGGGCGTCAGTCGTCGCCCATGCAGGACGACGCGGGCGGGTGATGCGCGTCGACACCGAGGTCTGGTTCACGTCAGTCGACGCTCCGTCGATGCCGACTCGGCCGAGTTATTTTTGGAAGAAAACTTGCACAGAAAGAAAAAGGAATCCTATATAAACCCGACTATTTCGTCCCAAAGGCATATACAACATATCCTAGGGTTCTAAGGAGGTCCATAGAGGTTCCAATTCATCCCAAATCATCCATACGCAAGAGAACTTGAAGATTGAAGATCAAAACACAAGATTCAAGTTCTACACATCGTCTCTCCTATCTTATCAAGGATTATGTTTGTTTATCTGAACCTTTTCTTTTTATTTTCTTAACTCCATGAGTGAGTAAACTTATTATCTAGTTCTAGGGATGTTGAAACCCTCATGAAACTATGTTTAATTGATTTATGCAATATTGTTGAACGTTCGTCATATGCGATTGTTTGTGTTATTCTATTTTCAATTTATGATTGCTTAATTCTTAATTTGGCTTGATCACCTAGATTAGGGATTGGTTATCTATTGCTAGAAATAGGATTGCTTCCCGTGTAATTGTCGTAATTACTATTTCTCTGAAGTAACTAATGATTGTAAATCGTTAGGGACAACACAACATAGGTTGAATGAACCGAGCTTATGCATTTGTTGCCTAGATTAATCTATTTGCCTAATTATTAATGATGTTGTTGGGTTGAACCTAGAGAGATTATTCTAGGTTATTCAATAATTAGAATCAATTAAAGAGCTTATTTTAATTGAGTACACAGTAAGGGTAAATTCGAGTAGCAGAGCTTATTGCTACTTAGGGTTTTTAGTCGCATGTGATGATTGGATTATGATATTGTGGTTGGTTAAATGAGTGAATCGAGGGTGAAAACTGAACTAGAACTAGGCCTTTATTATTATTGAATTCTTCGTTAATTATTTTCTTGCTAGTTTAATTGCTTGTTTATTTTATTAGTTAATTTAATTCATAATTCCTTACTCCAATTATTTATTTAAATAAAATACGAATCATCACAATCTAACCATACTACTCGTGGGTTCGACCCTTACTTATCACTACTACTAGTTAGTGGAGAGAAGCTGAGGAAAATAAATATTTAATTTGACGCCTGACGACAGGCGGTCATTAACCTCAGTACTATTTTACTCCATCAAGTACCTCTTGTATTTCAACTAGGTACAACAAGCATACTAAATAATATAATATTTATTATCCACACTAAGTTCTTTTTGTATTGAACCTAAGTAATTTTCTTTCTTTCTTTTCTTTTCTTTTTTACTTCAATCAAGTGTCTATTGTATTTCAACTAAGTACCGCAAACATACTAAACAATATAATATTTATTGTTTGCACAAAGTACTTTTTGTATTGAACCTCAGTACTATTTTTATTGTGATAAAGTTTTTGTATTTCAACTAAGAACCACAAGCATATTAAACAATATAAATTTTATCCACATTAAATACTTTTAGTACTGAACATAAATACTATTTTTATATACAATGGTTACAATTAGGGTTGTTCAAATTAAACCTATTATAAATAGAACCTTACTCTCATTTTGTAAAAACACCTCCTCCCTACCCAAGCTTGGGTTTGGGATTATTTTCTCTCTCTAGATTTAATTTCAAGCTTTACCTTGGGTTTGTAAGCTCAAGAAGGATTCAAGTACTCCCTTGGATTTTTAATTCCTTGCAATTTCAATCAAGCTTTTGGATTCTCTCTTTAATTTTAATTTCATGCTTTGTTCTTCATTTGTTTTATGCCTTTTGCCTTAGGTATTAGAGTTTGTGCTTGATCTTGTAAATCATCTATGGAATCTAGTTGAGTGACACATCTAGATCATAGATATTAGATCGATTAATTTCCCGCAATTTCCCGCAATTTCATATGTTTCATGCATTTTCTTCATTTTTATGCCTTTTGTGTTAGCACCTTGAATTAATATTAGATCTTAAGAATTGGCTATGGAATATAGATGAGTGACACGTCTAGATCATAGATCGGGTCTTGGATCGTCTTGATTTTGAGTTTCTCACATGCTTTATTTGCAATTTAATTTCATGCTTTGTTTCATGCTTAGTCCTGGATCTATGCTTTGTTGCTTGTTGTATTTCATAAAGTTTGAAACTTTCCCATTGATTTTCATTGTTTTACCCATTCATGCTTTCAATCCATATTAATTTTCATTATTCAAGCTTTTATGTTCATGCAAGCTTAGTTGTACCTTGTGCATGCATGCTTGTACTTGGTGAAACATGCTTGTTTTTGCTTGTTTTCATTATTTGCTTGCATTTTCATATTCGAGGCATACAACGAGGCATCCTACCAACTTGCAATTTCATTTTTTCATTTAGTTTATCTAGTTTAATTGCTTTATTTTCATTTTTATTTTATTTTCCAAGTTTGAAACACTTTGAAACTCACAATTGAATCGATTTCCGATAACACCAAGCCATGAACCTGGTGATTTATTCATCACCACAAAAACTCTTCTAACAAAATGGCGTCGTTGCGACTCGGCTTGGTTAAGGCTTTCGATTTAATTGTTATTTCTTTGTGTTTTTAGCTTTATTTGTTATTTGCCATTTTTTGTTAAGTATGCAAGGTACGTATAGCTATGGTGGATACATTCCCAACATGGGAGGGCATGGTGCAAACCATGTTGGGAATGGGACGTATAGTGGTTTTGGAAACGTGGGAGGGCATGGTGCACACCACGTTGCCAATGGTGGATTCGGCCATGGGAAACCCAACATGGGAGGGCATGGTGCAAACCATGTTGGGTATAACGTTTGCATGGGTACGAATAGTCCGTACGAGGGTTATGGTGCTCCTAATCAATGTCCGAGCATGCAAAATCCAACTTTTGGCCCATATGTAAGTCCTCATGCTTACAATTTCAATCATACCCCGATTGGTGCCATCAGTAGTGCTCAAAATCCCGATCCGTATGAGTTGTTTGGCGGTGTGAGCTCCAATGCCCAAAATGCCCCTCCCGCCCTCCACATCCCGACGAATGCTCCCCCACCGGCCACCGATCCAAATCTTACCACAATCATGCAACAATTGCAATCTATGTCGACGTTATTTGAGGCTCCGTTCACCGCTCTTGAGGCTTCGACGAACGAGTTAAGCACTACAATTGAGCAATTGGAAAGTGATATGAATATGTTGAAGCAAGCGAATGAGGAAGACGAATTGCCAAGCCAACCTTTGCATCCTCTTGGGGTCACGGTCATTGGAAGTGGTGGGGTGGTTGATAATACGGTTGTTCCGCCGTCCGAGGTGGAGGTGGTTTCTATTACGAGTATTCTTCCTCTTCCCAACTCTACCCTCGCCAATTTTGTAAAGAATATTCCCGATGCCCCTATACCCTATCCATCAAGCTTTTCCTTCGAGGTTTGCTTACGCATGGACGTGGCCCAAGAGTTGGTCGAACACGTTTTTATGGAGGAAAGGAGCAACGATGAGGAGAGTGGCCGAGAAGTCTATTTTGAGGATCATTGTGAGAATGATGAGCCCCTTCTGAACACCGACGAGCCCATTGTGTCTCAAGGTGCCAACGACTTAAGTGAAGGAGATTATGATTGTGACGTTGAGGGCACCGACAAATTGTTGGTGGGGGAGGTGGAGATTTTTGATGATATGATTGGAGAGCTTGAAGAGTACCTTGAGGGGATCGTTGATTTGTTCGAGTTAGCCTCCAACGAGGTCGAGAGGAGGCACAAGCCCGAGCTTAAGCCTCCTCCATATACCCTTAAGAGTGTCTATTTCGAGAAAGAGGAGAGCAAACCGATCATCATCTTTGCCAATCCGGAGCGATAAGAAAAGGAGGGGTCGTTTGGAGCGATTAAAATTCATAAGGGTGTGATTGGTTGGAGACTTGGAGTGAGCCCTTGGACGTACTTGCAAACACTCATCTTTGCCAAACCACCTCTAAGATTCCAAAGGCATTTGAATCCAAATCTTGAGGAAATAGTGGAAGACAAGAAGTTGATCGAGGACGAAAAGGGAAAGTTATTGGCCACGAGGGCTAAAACGGGATGGAGGATGTTGATCAAGTTTAAAAAGTTAAATGCGGATACCAAGAGTGATCGTTTCCCTCCCCCGTTGCTCGACCACGTGTTGGAAAATCTAGCCGGCCATTACTCCTTTTGTTTTTGGGATGAGTCGTCGGGGCACTTTAAAACCACCATTCCACCCGAAGACCTAGTCGAAACGAGCTTCAATTTCCTACTTGGAACGTTTGCTTTTTGGAAAATACTATTTGAGTTATTCAATCCGCCGAGAAAATTCCAAAGAGTGGATCCTCCCGACAAGGAGGAAATTATTTTGGTGGACCCTCCCGTTATCTTTCCACCTTGATCAAAAAGGGAGTACGTCAAGCTAGTGACATAAAACAAGCGTTTCATGGGAGGCAACCCAAGCTCTTTTCATTCTTTTCCTTTCTTTCTTTCTTTCTTTCTTTCTTTCTTATAATATAAAAATCTAAAACATTTCAAAAATTGAAAAATAAAAATTTTTTGCTGTCTTTTGGTTCTTTTGAATCGTTGGTTTTGTTTTGTGTACATACTTTCTTTTGTTTTTGATTTTTGTGTGGTTTTCCTTTTTAGTGTTTTGTTTTCCGACTCCAACCTTGGCCGAATTGATAAGATTGGTAGCATTTATGGAGCCGAGATACACAAGCCATGCTCGGTTTTTGTTCGTATTACTTGATTCTTAAGTGGACCCCACCGAGCTCGACCTAAACTCGCTCGGTTTAGGAAGCTTCTCTCACCCTCCTTTTACTTGTTTTTCATTAAAATTCAATGAGGGCAATGCGTGGTTTAAGTGTGGGGTGATGGTTAGGTGGTTAGGGTCCGGGTTTTACATAGCGTGATTTGTATTTCTTAACTCGAGCCTTGGCGAAGTGACGAATTCTTGGTGAAGTGACGCTTACTAATTGAGCATTTATATGGTTGAGTCGTTTTTGTGTCTTTTGTGTGTCTATTACATGTTTAAGCAATCTCCACATGCTTGGGAGTTTGAGTAGTTTACTTGTCGGGTTTTTTGCATGTTTATGGCCTCTTGTGCAAGGAGTTAATTTTTGTGTTTCGTCCAAAACCCGCATATATATATATATATATATATATATATATATATAATCAACATTTTCTCGTGAAAAGATTTCAACGCTCTAAAGGCTTTTTGGATTTTGCTCCCAAATTCGGTGCAAACTAGTAAGTAGCCTTGTGTGATTTATCGGCTTGCTTGCATTATTATGGAAATTGCATTGAGGAGGTTTGAGTTTGCTCGTTCATGATTGAATTCGGAAATGACCTCGAGGCACATATATCACCCTTGTTCCATCCATATCCATATATTTAAGCTACTTAAAATATCCCAAATGAGCCCCCTTGAGCCTATGCCCAATTCTTTGTTAGCCGAGCTCGATTTTAGCTCTTATATCTTCATAAAGTGTGAGGTAAGAGTGTATGATTAGTTGACGAGAAATATGAGGGAAATCGATTGTGGGATTCGAGTTTTGAGTTGCTTATACACACACACAAAAAAAGGAAGAATAACACTCCAACTCAAACCACGAAAAGTGATAAAGCGTGCGTTCTAGAGAAAAGCCTAATTCAAAAGGGCTAAGTTTAGTAAAAAGAATCAAATTCAAAAAGATTCTAAGTGTTATGAAATAAAGTCGGAAAAGCGTGTGAGTATATGAAAGGGTTTCGAATGAGAGTTTGGTGAATTGGGAAGGGTGAAGCGATTATAAGCTTCAGGTTTTAGAAA
The DNA here is from genome assembly GCA_014905375.1 of Phtheirospermum japonicum. NCBI lineage: Eukaryota > Viridiplantae > Streptophyta > Magnoliopsida > Lamiales > Orobanchaceae > Phtheirospermum > Phtheirospermum japonicum. The sequence continues at coordinate 2,323,861 of BMAC01000072.1, forward strand.
TTAGGATTTTGTGTGTTATTGATCGCGTTTGATCGTGTGTTAGCCACTATATCCAAATGTTACATACCTTACCAAAGAGCCAACATTACAACCCATGATAAAGACCTCTTTTTATTCTTATTTGGTCATGAACTATGAGCAATTTTGAGCGTCCGATTTTTGAAATTTTGACAAGGTGCATGTATTGACCGACTTGAGCGTAAACACGTTCTATATACTAAATATTTGAGTGAATTGAGCGAACAACCTCAAAATTCCATTTGTGAGGAAGTCATCGACTTGGTTTTCATTTGAGAAAGAGTAATACGAGCAATTCTTAACGATAACGAGTTTATGTTGATACTTTCATCATATAAATAAGGATAAGCACAAGGATATTTCTTTTTGCACAATGTTCATTGCATGTACATACTCGATTCTTTTCATTATTTGAGGACGAACAAACCGATAAGTGTGGGGCGGTTGTTTTGCATGTAATTTTGGTATTTTTATCGTGTTTTTAATTAGAGTCTTATGTTGATTTTAGTAGTTTTTAATTGAGTTCCGTTATGTTTTTCGTTGGTTTTCTCATTTTTGTTGTTTTTCATGTTTATTGTTGATTTTATATTTAATATGGTTTAATGGGTTCAATTAGTTCAAGGACTGGTGAAGTTCTTGGGTTTTTATGTTTAAAAATTCCTATTTTATAGGCCAAGGCATTGGAGACCAAAGTTCAAGCCAAGGCGTGCCCAAATAGGTGCCAAGAAGAGGCTCCAAAAATGGCTAACATTCTGGAATGGTGGCCTAGCCTCGCCTATTCCCACGCCTAGCAATGCCCAGCATCGCCAAAATCCGCGCCAGAACTGCGACACTGGGTAGCGCTGTCGACACTGGGTAACCCAGTGTCTGAGCAGTTCCCGCGCCTGCTCGCCAGAACTCGCCACCTGCCGCCCTACGTCGCCTGCCTTCGCCCAAGCCTGCGCCTGTCTTCGCCTGCCTTCGCCCAAGCCTGCGCCCAGCATCGCCCAGCGTCGCCCATGGCCGAGCCAAATTGAGCCAAAATGTGCTAAAAGGTTAGCCAAGTGGCTAGGAAGGTCAACACGGGTCAATTTTGGTCAAACCCGAGAATTTCATGCATTTTTGGCTAAGTTGGCCCATTTAAACCAAATTAAATCTATTATAAATAGAACCTTACTCTCATTTTCTAAAAACACCTCCTCCCAACCCAAGCTTGGGTTTGGGATTATTTTCTCTCTCTAGATTTAATTTCAAGCTTTGCCTTGGGTTTGTAAGACCAAGAAGGATTCAAGTACTCCCTTGGACTTTTAATTCCTTGCAATTTCAATCAAGCTTTTGGATTCTCTCTTTAATTCTAGTCAGCTTTCTTTTAATTCCATGCTTTGTTCTTCATTTGTTTTATGCTTTTTGCCTTAGGTATTAGAATTTGTGCTAGATCTTGTGAATCATATATGGAATCTAGTTGAGTGACACATCTAGATCATAAATCGAGGTCTAGATTGTTTAGTTTCACGCAATTTCATATGTTTCATGCATTTTCTTCATTTTTATGCTTTTGTCTTAGCACCTTGAACTCATGTTAGATCTTAAGAATTGGCTATGGAATCTAGATGAGTGACATGTCTATATCATAGATCGGGTCTTGGATCATCTTGACTTTGAGTTTTTCACATGCTTTATTTGCAATTTAATTTTCATGCTTTGTTTCATGCTTAATCCTAGATCTATGCTTTGTTGCTTGTTGTCTTTCATAAAGTTTGAAACTTTTCCATCAATTTTCATTGCTTTATCCATTCATGCTTTCAATTCATGTTAATTTGCATTATTCAAGCTTTTATGTTCATGCAAGCTTAGTTGTACCTTGTGCATGCATGCTTGTACTTGGTGAAACATGCTTGTTTTTGCTTGTTTTCATTATTTGCTTGCATTTTTATATTCGATGCATACAACGAGGTATCCTACCAACTTATAATTTCATTTCCCAGTTTAGTTTAGCTAGTTTAATTGTTTTATTTTCATTTTCCTTTTATTTTCCAAACTTGAAACACTTTGAAACTCATAATTGAATCAATTTTCGATAACACCAAGCCATGAACTCGTTGATTTATTCATCACCACAAAAACTCTTCTAACACCACAAATGCGGTATTTCCAGATGCGGTTGCACACTCTCTCATCGTTGAAGGGGATGTTCTTGACCCGTTTGTCATTCCTAGAACACCACAAAAACCACAGTATGAGAACGGGTCAGATACGAAAAATATGAATTTTACCTGTACCGTGACTAAACCAGTAAGCAAGGACCACCGGGATGCTGTCAATCTGGAGATGAGTGAGACCTGCAAGAGAACAAAAATTCGCCCAAAAAACCAAAACAACAGGACCATTAAGGAAGAGATGGGGGGTGGACTCATCATCCTCACAACAGTAACACGTGTTAGAGGCAGTGGTACCTCTTCTGGCAAGGTTATCAGGGGTAGGGATCCAATGAGAATTGCCTTCTACTGCCTCCAGGTCCTCAACCATCCTTAGAGTGTTGTTACCCTCCTTGAAAGACTCTTTAATCGCTTTCTCCGGGGCTCCACTGATAATCGCTCCAGAGTCCACTGGGCCTCCTGGGATAAGCTTTGCTACCCCCACTGGAGAAGGAGTCTTAGGTAGTCGCAATCTTTCCGATATTTCTTGTGGCAGCCGTCGTCAAACTTTGGTGGTGGTTTCGCCACCTCCCCATAACATTTGGTCCAAATTCCTCCACAAAAAATATTGCTCGAGGCTCCACCCCATGGTCATAAAGCCTAATCCTAAAGACTCTCCTTCCT